>JAJJWW010013580.1:0-119985 GCA_023531295.1 Papaver armeniacum
GCGCAACTGATGACAACGTAAAGAACATATTGGCAGAACGAAGGATAGAGGATGCTCAGTCCTTCGACAATAACGAAGAGGACCGGACAAGCTTGGGTACGTATGATGTGGTTATAGATTTGCCAGGCAGTATCGAAGGAAAGTACAGCCTAATACAGTCAAAGCAAGAGCATATTTCAACAACCTTGTTCTATACGAAACAGCTATCTAGGTTACTGTTTATTATCCTAGAGAGTGTCGTCACCTTTTGGCTTATGGTTCTGACTGCAGCCCTAACTATGTATGTTATTCAGGAAAGGTCAAAATGCAACTGTTAGCATGATTAATCTGCAGTTCATAAGATCAACAAGTGCTAAACAGTTGGGTCAGAAATTATAAGTTAAAGAAAGGAATATTTGGTTGGCTACTTGGCAGGGTTTAATGGTTAACTTGGAGAGGTTATTATTCTCTGAAACTGGAAATGGGGATCAAGTCGAGGCGTTGCTCAATATTGGCGTGACTGTTGTATTCGATCGTGGGAAATCAGCAAAAATATCATATGATACACCATTTCTTACTTATTGCGTCTTAGGATCTCTAAGGTTATGAGTTTTATTTTTGACCGTGGGAAGTCAGCTGGATGTTACACAAGGTTACTGGAGAATGAGCTTGAGACAACTGTTCCTGCGATGTTCTAGAAATTAAGAAGACGTGCTCGTCGGAGTCGAGCTTTCTTTCAACCTGGGGTGGTTGATGCAGGAGCATTTTATGTTTCTTTAGGAATGTTTTTAATGTAGGAATCTCCTATGAAATAGGGACTTAATTTATTATTGATTTAAGAAAATAATCTTTGGATTATCAATGAGTAATTTGGCTTCTAGCCCTAGACTCAATTTATAACGTCTTATTGATTTTCTATCTTTCTATTCTTCTATTTTCTGTTGCCTAGTAGTTTATGCCTGTTTGTTACTAGCCAGTCCGCATCACAGATGCTATAGTTCAGCAAGTCACTAGAATTAAATCATGAAATCCCATCCATTACGTTTGAACATAATAATACGTGATTTTCTATCTAGGTCTGAACTATTTTCAGAAAAATGAAGTAAATACTTGTTGATGTTCCATCTTGAACATAACAACCAAGTTTCCTCTATAATAAAAATAGACCACCTAGTTGAAAACACGCATTAGATCAAGCAAATTCCAAAGATGGGAACACATGATATTATGCAAGGAAGTTTTATTCTTAATGCACTATGTAAATGATACCCGCAAGGGCCGCAAGAATTAACCAATACCTACTTCCATAGAGATATTCAAATGCACCAATCATCATTAGCTACAACATATTCTAGTTTCCTGAATTCTTCTAAATGTTGATTACCTACTTGTTAGGCCTGATTAACTTTTCTCGTTGAGCTAGTTTCAACTTTTGCAAAGTACAATATGTATAAATGCGTAATTTCGTTTTTTACGGAGCTTCAGTTGTACTTTTGTAATACATCAAATGATTCCACCCATATTCTCAAGGCTTATTGCTCTATCATTGAATTGTGTTTTGCATACTTCAAACAACACAACCTTCTGACTCAACATAAAATTCAGTCTCCTGCTCTTTTAAGACATAAACGCACAAAACAGAAACTTGAAAGAGCTAGGAAACTAAGATAGACAGAAAACAGTGACAACATGCATAACTCGATTATCTGCAATTCATACATTCTACTGAGAGATATGAGCGCAGTTTCCACAAAGAAACACAGAACACTAAAGACTAACTATACTCATAAATAACTGCAAGGAATCAACAGAAAGATAGATTATCAAGCAACTACCTGCTAGACCGATTCCTTGTGTCCTAGGATCATCCCATTTGGACTAAGCAACTTTCTTGAAGTAGATATTTCCTGCAATTTAGAATCATACAAAATTTCAGCAAGCATTAGAATACCGACATTCATATCTGAACTATTTCCATTAAAAATGAAATTTAATGAAGTTACCAAATCCAACCACAGGCGGGCATACATGATGATTGAGCTTATTAATCTAGAGCGAATATGCAGTAACTTCTCTAATACAATAAAAATCGGGAGTTTATAGAAAAAAACAATCCAGTAGTACCAACTTCATGAAACCCTAGAATTCGAACAAATTGTTATCTCAACGAAACACCAAATTCGAACAACCCCAAATTGTTCCCCTGATTATATGAAACCCTAGAATTCATTAAATTCAAACAAACTTAATTCAAAATTAATTCAAAATTGAAGACACACGACGAAGAGAAATCTGATAGCTCAATATCATCCAACAAATGAAATGATTTTTATTTTTTTTTAAAGATCAATTGAAGTCTTAGTGACTTACTGTTTGGAGATGGAAGACTCCGGTGGTGAAGATGGACGACTTGCAGTGATGATTTGATGAATGATTGACTGAGAATCTTAAGATGAAAGTGGTGGCGGCGGCGGTGGATCACTGGTTGTGGTGCTCGGGCATGACAATTTTAGGCCATGGTGAAGAAGACGGTGGTAGTCTGGTCGGGTAAGACTAAATGAGATGGAGAATGTAGAGAAATGATTAGGGCCACAAGAGTAAACCCAAAAAAAGGTCACGAGAGCCAAAACAGTGACGGCCGTTCGATCACCAACATATCTGTCCATCTATAGCTCAGATTGTTTCATGCCAAATGGTTGGGCGCAGAGAACTTAGATTTTTTTATTTTATTTTTTTGATTGGGAGAGAAGATTTATTGAAGAATTAGAATGTATAGAGTTCTGCAACAAGTAGAGATAAAAAACCTGGCACTTTTAGGGGAGACCGAGAAAGAATTAAAAGCGACACTAAAAGATAAAAAAATCACCCAAACGTAAATCTAAGCTACCCCTTATCTTCGATTTTTGAAATGGCCAATATGCCCTTATATAATCGGTAGCCAACACCATAATCGGTAGGTAAACATACTGATCGGTAGGTTAAAATGAAACTATACCTACCGATTATTGTGTAGATACTTGGCTAATAATCCCTTTTATAATCGGTAGCTTATCCAACTCGTAAGACTACCGATTATAAGAAGCCCCGTATTCAACCATGGCCAAATTCCATAGGTTTTGAGGGGTGCGGGGCCAACCATAACCGCTTGGCTTGAGCTGTGGATGTAGCCATAATCATAAGCCAAATAGGTTCCACACCCTACCGATTATAGGTTGCCCCAAAATGAGTTTTTTCTAAAATCCTTCAGGTGATGAATTTTGAAATTCTGCCATAATCGGTAGTCTACCCAACTTAATAACCTCACCGGTGTAAGGAGCCCCAGATCCAACCCTTGCCATATTCCATAGGTTTTGAGTGTGCACGACCCAGCCATAGCCACTTGGTTCACGTTTTGGATGCAGCGTTAATCGGGAGTTAAATATATTACCAAACCATCCGATTATGGGTTGCCCCCAAAATGAGTTTTTTCTAAAATCTTTCATGTGATGAATTTTGAAATATACCATAATCGGTAGTCTATTCAAGCTCGAACAAACTACCGATTATAGGAGCCCTTGAATCGAACCCTTGCCAAATTCCATTGGTTAGAGGTACATGGCTATGCATAACCATGTGGTTCGTGATTTGGATGTAGCCATAATCGTAAGCCAAATAGGTTCCATAACCTACCGATTATAGGTTGCCCCAAATTTAGTTTTTTCTATAATCCTTCATGTGATGAATTTTGAAATCTACTATAATCGGTAGTCTACGCAACTTAATAACCTACCGATTGTAAGGAGCCCCAGATCGAACACTTGCCAAAATCCATAGGTTAAAAGGGTACAGAGCCAGGCCTAACCATGTGGTTCGTGATCTGGATGTAGCCATAATCGTAAGCCAAATAGGTTCCACAACCTACCGATTATAAGTTGCCCCTAAATGAGTTTTTTCTAAAATCCTTATTTGCGAAATGTTTAATTTGCAATCTGACATAATCGGTAGATGATAAAACTTATATCCTACCGATATAAGTGGTCAGGGATTCAACCTTTGACAAAAACTATAATATTCGGTAGCCAAAACAATAATCGGTAGTTTCACTCAATAATCGGAAGCAAACTCTGTAATCGGTAGGCTGGGGTCTATATATTAGTGTTTGGAAAAAAATTTTGACTCATCGCGAGGTAACTCCGATTGAGTGAGAGAGAAGAAGAAAAAAGAAGAAGAAGTGGGTATATGTTGCCAACTTCCGATTTTTGCCAACTTCCATAAACATGGATGGGTACGAAGAAGGACGTGAAGTTGTTGAAGTTCAAGGTTCACTACCGTTTAGAGATGACGATTTGGGGTATATGTTGAATGATCCAAACTTTGATGGAGATAAAACCCTGACGACGCTTTCATGGAAGAAAATGGAGAATCACCGAGATCGAAGCTAACGATTCATCAAACATACGGGTATGTTATTAACAAACTCTAATACCCATGTTATCCATGTTACGTGCGTTTGTGTGTTTTCGAAAGTGAAAATTCGATTTACGCATGCATTGAATGACATGAACGACATATATTCGGTAGTTAATTTAGTAACATATCTACCGATTATCAATAATCGGCATATTTTGATGTATTAATCATAGAATATGAAAAAATCCCCAAATTGAAAGCTTGATTTCTCACAATCGGAATTTTATACATGAATAAACTTAGATTATTGATATATAATAATAGGTTGGTTTATGAATTTATAGTCCCTCCAGATTATTGAAGCTTTTTACACGGAAGAATTGTTCATTTCGTATGTCGTTAATCGGTAGAATATATTCGTACATGACTACCGATTTATCATAATCGGTTACGTTGTATAGTATTAAATCTCCGATTGTATTACAATCGGTTACTTATTATCTAAACTTCCATCCGATTGCTAATGCATAACTTGTTGTTGTTGTGCGTAGGCTGTTGTAGCGGTTGATGACGATTATTATTTGAGGCATGATACTTCCCTACACTATGCAAACGATTTGGTATGGTCATGAATTATCTTTTCTTTTTCCAATCATGTATGTTAGATGGTTAAAGATATTTGTTATTTTTGTTTTGTAATATGCCCATTTAGATATTTGGAAGTAAGAAGGAGGCCAAGGAATGGCTTATGAACAAGGCAAAAGAGAAGATGTGCGTGGTAGTTCAGAACCGTTGCGTTAAGAAGATTCGGTTTGAAATGGTATGTGAGCGAGGTGGGGAGAAGAAGAGTCACGAGGGGAAAGAATAATAAGTATGTAAGAAAGACGGAGAGAAAGAAATACCGAACTCATACAAAGAAGATTGGATGCCCATTTAAGATTGTCTTCTATAAGCCCGATGGTAGGGAAAGTAAAAATTGGAAAATATCTAAAGTTGCTAATGGTTGTCACAACCACGATGATCCGGACACTCTTATTGGACATGTAATGGTTGCGAAGTTAAAACCACAAGAAATGGAGACGGTGAGGTCTATGCGTATCCAAAAGGCGAGTGCGATCTTAAGTAAAATAAAGGCGGACGACCCGACAACTTGTCTTCTTTATCTACAATTAAGTCGGCCCTAGCTACGATCAAAAGGACGGAATGGGATGGTAGAACGGTCATGCAACAATCGCGATTGGTTAGGCTGAGTTACACGACTACACGTTGAGAACGGAAGAAAAGGATGGTAAAGTGGTACGTATTTTCTTGGCACATCCCGAAATGATAAAATTGGCTCAGTGTTTTCATCAAATTGTGTTGATAGATGCCACTTACAAGACAAACAAATATAACATGCCGTTGTTGAACATTGCTTGTCACACTTCGGACAAAAACACGTTTACGATTGCATGGGGTTTAATGGATCATGAGAACAACGTGAGTTTCATTTGGATCTTGAGACGCCGAGGTCCATTTACAATGGGGATGATTTTCCAAGGGTTATTGTAACGGATAACGATCAAGCCTTAATGCATGCAATAGCGGTAGTGTTTCCTGAAGCCCGAAACTTGCAGTGTACGTGGCACATTCAATGCAACCTCAGACACAATTGCCATCACCATTTCCAAGCTAAAAAACCAAGGAAGGGTACCAAGAGGTCGAAGGAAGAGGATGAGCGCATTAGTAAATTAACCGAGGAAGAACGAGAGGAAGAGAAGAGGTTATTTGATGAAAAATGGAAGGAGGATGGGATAATTTGGAGATCGTTCATGAAAGCATGGGACAAGATCGTTTGGTCAATGACTGAGGAAATTTACGAAAGGAACTTGAAGAAATTTGAGGAAGAATATTACAAGGACTACCCAAAACCCGTTGAGTATTGTAAAACACAATGATTATCGATTAAGGAGAGGTTTGTGTATGCATGGACATATGAATATCATAACTTCAAGAACGAGGCGACAAGCATTGCGGAGGGGTCTCATGGCCGATTAAAGAAAATACTTCTAGGTAGTCAAAATGGAGTTTGTCGATCCAAGAAGCAATCCATGAATTCACCAATCGTGATCTCATAAAGATTAAGGATTCTATGCAATTTAGTGTACATAAATTCCCTACGGAACACGAAGGGAAAGATTGCTTTTAAGGGGCATTGTTCATAAAGTTTCAAGGTGGGCAATAAATCACATGATGGAACAATTGAAGTTGTATAAAGCTTACTATGACGAGAATACGGTTTGTGTTTGCAAGGATATGATAGGTATTGGTCTCCCATGTCGTCATAAAATGGGTAGGTACGTCGATGTGATTGACATCAATGATATTCATCCATTTTGGAAGCAATTAAATTTCACTCCAAGCACCCCCCGTAGTCAATGGTCCGTCGTTCATGGAGTCGGGTGTGTGCAAGAATAGCCGAGCGTTATGCTACAACAAATGGCGCCAAGAAGCAAACACGATGCATGATTTGGAGCAAGCTTTTCACCCTCGTTTAAGGGAGGTTGATGAACCTATTAAGAAAAGGGGGCGGGTAGGCCAAACACCGAAGTGTCGAGGACCATTGAAAGAAAAGAATTAAAGGATCATTTGTCTAATAAAGAATATTGTGTCGGCATGAGCGTTCGGAAGCCGAATTTGAAGATGAGCCGCAACCCAAGAAAAGAGGTCATCCAAGAAAAGATCAAAATGGAAGTCTAAGGGTCTCTAAGAAGCCTTCTCAAGTAAGTCAAGTCGATGCGGTGGAACAAGTTGTGTTAGTGGAGACCCAAACTAGCTCCGTAGTTATTGATCAAATGAGCGACTCGCCACAAACACATTCAACGGAAATGGTGACTTTAAGAGAGAAGTATGGTACTCTTCGTTGTCCTGGGGATTTTCATGGAAGACCAACACGATCAAGGTATACGATTATAGAAGAGTATATGAAACAACTCCCTCCACTCATTGTTCCATTTGTTTTGTCCACCGACGAGGTTGATGGGGATGGCAATTGTGGGTTTCACGTCGCCTCGGAACAAATTAGTTACTTTGGAGAGGCGGTGAACCAAGATGTCACCCAATGGAAAAATTTAAGAACTAAGATGGGGTACAACTAATAAAGGACAAGGATTTGTTTATGGAGATGATGAAGGAAGGAGATAGGCACGACAAAGAACTAGAGTTCAAAGACTTTGTTGCGCGTATAAAGTGCCGAAAGGGATTGAAGACAATCGGATCCAAGTATTGGATGACAATGCCTAAATGTGGATATCTCTTAGCGGACGCTTTGAATTGTGTGGTACATTTTTTTGTTCCTCCTAAGTATGGACATTCTTATACGTTTACACCTACAAGGACGGTATGCGATGAATCGGTTAAAGATAGAAGAATTGTTATGGCATTTGTGAATGAGATGCATTTTATCGGTTTAAGAGTAAAGAGGGATTGCCCATTACCTCCAGTTGGTGGTTGGAATGATTACTTCCCAACGAATCATTGTAACGATTGGTTGAAACAATATGAGACCAACATGTTGGATTGGGATCGCGTCATGAAGGTGGATTTCAGGAAGCCTCTTTGGAATTGATTTCCTCGGATGATGAAGATCAATGATTGTTATGTTTGAAAGATGTATTTTGGAAAGCCCTATTTGTACATGATTTTTTGGAATTTTGTGGAAAATCTTTTGTGAAGTCTAAAGCTATAATCGGTAGTTATATTTTTAATATATCAACCGATTATACAAGCTTTTGTAAGCAGACTCAATCAATATTATAATCGGTTATTAACTTTTTGAATTTATCTTCCGATTAAAAGGTTGATAAAACAATCGAAATTTTTTCCCAGAATCGGTAGATTACATATTATATAAACATCCGATTGTCACCAAACTCGACAAAAAATAAAGCTGTAAATTTTTCCAGAATCGGTAGACAACATATTGAATAAACTTCCGATTGTCACCATAGTCGACAAAAAAAGTGAAAATCTTCCCAGAATCGGTAGACAACATCCGCATAAACTTCCGATTGACACCAAAGTCGACAAAATAGGTGAAAATCTTCCGAGAATCGGTAGACAATATAAAATAATAACTTCCGATTGTAACCATCAATCAACATTTATCTGTTATTAGACGGACTTGTGAATTCATAACTTCCATCATAAGTGAATTCTTCACCCTTTTCCACTAAAGATTGTCTTTTTGCGAGTGTCTCCTATATAAACAAACATAAAATAATGTCAACTTCGTTTTAGTAAGAAAGATTAAACACCCGGTGTTATTTAAAAAGAATAACCGAGCGTTATACTTACAAATTGTTGGATCGACAAGCTTAAGTGGCTAGTGTTAAACATCCTCTTTTGTATCGTTATGTAATCATTTACCCCTTTTTGGACAAGTCGGAAAACGATCATGAACTTGTTGGAGTGATCTTTTCTTTGGATTTCCATACTCTCGCACAAATTGGCTATATACCCTCGCCCAAAAGACTTCGGGTGTTAACCTTCCTGCTATGACATCTTCACGCCTTGTTTCACGATACCATGTTTTCACAATGACCAAATCTTCATCTGCGTCAAACGTTGCCATGCTTGTAAGTTGAGATATACAATGAATTCACAAGAGTAGACGATGGAAAATCTATTTGTAGAATACACGATATATATGTGTTGTTTGGTGCATAAATAAGAAGAGTTTACCCTCCTTATATAGATGAGAGTCCCAACGTCTCTTTTTTTTGAAAATATGCCATTGATGCGTACTTTTACAAGACCTCATCTTGAAATTGCGTACAATTATTACACACAATCGGTAGTAAATATTTGAACAAAGCATCCGATTATTCGTAATCCTTTTGTTATTGATTCTATAATCATAGAAAACTTTTACACAAACCCGGGAAAATGCATGGAGTTTGTGACGCAAGATGATTGTACTTTAAACATCCTGGTTTTATTCTATCGATCCGTATTGGTTCCATTTTAGAGCTAGTTTTTGCTATTATTCGAGGTTCGGCATGAGCCATGCCTGCAATCACAGGTTATACAGATGAGTTCATGTTTTCATGTAAAAGTTGTTATTCTGGTGTTGCTTAGAGGTTAGTGAGCTGTGGAATAGATGGGGATTTGTGCACGTAGGAGTTTTTGGCAAGGGTTTTGTGCAGTCTTCAATTGACACATAAGAGACGTTTGGACGAGTCGGAATGGAATCAGTTGTTGACTCGGATCCAACTGGGTCCTTTTGTTTCCTCCGTGGAGTTTCTGGAGGTTCTATGTGCACCCTTGTTTCTGGGTCATGGTCACTTGAAATCAATAAGGATCATGCTAATGCAATATCTGTATATGCCTCCTTGATCGGCTATCCTATGGAAAAAGGCCTTCTCTCAACTTGGTCAATAGTCTATTAACTTACTACACTTGCACTTCTTATGGGTAAAAAGACCTCAACCACAATGGCAAAACTACTATCAAACAAACGGTCATTTCTGGGTATTAAGGAATTTATGAAAACTAGTTAAGTTTAATATTCAGAGTGATTAACTTTTGATATTTCTGGCTTGCGTTTGCAGAGTAGGATCACCATGGCTTGGCCTCAGGGGTGCGTGTCGGCGTATTATGTAGTGTTTGCAGATAACCCAGAAAGCCTCCGGTTTGATACAACAATCCCAGATCGTATACAAGAACTGCAACAATCATCAGCTTAACCACAATGAGCACCAGTAGAAACAGTGTGCCTATTCCTGCCGAGATAGTCTAAAACAAATACTAAAGTTCGTAATTCTAGCAAACTGTTTGCCCGAGAGAGTTGCAGGCAAATTCTAGAAATGTTAGTGATTATGAACATGTGTAATTTTTTTTTTCCTTTACAAATCTGAATCCATACAATCACGTAGTGGTGTTGTTTCGTCAAGTTTTTCGGTCGGCCCTCCCACCGTGGTAATGGTTGTACTAGTTTATCACTATTTGCACAATGACATATAATAGACTTAGTCTTTGTAAACAAAAGTTCATCCTATCTTCCATCAATATTTGCATAATGACATAATAGGCTTAACTTTTGTAGTCAAAAGTTCATTATATCTTTTATCAATACTTTCATATTGACATATAATAGAGTTAACTTTTATAAAAATATGGGACAGTCAAGGTTCACGGACGTAAACACATATCCCATAATAATTTTCAATATATAAAACCAAAAAGATTAATGCTGCAAAATCGGTTTGATTCACTCGAATCAATTGATGAACATTATAGCCACGGTTTGTAAAGAATGCATTCCTTATTATATAAACCTATTAGTTCATGTCATTACCGATTTTAGAACTTTAACCACTAAAGTATGCAAACGTGTACGCATACTTAAGTAGCCGGACCAAGTTTGGTTTCGCCAGTATGCGAACGGGTACGTATACCTCCATACCCAACAAAATTTTCTGGACATGAACCTTATGCTAGTACGCGTACGGGTGCGTGTACTTAGGTTCCCGGACTACTCAAACCAACAGGTACGCATACGGGTATGCATATTATGGTTCCCGGACATGGATCACATATATGCAAGAGTGGCATAACATGTTTATAATCCAATATTGGTTAAGTGTTCTAAACTCTATTTCAATCATTGAAACTTTCTTAGAGGATGACAATAGCCATTTTCACACAGTATTAGCATCAAAGCAATTTTCAAGTTATGAAATAATCATAACAAAACATTCCAAGTCTACACCAAATGAATGTATCACACAAACCATGTAAGATGTTACCCGACGATTTTCACATGATCATCTTTTGACTTTCGTCAAGAATATAAGATGAACTTGGTTGAAGCGAAAGCTTACCAACACATATTTCGAGAAATATGTAAGCGAGTTAAACTCAGCTCGAAATCTCAAATGTGCATAATCGAATACTATATAGTAATACGACTTTTGTCTCAATATAGGAGATAGAATAGAAATAGACTTTCCAAGTTGTGGCAGCAATCCGTTGGCATCCATTCGATTTAAGTTTCTTTCCCATGGGCAAGGCAAGCAAGGTTTGAATTGCCGGCACGAGTTAATATCGCTGAAACATGACCCTCCACGAGAAAAAAATGTAACATAAAGATGCCAACATATCTGGCTCACACTAAAATTGTAACAAAATTTAGAGAAACAACCCAACAATTTAGAGTAACAGGATTCTCTTTCTTGAACAACCCAACAATTTCAGGCTATTTAAGAGAAACAACTTATCTTTACCTAGCTATGTTATGTGCCTATATGTAGGTACTTATCAAGAGATAACAGAGATTGGTTTGCACGGTTATTCGGTGGGATTAATTCCTACATTCTAGGAAGTAGTTATCTTTTGTAATATAATTAGGGTGTTCCTTTATATACCCCTTAAAAACACTAACCGTACCCCTTTATCTACCTACCCTCTAAGCTAATCTTCCTACCCCATCAAGAACATTTTCTTTTACATACCCCCGGTCAACCATCAGAAACGTATATGCTTTGTATATCTTCTAAACGGCGTCGGCGCGTCGCTAGGGTTTTTAGAGCAGACTCGTGAGATTCATCTCATCAACCACCAAAAAAATGTAACTTCCCTAAAACGCGATCAAAATCTGAAGCTCCGATTTGAAAGTTCTTTTGGATTTCCTTCAACGAAAATCATCACAGAACCCCTTTTAGGTTGTTTTTGTTTTTTGTTTTTCTTAATCGATTAAAGCCCCAAGGAAGGAACAAGAAAGAAGATAACAGGATTGGATGTGCAGCAAGCTATTGGAAACAATTATCTCATCTGGTGGAGGATAATTCTGGCTTGAAGTGGTTACAAACATGCTCAACTTGTCTCTATCGCATCCTTTTCTCTTTTTATGCTCATAAATTATTTATGTTGTTTGTATGATTTTGTGCGGCAATCGAAGAAGACAAAAACATTGAAATCAGATTCAAATCATTTGTACATCAAGTAAACGACGGTCTTGTAATGTTGGTGGTTAATGCATGGAGTAGCCGGGATACAACAAAAAAAAAATGTCATAATTGCTTGTTTTGTTGGAAAAGATCTAACAATGCTGAAAACGGTGATGGACAAATTCACCCGTATACGAGGCGATTATGCAGCTATTGTACAACATCCCTCTAACCTGATCCCTCCAATATTTATGATAGATGATTTTGGATGTTGCTCCGAGTGAAACTATTCTATGCAGAAATTAATAGGTTTGGTCTTCACGAATTTGATTGTCAAATCAAACACGAAGATAGATTTCCTAAAAGCTCAAAATATAACTAAATGGTGTAATTGCAGGGCGAGATGGGGATGAATTGTTGTTTGGGTTTTTTGACACGCAGGGTAAGCATGTGGATGCATTTACTCTCGGCCAAGAGGGGGGTTAGGGATGGCCATGGGCGGGTATTGGGCGGGTATGTCAATCCCATTCACTGCCCCGTTTGTAAAAAAAATACCCATACCCACCCCGTTACCCGTATGAATTGGGGCGGGGCGGGTATGGGGAATACCCATATGGGGCGGGTTTCTCATGAATTATCCGTAACACTGAGTTGATACATACATTTGTTTATAATCAAAACTTAAATATGATTCAAAAAAAAATAATAACGTAAGAATAATGTATTCTAAAATTTCAAAATTCAGAAATTTATCTTAAAGTGAACAAAAGAATCTTTGAACGACTTATTAGTTTTTCTACATTTTCCTTTCTCATTCGATCTTTAACCACGTTAACCATTTCATTATCTGCTTGATTTTCTCTATTATAACTTTTAGAGAATGTGTCTGACCACAACAAAGAAGCAAAAATGATGAATACACAAGAGCAATCAAGAATATAATATACGAAAGAAAGCTCGACTAAGTGATGGAAGTATAAAAATTCGATACAGATTCTTATACAAAAATCTAATCCCCTATAATATGAAAGTTACGGGGCGGGTATGGGCGGGGACCTTGAATCCCGTCCCACCCCATCCGTGGCTTAGGTTTGGTGTAGGATACCATACCCGACCCCATCCCCATTTGTGTGGGTAAAACCTACCCAAACGGGGCGGGTACCCACGGGGATGGGGCAAATGGCCATCCCTAGAGGGGGTATGGGTATTAAAATTTCAAGGATTTCATGTCAACTAAATATTGTAACTGACATAACTAACTGTTGGGGTATCATTAGTGTTTTTAAGGGGTATATAAAGGAACACCCTATAATTATTGGGTGAATCATTGTAAAGATTATCGTGAAATATATTGTGTTTGAGAGTTATTCTCTTTGGGGGTTTGTTTTCCTATAAACTATCTATCCATGCATCAATCGTTGTTATGATTCTATGGAGAACATAACAATAACAAGCTACCTCCTCTCCCTCTCCCTGATAAGATTTGAAGAGCAAGAAATCATCCATGGCAATCCACGGCGAGAACGGAGAGGTTTGTTTCTTACTTTCTCCCTGTTGCGGTCGATATTCTCAGTGTTTTCAGATTCAATTCTAATGCTTTTTACTGTCTGTATCAGGGGAAGTTGACTGCGATGATAGTATGTTGGCTTCTCGTAAACGGATGTCTATTCTCATGGAACAGTATGTTAACCATCGTCGATTACTTCGGTTTCGTCTTCCCGGTACTCACATCACCACTTAATTTTAATTCCTGCAATTTTGATTATTCAATGTTTTTTGGATTATTGAATCAATTTTGGGTTGTTTTTGTAGAATTACCATCTATCCAGGGTTCTAACCCTAGTTTATCAACCATTCGCAACTGTAACACTTGCGATTTTAGCTTCTAATGAAGAGGTCAATACTAGAAGAAGAAATTTACATGGTTTTCTCCTGTTCTTCGTCAGTTCTTTGCTGATTCTTGTTGTAAGTATAGATACGCACCCCCAATGTCGATTGAAATTTATAATCTCCGATTTATGGTGCAATTACGAGCTCAAATTGATGTTTTGATTCTTTTTTGGGTGTATAAGTTGGACTTGGCGACATCAAGTGAGTTCATTGTTCCGGATTTAGGTTTCACGATTTCATGTGCTTTTGCAGGTTATATACCGATGTAAATACCGTTATAATCACGAGTTTCAAATTATTTTTGTGTGCATTCTAAATTGCGATGTATAGTCTTTCCTGGCTGGTTCGGCTGCATCTGGTGCTCTAACTTCTGCCTTGAGGTTGATTAGGAAAGCAGCACTCGAGAATTCAAAGAATGGCCTTCGCAAGGGAGCTTGTACGTAAACTCCCCTATCTATTACTGAATGACATTGATAAGATATTGAGATATCTCTTGTTCTTAATTAGTACTTATTGCGCATCTTAACTCTAAATTGCAGTATGCATACGTCTTCCCCAAGACATATGCTTCATCATTCGAGACGATTTTACGAACACCTTGGATAGAAATAGAATCATGTCGAAGTCGATATATATTCTTATCAGAAAGAGATTGCCAGAGTTGAAGAAGCTTAGACATTAAGCTCGCAATTTCAAATGCTAAAACACCAATATGATGAGATTTCTTCCTTTCCAACATCAACGTCTCATCTTATTATTTCCGCCATTTGTTGGCGATGTGTTCGTTTTAACTGCATCTATACGGTTCGACAGTTTGGCTTTCACCTTAATTGACCATGTTTGTGCCATGCCAACACGACGAGTCTATGAAATAATCAAAACTCGCAGAAGAATAAGCTGATGGGATGGAGAACTGAGAATTCTCTTCTCTACTGAGATATCAGTATATAGAAAGGAGTGGGTGCGAGCAGTGGGGAATTAGGGGGGAGACAAAATGAGAAAATAATTGAAGTGTGAAGATGAGTTGCAGAGAGGGAGATAAGGATAAAAGGAAAGAGTTTGAAGAGTAAGCTGTTGGGAGATCGTGGTATGTTGAAAGCTTTTCGTTTTAACTCCAATAAGAAATGAATGAATATGTCTTCCCCAAGTTAAGTACTACCGTGCCAAAGCTGCCTCAGAAGGATCCAAGACTGTTTCTGCTGATCTTGCTGCCGGTGGAATGAAAACAGTACTACCAGACATTGAACAAGTACCGTCTCTCTCTTGGGTGTTTTGAGCTTTGAATATATCTGGGGGAATTTGATGATCATGAATTTCAACTAAGCTTTGTATATAACTTTTGTAGGCTGCACAAGAGGAACGCTTATCCAACAAACAGTTGCTTGGCCAAAACATTGACTACGCAATTACAGTGTTTCTCATATACATCCTGACATTATCCATTTTCTCCGGGTTTTTAAGCGAAGATACTGGAAAACACAGCTTGGGCTCCTGCTAAATTCTCAATTACAAAAACCTGAACTAACCATTTCTCTGACTCCTTATGCTGCTGAGAAAATTTGGTTAATTTGCTTGCGCCTTGTTGCTTGGAAAAATGTCAGGTACAGGCTTTTTTTGATAGCGATGTACAATGTATGGGATCTAATTGGAAGATACATTCCTGTCATAGAGTGCTTGAAGCTTAAGTCGCGGAAGGGGCTCGTGATCGAAGCTCTCTCTCGTTGCCTACTTATCCCGTGTTTTTACTTCACAGCCAAGTATGACCAAGGCTGGAAGATCCTGCTAACTTCCTACTTATCTCACCGTTTGTGTCTTAACTGTCGCGCCAGAAGGTTACAAGGTTGGTTACTGTCAATTGACTGAACAAATTTCTTCTCTTACTGCTACCGATATTTTTTTCTGCGGGAAAGTGAATGAACGTGCATTGGTATTTTGCAGGGAACAAAATGCACTGGGGAATTTACTTGTGTTTTTCCTCGGCATGGGCATCTTCACAGGGGTAACAAGTGATTGGTTATGGCTCATTGGTAAAGGTTGGTAGTGATGATATTGAACTATGTCGTGTAAAACATTACTTGGAAAAGTTCGCCTCCATACAACTCGAGTTCATGTGCCAAGACTTGTTATAGTTTTTACTTTGTTAAGCTCAGAGACTTTGTTTGTCTCTCCTATGGCTTGTTAATCATATGACTATCCACATTTTTTTTACCATCACATGGTAATTCTGATTTTAGATTCTGTTTTTTTTTTTTGTAAACATTATACGAATTACGCAAATTACGAGATAAAATTAGATCTCTGCAAGTCTCAGACTTTGTTGATCTCTTAAAATTTCACTTGTTTTCCGAAATTACTTGTACGCAAAAAAGATGACTCGGGTCTAGTCAAAATGCTACATGGACATTATCAGAACTAGATTCAGTATATGTCTTAATCTCCTTGATTACATCAGTAAAACTCTACAAGTAATAAAGACGCCCATAATGAGACACATCATGGACATTATCAGAAAAGTTGCATATATCATGTTGGTCATGATTTGTGGCTCCAATTAGAGTGGAACCATGCATTCTAAAAGAGTATTCAATGGGTGTTGAGAATTCAATGGGTGTTGTCTTGGGTGACCCATCTAGGCCACTCCTCTCTGTTGGTTTCTTATATTTATAGTTTGATTAGTTTGTTGGTCGGATTGATTAGATTTTCATTAGCATTGTTTCCGCTTGACTATGAAGTCATTGATGGTGTAGCTAGGAGTGGCGAACGCATTGTTTTTTACGTTAGGGCTTAACTATGAAATTGTTGATGGTTTAGCTGTTAAACGTGCGGAACGCTTCGCTTATGACTCCTGCCGGCATTTCCTTTGACATTGCCGGTGGGAAAATAGAGGTTTCCAATAAAACTAATATCTTTAGCTTAAAGGTGACTTTTTGTGTTTACATACTCATTTTAGATTTGAAGGTACTTGCCAAAAATTTCTCCAAGGGGATTGCTTTTATCAATATGGTGACTGGAAACTATTTGTTCTTTGTCGAGGGTACTGACGGAAGAGTTGCTTTTATGAGTATGGAGCTCACTGTACCAAAAAGCACGAGTTAATCCAACAAAGAGCACATGAGAGGTAAGAAAATGTTCTTATTGAGAAACTTGCATAAGTCATGTAGCATTATGGCTCTTAAATCCTACTTTGGTTTCTGCCATCTATGGTGTAAGTTCTAGACCCTCTTACAATTATTTAATAGTGACACATCGCTTTTCTTTGGATGGATTTAAATCTGTAGGTGATGCACTCAAGAAGTGCGAGTTGGGGGCTTTCTGGATTTAGTTAACAACAACCCCAAAGGTAACTATGACAGCAACATATTTCAGTTTTCTTGCTGGAGTAACTCTCTTTTTGTTTTATTTAAATGTCCACATTGATTTACTATGAATGTGAAATCTGTGTTGGAATTGCAAGAATATTGGTGGGAATTTATGAGCTTGAAAGCGAACATGGCTTAGCTTCCCAAAGTGAAGAACTATCTTTTTATTGCCACCGTTCTTTGGGTGAGTACCCTTCTCCTATGGAATGCTATTAGAATTGCTCTTTTACATATATTTGAATAAAATGATTGGTGCATATATGACACTAATCTACGTAGATCACATGTTTTCCATACTAGGAATTAAGTGATCTAATTATTATCAGTGATTTTTCAAGGCATTGTATGATTGTAGTTGGAGTGGATGGAAAAAGAAGCAACTATGGTTGAACTTCTATCTTGCAGACTTACTGAGCTTGCATTGATATTTGCATTGTTGGAATATCATAATTTGTAATGTCTAAATGTGTCTGAAGTTTTCTAGTTTGAACTAGTTAAGTGTGAACTAATGTGAAATCAGGTTGTAGTGTAAACTAGAGAGAGTCGTTTGGTAAATGTAGCCTATAAATAGGCACTGAATGTATCAGCTGTAACTTGAGAGTTCCAACAAATACTTCTCCATCAAACTATGAGAGTTCCAAACATTCAAAATCTATCATGCATCCTCCATGTAACTTCGTGTCCACTATTTCTTCAACGTATGATTTACGATGTATCTGGAATAATTTGGTGGTATTGAATCTTCATTAACATCTCGAGCATTACATACTGTGAATCAATATCTTTAATTTTCACTGGGTGTATTGGTGTATTTTGTTTTCCCATAGAAAGTTTCAATTTCCCAATCATTTCTTATCTTAATGCTTCTTAGTAGCTGAATGTTATTTATTTCGGACATTACTTGGTTGTTCATACTTCTAGAAGCGAATAATAGACCCTTCACTCATCTCATTTGCAATAATATTAACATTTTTTTTCTTTCAGTCTTGCAGTCCATACTCCAGTTCTGCCAATAATGTAGCAAGTTATTTTCGTTTGTATGAAGCTTGAGATGATAAATCGGATGCTGAAGTTGATTTTGAGGTTGCAGTGGATGATAAACATGGATGCTTTCATTTTCAAGCTGAAGAGGGAAAATGTTGATAAGGAACCTCTTGACACAATTGACCCTCTAATATAAATACCTATTTTTAGTACCATTTCCTTTTGTCAGTGCCTGCACGTTGGTAACTTATAATACTCTTTTCTTTCTATAGAATGTGGTTAGCATTTTTTAGTCACTTTGGTGCGCAACGATACAAAGAAATAGATACCCAGCATTACTACAAAAAAAATGTCATATGTTTCCACATTGACGCAAATTTCACTAATTTAATCGATGTTGATATCCTCGATGTTGTGAACTTCAAGGAGTTCAGATGGATATCCAAAAGTGTTTGAAGTGAGGGAGTACATAATTTCAGTAACATAGTCAGTATTGCCACTTTTGAACCAGCATCTCAAGTTTTCATTTGGATGCGTTCCATTTTAATTGTTGGAGTCTTATCTGAATATTTAGCCTATAAGAACATCAAGTGACATCTATATTTCTTAAACCAAATGTAGGTTGCGAGAACGAACCATTTTAATTGTTGGAGTCTTATCTGAATATTTAGCCTATAAGAACATCAAGTGACATCTATATTTCTTAAACCAAATGTAGGTTGCGAGAACGAAAAATACTTTGGCATACGGCATGAAAAAGCATATTAGTAATATTTTATAGTATTTCTGTGGTACATATCAATTGAAAAACCATGTTTTGAATATCAAAATCCACATAATGAATGACACTAATCAGAGGTTGAGCCGGGGCCATAGGCCCCGATGATACCTACCTATCATTGTTATATTAAAAAGGTATGGCCTTTGTCTCCATGATGACAAAAGCTATCAGACGGACGACGTTTAATATAGACCTGATCCGAAGGTCGGAAACCTCCGGATGGAGTAGTCTGCTACGAAAGCTTGCGTTTTATGTTATATACCTATCTTTTTGGCTTCCTCTTTGCGGCGCTTTTTTGCTTCCTCTTTGCGGTTCTTCCTTGCTTTTCTGCTTTGATTCAATGAAAAAAACAAACAGGTTGATTATGAATGTTAAATCTGTCATGGAAATCCTAATGTTGTTTTCATCATCATCAGGTCATTGAAGAGAAATCTGAAGAATCCATTGGTTTCACATGTTTTCTTTTTTGTGGTAAGTTTATAAAAAAACCTAATTTATTTTGTAAAGTTTTTACAACCTGATTTTTTTTGGTGAGATGATTTGAAAAATTCTTAATTAAGTTCCTGAGGTAATCATTCAATTATCATAGCCTATGAATTGTATAATCAAATTAGGATTGACTAATATACAAAACCCTATTCTAATCTTCACCGCCATGTTCTTCACTTACAGCTCTTCCTCTCCCTGTACTCTTTCTAACAGCTTTCCCTTTCCCTGTTCACTTATGGTCTCTTTCTTCCTCATCTATTCCGTGATCTTGACTGACTGTTGTATTGTTTCGTTAACAGCTATGCAGACTAGAATTCTCAACCACGTACGAAATTTTTCTCTCTATCCTCTTTGCTTTTTATATTTTTTTTTTTCTTCGTAATTAGGAGTTGAGTATCAATAGATCTTAACAATTATAGCAATTATCTACTTATCATGACATAAATTGTGAAGCTACTGTGATCTAGCACATGCACTAGCTTATCTAATAAATACTTAGCTTATTGCTGTTTTATTGTATTTAGGGACAATCGGAGGTTGACTAAACGGATTTAAAAAAAAATAATTAAAAAAAAAAAGAAGAAGCATTTGGCATATTTTCAAGGTACGTTGAAGATGTATATCTCTAATTTGTTGTATACCGCATTTTAGACTCTTTCCATCTTTTAGTTCTATGTAAATTTATGTCAGAGTACTAAAGGCTTTAGCTATTATATTTTTTGTCATTTAAGTCTACTGTATCAAATGGAGTAATCGGTCTATAGATGAACTATAGACCGTGATGTATTGGTCGACGTTTTAAGGCTCCGTTGAAGCTACAGTAGTTTACCCGTTTAAAATGTGCACCTCTCCCTTCATCATAGAGTTAACTCCGCAGATACTGATGATGTGGATTCTATGATTTTAATCCCTTTAGTTTTTTTTTTTTTTTTTTTTTTTTTTTTGTATCCCAATCTGTTACCTATTTTTTTATTTATTATTGAGTATGGTTAGCTGCGGTTTGCAGTCTAAATTGTTAATTGGTCTTTTAGTGTCCAGGTTCACAAAATCACAAACTGAATGAGTTGCAAAATATGCCGCGCAATGGTAATGTCTAAACATAGTTATTGTGTATTATGCAGGCTAGCAATGGACTAGACAACGTAGCTGCTTCGACCACGTCAAACCATGCTCCCTAGACCACGAGCAAATCTTTAGTGCTGATATTTATATGGTATTTAAGCTTTTAAAGAAAAACTATTTCTGTGTTCGACATTCTTTTGACTAAAGATGGTCTGTATGTTGATCATCAAAGTTGTTTATACCATATAGCATAGTCAGAAGCCTTGATGCATCTCTTTTGATGCATCTGAAGGGAGCTAATCAACTTGCCCTTCATCTAGAAAGACACTGCAGAAGCTAACGCTGCACTCTGTGAATTATTCGTTATATTCTTTTCAACATCTGTAGGTCTCATCTGTTATTATAAGGGTTGACCTTTGCGCATTTGTCATCCCTAAAAGGATATGTTTCAAATTTAGAAATATGCAATCATAAACGAGCTTTCCTCGAAGTCTACTTTTGTGAGTTTGATTTCTATGTGCGGAAGCATGGATATCGTTTATGTTCTTGCATTAACGGCTAAAATGCATGCTTCTCTCTAACTCTCTTTAGAAACAGGGGTTTCAAGGATTTTAAAACTTGATGTTATAGGGACTTTTGCAGGAGTTGATTCCAAAGACCATGACACTATGTGAATCTGGAAACTCCAAAGTGGAGTTTTCAGTATTACATTGTTTCTGGGTTTCTTAAGCTAGCTGAAAAGATAAGTCCTTGCCTCCTTGGTCTCTATTGATTTTTCATTTTTATGTGTAAAAATAATATCCTTATTTTTCGACCCAAATTTCAATAGTTTATGGTTTTAGTAAATGCATTTGTAGTCGCACTTTCAGGAGAATAATGCTAAGGAGTCGAGGTTTGTATAGTATGAGACTTCCTTTCATTACTTGAATCCAAGAGATGCATCTTTTATATTTGCTGCTAACTTTATACGAGTAGTTATATCATAGGGGTTGTTGTTGGTCCTAAACCTGTTCTAATTACTAATTACACGTGGTATTGAGAGGACAACAAAATGTTTGGTCGATGATGAGCTCAAAGACAATGCCGACCAAGGGAAGTTCAAATTGTTCTTTTTTATTTTGCATAGAATCTCTAATTATTAACTCATTTATATTCTTTATGTAATTTTGTTCCTCAAATTAATCTTCCATTAAATGGGCGTTACATAGGTAACCAGTTATGCATTATTAAGCCGTAGTCAAATTTCACATGACGTCTAAGAGAGCAGCTGTAGTAGATTTTTTTCGGTTGACTGAATAAAGGGTTTAAGTATATTATTCTTATTATTTTATTATTCCCTTGGTTTTATTAACCTGCATCCTAAATGTTAATAGGGATTAATTTGTGTGGAGGGCAATGTTGTCTGTGCCAGCGGCGCATAGGGAGAACCGATGTTGCACACTTTAAGTTATACAGCTAATTTACACCAGCACTTACCTGGCGTTGCCGGTTTGGATGCCTCGGAATCCTGAAATGATTTCGGTTGTAGGGGTGATGGTGTATCAGGAACTTTGTTCATTGATCTGGATCAACGAACATTGTATTGGCTGTGTTATCTGATTTGGGTATTAACAGCAAGAAATTATGTGGTTATGAGCATCATGTCACTATGTACTTAATCCATTGTTTTTTTTTTTTGGTCGGCAAAGAAGAATTTTATTAGAATGGAAATACCCAACTCAAGGGAGGGACCAACAACGAACTAGAACAAGGAAGAGCAGAGGGAAAAAGATGCCCACATGGCCCAAAGGACTAGATTACAGTACCTAAAGAAGCTTACGGAGGGTCGAAGAACTTCGACTTCCAATTACAAATGATATCATCAATAAAAACGTTAGATAAACTAGCAGCAAAACTAGACCAAGAATTTTTTTGAGTTTAACCTCCAATATGATAGCCGCTGCACACTTCTCTTTTTTGTTGAAAGATCTTTCATTTCTCTCAAGCCAAATTGACCACATGATCGCGGTTAAACTTTAAGTTTAACCTCATATTGGAGGTTAAACTCCAATATGTAGGTTAAACTTTGAGGATAGGTTAAACAAAACTCCAGTCTCAACTTTGACCACCTATCCTCATATTGGAGGTTAAACTTTGAGTTTAACCTCCAATATGTACTTAATCCATTGTATAATGCAACTTGTATGTGTGCTCCAATAGGAGGATAGGTGGTTTAAGGTAATTCTCTCCTATGTCATTCATTTTTTTCTTTTTATTTCGGGGTTGTCTTATTAATCTCCTAAGTCCTAGAGGGTTTATCCAATCTCAGGTAGTTTCGGAAGTTGATACTGCAGTTTTGTTTAAATTAATCTTTTGAAATAAGTGTAGCTTAGCGTGACAGAAGATGTGCACAATTGTCTGCAACGAGGTTTGGTGTTCTGGATGCATTATAGGCCTGATAGAAATATTAAGGATGATTATGGTGTTGGGTAATTCTTTCCAGTTAGTTACTAGGTGATTGTATGGGCATATGATGTGATTCATTGGTGTTATGCCTTAACATGTTTACCTGCGTCACTTATCCAAGTTCCACTATGTATATATAGATATTTGTTTCAGTAAATCTTGGAGATTTGGTAGTTGGAGTTCATTATCAGACAAAATTATACCAACCTTCTGGTGGGTTTGCATGATTGTGTACCTTGGATCCTTGAAATAGTTTGGAAGCGGGTTTTCTGTTTTGGATCAAGGTATACATTCTAGGTTGTCATGGTATACATTGATTCTTTCAACTCCGCTGACTTAGTAATTGTTTATTCAATTTTCTGTAGTTTGAAGGGATTAAAGATTTTTGAGAGATTGTTGGCATCCGTTGGGGGTCTTGTCGGCTAAATTTCCCACTGTGTTCAGGTATGATTCGATTCTTCACTATGGTGCCAAGGTCAGTTCATGTATTACTTCTGATGGATGGTACTTCCCGCATCACTTAGTTTGTTCATATACCGAAATTACGAGCAGTGTTGATAATGTCTCGACTGATTTGAATGATGACGTTGTTGTTTGGAAGCCAAATTCAAAAGGAGTTTTTACTCTCAAAGACACCTATTCAGCTCTTCGACCAAAAAAGATAAAGGTACCTTGGAGCAGTTTGTGTTGGTTTCCAAAGCGTGTCCGCTTTGACATAGCTTTATCTCTGGCTTATACTTCGTGGGTCTATCAACACAAAGGTAAAGCTATATAGCTTGGGTCTTATTTCAGATTCAAAATGTGTCTTGTGTGGTGGGTGGGATGAAACTACTGCCCATTTATTCTTTGAGTGTGATTACTCCTCTTTCATATGGAAGCATATTCTCATCCGTCTTGGATACAGTAGAAACATTTTACCAATGGAGCAGGAGATTCGATGGTGTGTTACTCACTTTATCGGGCGAGACATCATAGGAGATATTAAAAGGCTATGCTTTAATGCTTTTCTGTATCATATTTGGTGTGAAAGAAACAAGAGGATATTTCAGTCAACAACAAGAAGTGCTACTCAAATCTTACATACTATTCAGGTTGAGGTACGTATTAAAGTTTCGGCTTTAAATATTTCCGTCCTAGACTCTGCATACAACAAGGATTTTATGAATAGATGGGACCTTAATATTTCTTATAGTGTCCCGAGTACTATAACATGTTGTTGGGAGAAACCACAAACGAATTACGTCATTATTAATTCGGATGGTTCTCTTAGAAATCTGCTTTGGCTATGGAGCTATCATCCGTAATAGCGAGGAGAAGTGATATCTGCGCCACGGGTAGTACAATACCATCTACAATCACCATACATGAGCTACAAGGTTTAGACTTGGGTCTAAGTTTAGCCTTAAACTCTAATCTCGGAAGAATAGAGTGTGGAACCGACTCGAAAGACGGTTGTGGACATCATCAACCACGGATTTGAACCGCCATGGACAAGTCTTCATATTGTTAGAGCTATAAGATCGAAGATCTCTCAATTGGATTCTTTCGCATCAAGCATATTTACGAAGTGAAACAAACAGATTGCTTGATTACCTTGCAAATCTACATCCCTCTTGTAGAGTTTTTGAGATCATTTCAGTTCCTTCGCCGAAGACCAGAAGAAAATCATTTCGAAGATAGAAGGGGAAAAGCATACGTGAGACATATTGCATAATTTTTTTTGTACTTATTTCCGTATGTATTAGTTCTCTGTAGTGGTTTTGGGATCCCTTTTAAAACCCAAGCTTAATCGCCAAAAAAAAAAAAAAAAAGATTTTTGAGAGAGTCTACTTCTTATGTGCGAATATTATGCATTGAGACCCTAAAAGTTGTAGGTATTTTTCCGTTGAAGCAATACTTTAGGGCCTATTTTTTGATGATATCAATTTATTTACGGGTGTATAGGTGTGACTATCTTGAGCATGTATTTTCATGGTGCCATGAACGAATGCCATAAATAGAATTATAAGAAATTTACAGGTATTTCACTTACAGGGCATTCCTTCTTTTCGACACGGGGCGACTTGAACACGTGGATTAGAAGATTTGTATTTCTGAAAAAGAGTGATCCAAAGGATTTTGCACTCTTTTACGTAGCACTGAAAAGATTGCAAGTTTTCTATGAACTATTTAAAGTTAGCAAATATGAAAGGGATAAAAAAATCCATGTTTGTAGCTCTTTCACGCAATTTCCATGGGTTTTCCCTATTTCCAATCCCCATTTTTCCTATTTCCCATCCCTCTAAATTCCTATCCCCAATTATCCTAAGTACCACCCATAGAAATTGTCATATATCATAAATCCTATCTTTGACTTTTTATTTACGCCCAATTGTAAAACCACCCTACAACTAAACCAAAAAACAAAACCCACGAAATCTTACTCTCTTTTTCTTTCCTCCGCCATCGTATCCTTTTTTGATTTATGCAAGGTGCTTATTGATCTAGTGCCTAAGGATGCCTCTAAGAAAACAGAACTTTTCAAGCAAAATAAAATCCAAAAGAGTCAAAATCCTAAACTAATGCATGTGTGTTTGTATGAAAAATTGATGTTCAAATTTGATTTGATTTGTTTTACCGTGATGAATAACTAAGCACATGGTGCAATGTTAATTTGCCACGAGTCTGTTTATATGACGTTAAGATAAGACACTAATCTATCTAGTGTTAACCCAAATACGGAATAATCTTATCACCCAGAAAATTTGTTTGTTGTTGAGCAACCACGCGACAAATTGGTATACCGGAAAGCTAGTTTCTCATAACAAGACGATTGTGTCTCTTACAGTCATCGATAACCGGATGATCGATGATTAATTAGCTTAATTACAAATCTATAAATTAAACCTTGATCGGAAAATGGATTCAATTCGGTGAATTAGGGTTGAAATAGGTGTATTATAATACTAATAATCAAAAGGAATCTAACCTAAGTTTTCTAACTTGATAGTTTTTGGTTTTGTTTAATGAAAAAATAAAAGATCAATGATGAAGAAAATAGATAAAAATGGTAATAGGATAGTCAAAATAAATTTGACTTATATAGGTGGCACATAGGAAAAAATAGAATTGAAAAGTAAGTTGATTCTAAAAATTGTGAAGGGGACTGGAAATAGGAAAAATGGGGATGGGAAATAGGGAAAACCTTTCCATGTACGTTTTGCTATATAATTTTGTTTACAAAAAGTGATTGTTAATTGTAATATAATGTCGGTAAATTTTTGTACAGATTTAGTTGTCATTTACTCTTTGACTAAAAATAGCATTTAGTATCTTCAATGACCACCATACCTTATTAATGGGATTGTTGTTCAACAAGTATCTTTAAGGATATTGAAACTTAAGTTGTTAATTATTTTAATTTGATTTGCTTCTTTATGTGTAAGCATATGTTCTGGCATCATTATGATCTTTATCAAAAGTTCCAAGACATTTGAAGTGCAACAAGCGTTGCACTATGGTCTTGAAATGGGTAATGTTTACGACTATATGCGCCGTCTATTTAGATTCGCCAGGGAATTTCGATAAGTGTTGCATTTGAAATTGTTTGGTTGTTTTACAACTCTTGCTTTCGGTTGACTCAACTTTGTCGACTTGGTATTTCATGCCAGGATTTCGCACGGCAACGATCACCAGTAGAATTTTGTGGAGGCTGCTTTTGGAAGAAAACGAGTTGATGACCGGAGGATTCGAGAGCATGGATGTGGTCGTCTTCTTGCTTGGTTCATGTGCCTAGCTTCCCCATTTCCAACATGGTCATCGGTGAACAGATTCATTTTGTTGCAGCCGACAATTTAAAGACTAATCATCCTAAAGGATATGATGATTGACGTGTCCCAATTTTACCTTCTTAGCAGTTGACCGTCCAAATGTTACCCTCCTGCTTTTTTGTTACCCTCAAGCTCTTTTAAAAAAGTCAAAAAGGTGCTAGGATTACAACCTGAAATAATCCTATTAAACAACTCCCAGAAGAAGAAGATGAAACCCTTCTATTCTGTTTTATGTTGGATGACAAGATCTTATGTAATTTTGGTTAAGTTTCTTTTTGAACACCATTCCTAACCTACCCATTATCGTGTATATGGAAAGCTTGAGGAGTAAGATCAGAAAATCCAAAAAAGAAGAAGAGGGTAATATGACTATTCATGTTGATCAATTACGATAATTCTCAATTAGAATGGAATCTCGAATACAGCGTATTTGGCTTTGTTACAAAAACACAACTATGAATAAAATCAAATGGCCTCCTTACATGAAAATTTCAAGGAACGCAGTTGTTTTCCCACGGAAAGCAAGGATGTAATTGAATTCTTTAAAAATAATGAAATAGACATCTTATTAAAAATAATATAGGAACTAATTACGAACAAATAAACATGCCACTTATAATAAATTTCAAACCATATTCCAAAAGATTCTTAGTAAAGAGTGAATATACTGTTCTTATAACATACCAGCTTCGTGGACACAGGAAAGGAAAGGACTCTCTAGCCTACCTTTCTACCAAGTTTGATGTACATGAATATTTTACGTACATGTGTTTTTCCTTTCTGTTTTGTTCTTGAGTACATGTGTTGCTTTGCTCCAGATTTCTATAGCACAAGCCTCTAACCCAGTGCATACGCACCGGATGGATAAAATAAGTGGAAGATATATCTATGTGAAGTTTCTGAAATGTTCTTTGTGATATAATCGGTTGATTCTGTATAATCATGACTAATGTAATTTCATTTTCTCCTTGAATTAAATTTGTAAAAAAAAAAAACGTACCATCCTTGGAGTTTGTCATTTGACGTTTGGGACTCTCTCTACAACTATGTACATTTTAAAATTCCACCTTTGTGAACTGATATGAACTCCATTTGTTGAACCTTTGCATTTTCCCGTACATGACGATCATGTTATAGTAGTTATTGTCACTGTTCTGAAGGAAGCACTACACACACCAAGAACCGCGTTGGCTATGAGACCTCAACTTTGAAATAAGTAAGTAGTAACGGTTGGCTGGGACACTTTTTTTGAGTGGATACCCCTTGAAGTTTCCTTCTTATTTCTTTCATTTCTTTCTCTATGTAAATTCTTCTTCTTTTTTGTTGGTCGTTGCTTCGAGGTGCGATTTCTTGTCGTCCAGATCAGAGTCTTTGTATGCATACTTTTTCTTTCTCGTCCTCCCTATTGTTGGTTTTCCAAGGACACATACTTAGAATAAAAATACGAACATATTCAGATATAGAAATACCAAATGAAAAAAATTGTGCCAAACATGATTAAATGCTAGAATTCAGTAGATATTTGTTTGTTGCCTTTCACGAATCAGGCACGGTCTGCAATTTAACATACCGCGGCAGCCTCTACCCTCCATCTTTCTCCTCGCTATTAACTTAACTTGTCTTCCTAAAACATCAAGAATTTGGGGCAGTAATTTTCGAAATATTACGATGGGAAAGAAACAAAAGAAATTATTGAAGGGTAAAGGCCACAAATTCATTTCAGATTAATCTGGATATTAAACTCTAACATCATCCCACGGGGTATTGCCTTCAATGGTTTCTTCCAATTCGGAGTCGGGCTTTTGCATCTTCTCTTGAATAATCTCTCTCCCTAACATAGGAATTGCAATTAGTTTCTGTTGTTGTTACTGTTTATTGACTCTTCCTTCTTTGGATGTAAGTCGGGGCAATATCTATCCACATCATTTCCTTGGTTCTAACAATTCTCAATAATATCTTTGACACTATATCAACTTTGTCAAACCTACTCCCTCCGTCCCTAATTAGATGAGCTACTTGGTTTTTAGTTTTGTCCACAAATAGATGAGCTATTTCACTAACCAAGGGGATATTTCTAAAATTACCCTTTTAATTGATTATTTTTTCTATAAGAAATATTTATAATTTGATAGTCATGTTTATATTCGTTGTGTAGGTGTTTTAAAATGCTTTTCAACGGTATAAAGTTTATAAAAAGCCGTGGTATAGTTTAAGAGATAAATCATTTCTAAATTTTACTAATTATTGCCCATAAGGGTATAATTGTAAAAAATACTTAAATATACTCTACTTTCCTCCTTGCCTTAAAATTTGTGCAAACTACAAGTAGCTCATCTAATTAGGGACGGAGGGAGTATATCTTTGTACCCATTCTGGTGGTTGCCCAGATTCCGAACATGTTGTACCCATATTTGCCCCTGGATCCAATAACTCTTTAGTATTTTTTGGCTGTACCAATTTGGAATCTTCGAACCTGTCTGCTTTTGCCATGTCAAACAGTTCTGCAAGCAAGCGATTTTCATTAACATCTTGGTTAATTATTGACTGAATAACTCATAATCCAATAACTCTTACTGTTAATTGTACCAATTTCCATTTACATAATGGAAACTGCAATTGCCTCCTTCCTGGAGAGCTCTTACCGATACTATTTTCAAAAAAAAACTGAATTCATTCTTCGTAAGTATCTCCTAATCAAATGGACGGAAATAATCGCATGCGGTGAAAAATAAAACTCGTGATATCTATGGAATAGGGATGGGTATCTTCCTAAAAAGAGGTTTTCGTGAATAGGTGTGAATCCATTATCTCGGGTACTTATAGTATTCGAGAAATACCAATTTGGGATGCGTCGTTTTGGAGTTTAGAGAACTTGGAATGCTTTGTTAGTTTGTTATTCTCAAAGGCACAAACTAAATAGTGTCGGTTAGGATTTTCAAAGGGATGTGTCGTTTGGGAAGTGGGAATATTGCTTTCGAGAGGGTGTTTCTAAGAATCTGTTTTCCAAAGGGTTTCACTGTTATGAAGAGGCGTTTTCTTTGTTTTGCCACAATATGTGTCCGATGACATAGCGTTGAAACTGCAATGATGTGGAAAGATTGTGCTGACATGTGGCGACTTAGGGTCCCTAATTATAAAGAAAGATAAGCGCCACTAATGAATGGCCGAGCAACGTAAACATCGTCAGAGAGGATGCATATAACAATATTCTAACGCGGGTTTTGCACTACAAGAGCATCCACATCCACATGTCTCATCACTCCGAGTTAATGTATGATAAAGCTTTTTCATAATATAAATGTGTTGTTTTTTATGTGATTGTTGTCCATGTGCAATATAGTTATAAGATAACGTACAACTTGGGATCCTGATCGTCATCCCAGAAGCACAATGGTGCAAGGAAGTTGGGGAAGGTCGAGAGCAACAGCAATGTGGGAACCATGTGAGCCAACTTAATGTACAATTATCCATTAAATTTCTTGAAAACATGGGTAGATTACTCCTCCAGCTCATTAGTCAAATTATTTAATGGCGTGTCTGACGTAGTAAATGATCAGAATACATAATCTTCTACGACTCAAGTTGGTTGATCGAGTAGATGAATTTAGTTTGGAAAAATAATACAGGACAACCATACGTTTCTCCACAAAAGTACCAAGAGTCAGGGAATCAATCTTGTATCTCTGTAGTAAATTCGGGCAAAGGAAGATCTGAAGAAAATAGATGTGGCCGTGCACGATGTAGACACCGTGCGTCAATCTACAGTTTCAAATCTAAATTTTACTAATTTCGTGGTTTCCACTGAATATTGGCTTATATGCTCTTGACACAAATTTATCTGCATTTATAGTGTTCTTGACACAAACATATATGCATGTGTTATTTTAAAAAATCATATAAAGAACTAAAGATACTCTCCTAGAAAACTTTGCAAAAATCTGAGTGATTATATATGTGGACTTTGTCGTGTTCGCAGACTCATGGTCCAAAAGAATATTCGTTCAACTACAAGTTAAGAATCTAGAGAGTTCAAACAGCCCACCTAATGCTTTGATTGCTGACATTAGTATGGAGCATGCGGGTTCAATTGATAGCGGTTTGGGTTCAACATATATGCGAACATAACTTCTTTACTGATTTGTTACTTGGTTTAGTGCATTTAGTTGTGACTCTACAATATATCTGATATAGATTGTATGCATCTATGTCTATGTACAGAAAAATTGCTGCCCAAAATTTTACATCGGATGGTTCAAATAATTTTGTGGTATGTCAGAGTGGACATCGTGGGTACACAAAGCATTATAAATAAGAATCTATTTGTATTATCTTAGAAAAATTGACATTGTAAGCTCTTTGTACTTTTGGGATTTATATTTTGTAAGTATTCATATTTTTTCTAACTTTTTCTTATTAGAAATGTGACGATTCCTGTCAAGATTATTTTGTATCCACGTCCAAGAATGTAGTGAAAAAAAGAATTAATGCAACACAAACAACTAAAAATGAATATAAGATCAACTCACATCTGATCTCACTGATACCAAAATACAAACACATATATTTAAGTATGGGTTCAAAAAATAACGATCCAAGACTGAAACAAGTCAACATAAAATTTCGTTACTCTCAAAAAATTCTAAAACATCTAGAGTAACCAGGATTCCCGGTCCATGGAATACAGCTAAAGGTTGGTGCACCGATGATGTAGTTGAGAAAGAAAGACTACGAAAGATGAGGCTACTATGGTTTTGATCACAAATACTGAGAAGAAAAAAAAAATGAAGATGAAATATTAACATGGAAAAAAGATAGAAGAGTGATAAGCACAAAAATGATGTGTATGTGTCGATGATATTATCCAGTAGAAACTTATTAGAAATGATAGTGTAATATGACTTGGGCGACAATGATAACAAAAAGAGAAACCTAATATACTAGGGTTCACTTATACATTTCGACATGTCCATACTAATAATAAAAAAAAAAAATTATTGACTTGGAAAACATGATGAAAATTTGGGAAAATGTACATTTTATATTTCCATCTTTTTAGACTTTAGATATTTAACTATGTGGTTTAGATTCAAAGAACAAAATATGCAACACCTAAAATAGACTAAAATTCATACTTCAGAGTTTACCAAAAAAAGGGAAAAAAAGAAAAAAAGAATATTGAAAATCAGGAATATGAACTTGACAGAAAAGGGATGAGAGTCGAGTTAGCGATGCCAAAAAAGACTAACAAGTTAGAGAAAGCAAAAAAAAAAAAAGACAAACCAAGTTAGAATAGGCCAAAATATCATCATATGAACTAGATATGGAGGACGTGGAAAACTTGCTTAGTCATGTAATGGAAATACAAGAGTTATGAAGGTGTCAATGTAGTGTAATGATAAAGTTATTGGGTGAGGATTGTCGTACAATGGTAAAGTTGTTGGGTGATGATATCAGTATCTGAGTTCGATACTCGCCAACATCGGGATAGGGAATAGGAAAAAAAGAATCAACAAAAAAAAGGCAATACAAGAGGTATATATTCTTTGTGAAATCTGATTGTAAATTGGAAAACTTCTTACAGGATCTAGAGCAACAAAACAACATAGATAGTTGGGGACGATTTAAACCTTTTGAGGCAATTAAATCTAAAAAATTTGTTAAAATAATTTATTAAAGTAAAAACTGGAATTGTTCATTTGTTCGCTTCAAATAAACAATTAAACTTTGGTTAATCTATTCTGTATATTTATGCTGTGATTGCATGTTCCAATTTGTTCGATAAAATGCCAAATATCATCCTCATGAATCACATTATACTTTAACTTTCGTTAACTTTCAGTGGTGCTATTCCCATTTAATGAATGATGGTCAACATTTAATCACAATGGAACTAACGAATAAAAAACATACAAGTGAAACAATTTATGTAACCATCTTAAACATACAGTGGTGCGATACCTAGATAATATAAACTTCATTATATCAGTAGGGATACATGGATGATAGAAACATCTTAATAATATTTTGCAGTATTTTGATGGAACATACAACCTCAAAATTTAATGTTAAATACTAATCAAAGTCCCATACTCATTTGGAAGACATTGTTTTCTCAAGTTTTACATATATAGCCTTTGTCTCCATGATAGCAAAAGATATCAGACGGACGTTGTTCAAAGGGGACCCCGATCCGGCGGATGTGGTGCTCTGGATGAGTTTTTCAATTGACCAGCCAAGAAATTTCAGCTAATATTAAGTTGGTCGATGTGGGTCAACGAAATATGGGGTGGGTGTATTTTATCTATGAGCTTATGTCTTCTTTCTTCCACTTCTATTCTCTTTCTTCCCAAACCCAGAAACCCACGAATTTTACTTCTCTGTGTTTCTTTTTGCGCTTCTTCTTTGTGTGTAATGCAGGTTCTCTGTATTTATATGTTGCAGTTGAATCGGAAAGACGATTGGGAAGAATAGAAGAAGGTATACATAATTCACAGAAACCCTAGAAAAGAATTGATTCTACTTTTTATTTATATTTTTTTCAAGATATATTTTTGTCGGAACTGTGTGTCTGAATATAAACTGATTCTATCAGTACTTATGTTATTAGGTCTTTACTGATATTATAGAGATTATATGGGTACCCTGGAATGATAAAAGTTATCTATTTTGTATAATTGACTAAGTTGTAGTCTTTTTTAAATATTAAGATACATTTGTTAAGTCATCGTCTTCTTTAGTGTATTGTTACAAAAAAATTAAGTTTATACACTTAAGACTATAAGGAGAGTACGGCCCGGGTGATACCTATTCAGTAAATAAAAATACTAGATAGTTAAACTAGTTAATTAGTGTGAACGAAGTTAAGATAAATCTAAAGTAAGTTAAATTGTAAGAAAAGTCTAGAGAGTCCAGAGATATCAAGGACTTGTGACAGTCTGTTGAATACTCGGAGATAAAGGTTAGAAAACTCTATATAAAAGTGGAGCGTCTACTGATTGGTTGTGTACAGCTATATAAGGATGGGTGTCTACTCTGTAAAAGCTTGAGCAAGAAGGTCAATAAAACAATGAGTTTATGAGAGAAAATAATCTTGCTTCCATTTCTATTTACTAGGAGCTCCATATGAGCAATTCTAATTCTATGCTCATATATCTCCAAAGTGTCATCAAACATCAACATTTTAACAAGGGTACAAACTGGGAAAACTTGTTGTTGTTTGTTTGGTATTTGTGTTTACTTTGTTGCGATGGGTTGCTTTAAGGAAGTGATAAGTTTAGAAACTAATCGTTAAACTCGTCTACAAAACCTGGAAAACATTGCTGGGAATTTAAATCTTTCACACTAGGAGTATGTGTGGCAGTGAACTAGTAGGCTAAATCAGAACCTTTAATGCCCAGTACACAGCAGCATAGCCGGGCCTGAACATTGGGCTGCAACAGGATTAACTCGAGGGTATTTCAGTAAATTAAAAAAATCTTTTGTATAAATGAAATAAAACCCTAAAGTTTCAATAGATATAGTTTTCAGTGAGATTGAGAGCGGCGGAAGACCAGCGGTGTGAGTCTGTGAGGCGCCGACCAAATGGTGGTTTCGAATGATGGTTATCTGTGGCAATCTTGGAGATCAAATATAGATGCAGATCTTTGTAATCTGGATAATGATATCTTCACATTTCAGGTAAGATCTGTAAAATAATTCTGATTGATATTTTTCGTTGTGTTAGCATACAGGATTTACTAACCTTAATCTTTTTGGTATATCTATGCAGGAATTTTACTCGGATTCAGGGGAGCTCTGTCGGGTTCCTCCATTAACACCGTCTCTCTGTAGCCGGAGAAGGAACTCAAACATTGAAATCTTGATTATCAGTTGTTTGAATTTGGTGATACAACTGCCGGAATGGTAGATCTGCAAAAATGATTTCTTTTTTTTGAGATATGGTGTTTCTCAAAGTATCCAATTGATCCAATTTTTGTTTTAGTTACATATCAATTGATAGATAGATTATTTATTTGTGGAATTGGTTACTATTACAAATGTTTAGTATGATTTATTTCATCTGTATGTATTGTTAGTAAATTTGATGATGATGATGTAAAGAAAACTTGTTTTTATTGTTGAGGATAGTGTTTCATGTTGTAAGATCTCAAGGCTATATTTAGGCTGCTTAAATTTGATATCTCCCTGCATTTCTGCTGTTGAATCAGTGCCTGTAATCTCGGTTTTGATAATAACATTGTAGGGGCTGGCTAGTCTTTAATAGTTTATTTCTGGAGTTTATTTGGTTTAATCCATCTTGAGTTTTTGACCCAAAATTATTGAGAATTAAGATTATCACCATTCAAGGTTAGCTTACAGTAGACGACGATGAATCTTGATAGTTACAGCACTTAGTTGTTGTTGTTTTTTTTTTTAATTGGAAGTGAGATTTATTAAAAGAGAGAATTTACAAGATACTGCGAGGGGTGGTAGTAACAAAGTGTTAATTTTATCATGATCTAAACTCAATATTGGTAAACAATTAGAAGAAAAATACCTTGTTAAATTGATTTGATGCATATAGAATAGGGCACTTACATTATTCACGGGTCAAAACACTTATCAGTAACTCGGTGTAGCCATGAGAATTGAGAGCTTTCGACGCCATTTAATCTGCAACAATACATTCTTGTAGTTCTGGCATCTTTTCCTCTAATAGTCCAACATTAGCAGCACGACAACATCCTTGAGCCAAGATATCTTGCGTGCCGAAAGAAGTTGCACCAAAAAAAAAAAAAAGATGAATACAACAAAACCCAAATTTTTATTAATCTTCTCAATCAGAATTTCTTGGACATGAATTATCCTATTTGTCATGATACTAAATTCCAGTAACTTGGAAATGAACTATACTTGTCAGAATTCAATAGAATTAGTTATCAACTGTAAATAAACATTAGTTTTTACAACAATGATACCAACGAATCTATCTGAATGAACATATAAGTATCGCTGTTCGTGAACACCAACATGGAACCTAAGCTCTCAAAATTAAACGAATCTATCTAATTCCATTCTGCGGATGGGATAATTTAGAAATTAACAAATCAAACAAATAGCTAACCCACATGGAAATGATAAAACTTCGACTCAATATTAGAGATAACTTCAATTTTTTTTTGAAACATAAGAAATATTTTGATTCTGATAACAGAATCTAGAGAAACAAAATTTGGATAAAAGAAAAAGTGTACCTATTTTTATAGAAGATTTTCACATAGTGTAGCTTAGGGAAGAGAAGTCTGTGAATTCCTCAAAATCACCTTTGTAGATATTGTTCCATTTCATCTGCCTCTAATTCTGCTACGCGAACTGAGAAGGTGGATTTTCTGCAATCAATCCCGCCTCCACTTTAAACCACCATATTATCACAAACAAACTTATAGTGACAGAATTGGATATTGAAATTCCGACTCACCCATGAGTATTTGTCATTGTTATCTTTCTCAATTAATTAAACAGGGGGAAGAGAGAATTGGGAGAGGAGAGGAATGACGAAGTATTTAGGGTTTAAGATAGCATATGGAATAACAAAAAAGATTATTAGGATGTTATATGAGACATAAGGTATCTCCCACCCAGGCGTGAGTGCTGAAAAGTCATTTGAAACCCTGGATTTTCTATTCCTGCAGAAGAACTACCTTAATCGTTGTATTACGAAAAGAGGCATCAGGTTGATTGTCTAATACTCTTTCTGGAATCTGGAGAAACGAAAAGAGAATATAAGTATTAACAAACAAAGCAACAGATCATAAGTTGATAACATGTAAATGATAGCGTATCTAGTTCTCAAGGTTGTTGGAGTACCTGGTTAACAATGCATAATTCAAACGGTATTATTATCTCACACAGATAAAAAATCTCACCTGATTCGAACTGGTAGAGCTTCAGCTACAAAAGACAACCATTTAATCAATAGAAAGGGAGCAAATACAGTTTCTATTCATGAATATGTTTCACGTTTCAGTTTAAAAAACATGATCAGGTCACGAAGATTACTTTGAAAATCTAACAAAACAGACAAAAATAATAGGAAAACTGGAACCTCTATGATCCAGATGCACTTTCGATTCTTCATCACCTGCGGGATTAAAAAGAGCAGAAAATAATAATATAGCAAAAGAACATAGAGCGAGGAAGCTCAAACTCTTTAACTCGTTACAATGTATTAAGTCTGAGAGAAGATCTGCAACTCGGGTTCTCAAAACAGGCAATTGACTCGGCCTGAAAAATCTCAAACTCTTTTCTCCGGGATGGTGTTGAGGATGTAGTTCTGCGTGAGGTTCTCATCTCAATCTGTTGGCTCATATCGCATCATGGAAAGAAGATTTGCTGAGATAGAAAATAAATCTTTTGAGTTTGAAATCCATTGGAATGACAGTCCTCCATCAACCAGGATAATTGAGAGAGCTAAGGGTTTTTCTTCTTATTGTTGGGTTACTCAAGCTGGAATATCATGGCTTATTAATGTTCTCAAGGAAGCCTTAGCGTCTTACCGGCGAAACATTTTATCAGGACTCAATCTTTTGGAAGAGCTACTTTCCATGTGGTTAGGTGCCAAAATAGGCATGGAATTTTCCTTGCAATACACTGGATTTCAGGGAATAGAAACGAAAAACTGCACCATCTGATCATACCGGAAGGACGGAAAGGTCAGGGATGGATGTGTTTTAAAGAAGCTCTTGAGTATTGTCAACCTAAGAAGAAACCATCAATAACAATGCAACAGCAAATCTATAATTTACAAAGCAAAGCTGCATGGACTCGTCTCTCTCATAAGCAATCAGTAACGGGAGCAAATATTCCTGCATTAAATGCCGCTGGAGGTGATAAGAAGGGAATGAATAATCATGGCATTAAATTCAATACCAGGACTACTGATGAAGGTGCTATAATCACTCATGGTTGCAATTATATGTGAAATCAGTCCAGTTCCATCTGATTGGAGGATGGTAGAGGACCGTATTCAGGCTGTGTTTCATATTAATGAAGACATAAAGATCAAACCTTTCAAGAGAAACAAGGGGCTATTTTGGGTAGAAAATCAGAAAAAGGCTATCACCATTCTGGAGCAAAAATTGATTCCTTTTCTTGAAGGTAATATATCTTTCCAGCTTTGGTGGCCATCTGCAAATGGGGAATCAATTTTTCTGGATCAAAATGAATGTTGGGTCAACTTGAGAGGGATTCCATTTCATTTATGGGATCAGCAAACAGCTGAGGCTCTACTTCGTCCATGGGGTACTATTAAATTAATTGATACTAAGTGTTTAGATGGAGAAGATCTCACTGGCTTTAAAGTTCTTCTTAGGGGGAATTCTTTGATAGACAAGCTACCTCGAATCTTAGAGCTAGTGGAGGAGGGTTTAAGGTATAAAGTTGGAGTCTCAGTCATTTTTCCTAACGAACTTAAAGAATATCCCACTTTATCTCGCCGTCATAACATCAGAGAAGAAGAAATACCTACCCAAACCTTGATCGTTCAGGAATCGGCGAAAGACAAAAGCAAGTACAAGGCTACCGGTCTTGTTTCATCATCGGGGGGTGAACAAGGTAAAAGGGAAGTACAAAGTAGCCATTTAAGAAAATTACAGCGTCAGCTTCCTGTTTTTCTTGTTGTTTTAGAACCTACAGTTATTTGATTATCGTGAAATTCTTGTTTTAAGCAATACATCCTCCTTTCTGTAAGAGAAATCTGGTCAGCTTTATGGTCATTTTTATCTAATTGATTATTGTGAAGTTCTTCTGAAATTCTGAAGACTCGTTAGTGGTTGCAGGCTTGCAGCGTTCGTCTTTGTGTGTTTGCAGACATTATGCCGTTATCGTATATCATGCTGCATTGTGCTTCAATGGAAAACATAGGATGAATAGTTTACTTTTCTCATTTATGTTTTCTAGTTTATCATAGTGGAAGCGAATGTAACTATCTTGAGTGTACAAAATGAATGGTTGTAAGTTTCAAGGTTCGCTCGATTTGTTGTGGTGTTTATTGATGGAAAGATCCTCTTTAGCCCACTAACTGTGTCTACCGGCTAACAGAACTCACAGTTTCTAAGATCTTCTATTATCAATTTCTGTTGTATTACTTTCCAGATGACACTTAGACTTGATTACGATATCTTACGTACCTCAACATGTAAAGCCTTGCTTGGATATATCTTCTTTGATTCATGCCCGTATCAAACCCGCCGTGGGGGAATCTTTCTGATCCACTTTTGTTGTATTCTCACCCGGAATTTGAGCGTTTTTATTTCAACTGCATTAGTTCATTCCCTATTTATCTTCTAGTTGTTCCTTTTTTGATTCTGTTTGTCTAACGGCAGCTTATTACTAATCTTCTGGCTAAACATCTGTTGGCATCTATCAGGTTGGCGTCAATCTATAATTGGTATATTCATCAGGAGTACTATTACTTGTTATGTCTTATTGGACCTGCAATTTACACTTGCCATCTCTACATTCAATGCCTGCAATTTGCAACACATTTCCAGTCTGTGTTTGTTATATTCATCAAATGTCACATAGCAAACATACAATACTTGCTATGTGACACCTTTTAGTGTTTCTGCCTATAATTTATACAATTTCCTACTTCAAAACCTGCCGTTCTCTGTTTCGATTTTCATCTATCTACTTTTTCATGGCTAGAAATCACCTTAATCGTATAACTGAACAAATGGAGGAAACTTATTTCGATGAAGAACCAATTCGTAGAAGGGTTGTCATGCATTCTTCTGCAATCTTTACTGGAATTGGTGATTGGCACTTGGCAGTTTAGTGTTGCTGGAAAGTTGTATATATGCACCAGGTATCATGATTTGGCAAGTTGTGGATAGAGAGCTGCAAGATCTTTTTTGCCTCATCTTCGCGGGAATGATCAATGGTATGTGCAAGTCAGGTCCTCGGAACCTAGTATCGTTAGTATTGAGTCTGCAAATTCCGATGATAAAGATGTGGAGGAGCCTGGAATTTTAACGGACACTTGGTTGTGCTTAAGGATTTGAATTTCACAGTAGATTACCATACTCTTGATTTCACCTTATCTCTGTGTTGGATTGAGTTTAAAAATCTTCTTCCAATATTCATTTATCGGGGGATTCTTAGATTTTTTGGTAATATTGTTGGTGAGACCATACTTGTTCATCCCGATGGTAATAACCCTCTTTCTTCTGACAAACGATTGGTGTTACAACCCTCTAATCACTGGGACTTATGCTGCAAGTGCTGCTGGAGTTACTCGATGGGTTTGTTACTTTTATGAGAAGCAGCCTCACTGTATTTTTCAAGAGTGCAAAATCACTGATCATTCAGATAATGATTTTGTTGAGATGAAAATTCGAAGGCTGCGAATGGAAGAAACTGTTTGAACATTTGGTATTGCAGAACCAATTGTTCCAATCCCTGCAACATTTCTCTACTCATTTAGCTATAGCAGCTGCTAGTATTATTGGTAAGAAGAAAAGAAGTGTATTGCTAATGAGTCGCTGGCCTCTTTTTTTTTTTTGAGTCATAAAAGGTTAAAATTTTATTCAAAAGGAAAAAGAAATACAAGATGAGAGGCGCCTAAGCGCAACAAGAGAAGGCAAAAAGCCGTCTCAACACACAAGAAGCGAAAAAAAAAAAAAAAAAAAACACAAAAGCATAACAGCTGCTTACCAACAAACTGCAAGCCTGACTGCAGACTAAGATGAACCCTATATTTTCTTCTTGGGTATGGGGGTTCTTTTCCCTCTACCCAAATCATCATTGCTAGGACCCAAATCCTTGATTGGTTTCGAGGAATGGTAAGTATCTACAATGCCTCCAAGGATTTTCTTAACCGCGACTTCGTTATTCTCCACGAGTAAGACCAAGCGATGAACTAAACATCTTAAGTTTCTCCATGTTTTGTTCCTTGGTCATTGGTTTCCACCGAGAGACCTCTTCAACTGATTTTACCTTTGCGACATCCACGACATCATTGTCTGTTTCGTATTCAGACTCTTCATTAGAGTCTTCACCTGTGTCTACTTCATGAGCATCAATATCTTGTTCTTGAGAATTACAGGTGACATCGTTTGAATTTTCAGACAGATTTTCACTAATTGTAACTTCTCCACCATCAGTGTGTGGCTCCAGAACATTAAAAGGGTTCAAGAGACAAATAGGTACATCATTAGGCCTTCCCCCCTTTCTAACTGAATTCTTTGATCTTCTTGTATACCATTTATTAGCTGAATTGGGAAATACCAATTCCAGTACACCCTCATCGACCGATTTATCCTCATTTGGCAGAGACCAGACTTATAAAAATTGTTTACTTTGTAGTCCAAAATTTTTCACCCTGACAAGAAATACGCTTCATTACCCAAACTAGATAATAACCCGTGCTTCGCACCGGGAGTATGTATAGTCTAATTTTGATTGATTTGTACAGAGTCGCACCATTGCCAGAGTTGGAGCAGAATGTCTGAGTTTCCACCGTCAAAGATTGGCACATCATCATGAAACTGCCATCTCCGTATAAGATTCACTTAATGAGTTTGCCAAAGCTTGATGTGCCAACTTTGTTGAAACATCGATGAGCCTAAAAGCGCAAAGTATCCGAATTTGAGTAGCCAAAATCTGCCTTTTCTAAGACCAAATGTCCAATGATAAACCTATGCAGCACCAAATTCACTTGATTTATGTAAAACAAAAGGGGTTGAATTAGCAAAATTTATTTAATTTTTAAAATGAAACTAAATTGTGAAAGGTTGGATAACCCAAAGCCAACAACCTCAAACATTGTGTCTCGGCGACATTCTTCAAATATTTCCCACCGCTCCTTAGACCTTGGCAGCAGTGCAGTTCTTTAAGCTGACTCGACGACCTCTAATCTTAAGGTCAATTTGAGAGAAACGCATTAACTCTAGCATTAGCAAGACGATTAACGTACAACACCAGAGCCATGAGCATGCATTAATTTTGCTTTAATAATTGTTGGTGCAAACAACTCCTTAAAAGAAGAGGGCGTGATTCTGCTCGATATATTAACTGTATATGTAATTTATGTTAACCATAAAGAATTTACTAAGAGCAGGCACCATGGTGGTTTGACCATAACATTCCTTGGCGCTTCCATCAGTGACCACCATCCATCAAATCCCTTCAAATTTAACACAGAAGGAAAAAAAAAATATTGTAAGCAGAAGTGATCTCTAAATGAATGATTTAGATCAAGGAATACAGATATAGTAAACAGTGATCTAAAACAATGGAATTACACTTGAATATGGGGAGATGAGGTGAATTTAACCCACATGAATGGAATATCCAGTTACTTTGTAGTCCAAAATTTTTCACCCTGACAAGAAATACGCTTCATTACCCAAATATCTAAACGCTCAAATGTTTTCTTCCTTTCAATAGTAATATTTTTCTAATAACTCAAATGGTCATGGTGGGGTGAATATTGTGAATGTCCCTAATAACTCAAATGCTACTATTATGGGTGTGATAGAAATGGAAGAAAATGAAGCAGTCAGTGCAAACGCAAGGAAGAATACCATGCAGGATCTGGAGAACCATGCATCTCAGGTAATTAATTACTCCCATTTCAACTTTTGGTCTTCTCTTGATATTGATTTTTCTCTTTGTTTTAGTAATACAATTGTTCTTCCATACTGTTATAACTCCTCTACTTTAAATATACCTAGTATATCCCATAGAACCATGAGAGTGCTTGCTTGGAATTGCCAAGGTTTTGCCAACAAAACATCTAGAGACCATCTTAAAGACTTAATCTCTAGATATGATCCCGATGTCATATTTCTATCTGAGGCGAAATTAGGAGAAACAAAAATGAAAAAATTCATCAGGCCATATAGATACCCTAATTGTAAACTCATTTCTTCTAGAGGTTTGGCGGGTGGTCTTATCCTTCTTTGGAAGGATGGTTTCCATTTTAATGTTGTAAATGCAGAATCATGGATTATAAACTGTGTAGTGCGAGAAGATCCTTCAAAGCCAGAGTGGTTACTGACTTGCATATATGGCTCTCCTTATCAAGCAGCCATGGGTGGTGATTATATCAAAGATCTCAGTCAGAGTATTAAGCAGCCATGGGTGGTGATTGGCGATTTAAATTTGGTCTTCAAGGATGAGGAAAGATTTTTCGCTTCTGCCATTGTTTCTAGAACTACAAATACTTCTAATACTTCTAGTTCAATGACTTCTTCTTCAAGGGATTCTTCTTATGTTAATCTCATTTGCGAAGCTGGTTTGGAGGATTTGGGTTATACGGGTAGATCCTTTACATGGTAAAGTAATGTACATGGCACGGGCATTAGAAGATCTCGACTGGATAGAGCAATAGTGAACAATGATTGGTTTATAAATTTCTCTGATTCTAAACTAATTCATTTACCACAACTGGGTTCAGATCACTGCCCCATTATGTTAGATACTTCTTCTTTCAATTGTGATAAAAAAAGAAATTGGAAGTACTTCCAATGCTATGAAAGGGATGACTCCCTTAAAAACGAGATTGCTACTGCTTGGACAAAAGAGGTTAATGGTTCGCATGCTTTTAGACTGTCCAGAAGACTTATTCATACAAGAAGATCTATTTCCAAGTGGAACAGGGAAAATTTTGGAAATATTAATAGCAATATTAATCTTCTTCATCAGGAATTGGAAGTGATGCAACAAGATAATCAAAGTACATATACACATCACCAAGTACTTCAAGTTGAAAACAAAATCGAGCATTGGTACCAAGTGCAACATGAATTCTGGGGTCAAAAAGCTAGAGACGAGTTTTATCTTGAAATGGATAGCAATACAAGATTCCACCATGCAAATGCGAACAAAAGGAGAATCAGAATTCAGAAACAACATAGTGGCCTTGAAATATTGCATAACAAAAAGAGATCAATGTTTCCTCCATTCTTATAAGGACCCATAAGTTTGATAAATTCTCCACCCTTATTCTTACCCCTGCTGCATATAAGCCATTCCTTGGATTCAAGGAACTGATGGTGCTCAGCTGTAGACCATGGTGATGATACAGCTTTGGAAAAGCAAGAGATCATCCATTCTATAGCTTTCTGACTGATCCATATAGATGAGAAATAAAAACCCTTTTGTTCCCTGAGCAGAAATAGGCCCTCCTTGAACCCATACCCAGCCGTGATGGAGAAAGATTTTGCTTCTAATTCACAAACAACCTTAGAAGAATCACCCATAACTCTCTTACCTTTAGCATAACGAGACTTTTTTCCTGTAACCAACGTCCATTCATGAAGATTTTCAGCTGATTCATCCACCGATCCAGCTTAGAAAACTGATTTATGCTACTGATAAACTCTGGAAAATCTTCACAAATCGTATTACATACAATTAACTACCCGGAGAGGAGAATTAAACTGTGTTGCTCTAAATTTTCCACATTAGGCCAGCAAAATTTGCAAGAGGACTAGGAGTTTCTATGTCTTCATTGTCTAATTTTTCATTGGATTCAAGGCCTCTCAGGTCTTCATATGCTGCAATCACCGGGCCGGGCCTGCACACCATGTTGCAACATTAGCTCGAGGGCGTTTTAGTAAATTACACAGATGTTCTTAGTATAAAATATAAATGAACTAAAACCCTAGAGTTTTGATAGATACAATTTAATCGCTGAGATTGAGAGACTAGCGGTGTGAGCCTGTGAGGCGGTGGTGACGGAAAAACCACTAACCGGAGCTCTTGCTGTTTATAAACGAGATGTGGTGCTCTGATGAACGTAGTTTAGGTTATACGTGGGTATCTTCACACATAGCTTGGAGATTAAATACAATGCAGATTTTTGTAATCAGCACAATGATTTCTCCTCTCAATACTAAGTTGTTTATGTGTTATTTCCAGCATATTTTTGAAAAGTTTCCTGGTAAGATCTGTAAAATAATAGTGATTGATATTTTCTTTATCTTAGCCCACAGTGTTGGTTTACATTCATCTTTTGGTTTTCCATATGGGGTTTCTCCGGTTCATAAACACCGTCCCTTTAGCTGGAGAAAGACCTCGGAAATATGAATTTGTAATTTATGTCGGAATGGTAAATCTGCAGAAATATTTTAACCTCTGGGAATCAGTGAGATGTTATAAATTTCTCATAGTATCCAATTGACGCAATTTGTTTAGTTGAAATTTTTATGTAAAAGATCAGTTCAGAGCTTAGATTTCAGTTAGAGATAAAATATTTCTTTTGGAACTCGGTACTAAAAATGTTCAGTATGATTTGTTTCGTCTGTAAATGTAAGTATATTTGATTTGACGATATAAAGGAAACTTGCATTTCTGCTGTTGAATCAGTGCCTGTAATCTTGGTTTTGATAGTAATTTTATTTAGTGGCATTGAACGTCATGTTTCTTGTTCTTGCCTGATCCAACCTCCATGATGGCAAAAAGAGATTTAGATTCTGATATGGAAATCTCCAGCTGCATTCAATTGCTTGCACATAATCTTGGCTTGAATTCTTTGAGTGGACCAGTTACTCCCCTCAAAAACCATCAGATTTCTGCTAAGCCAAATTGCCACTAAAATGCAGCCAACAACCATGACTCTTATCTTAAACTTTCTTCACCAAATCATCTTTCTATGAATGTCTGATTATTTTGTTGTTGTTTGGGAATGCTAATAAAAAATATGCTCTTTCTCGCTAGAGTTTACGGTTGAACAAATTCTTAAGATGTCTTGCAGCTTTTTGTTGATTGCAATTGGCGTCCATTTTTTTTTTTTTGGAAAAAGATAAAATTCATTCACCAGAGAGTGCTGAGATAACACTTAAAAGAAACAACACACACCTATGGAACATGACAACACAAACATAAGTAAAGGGTAGTACAAATATGGAACAAAAAAAGATTTCCCCTATTACATGTTTGAAGCTAGTTACTGCTTTAAAACCTCCCAACCGTGCATGAAATCCACAAACTTAAAATGCTTAAAGGGTTCATGAACTGTCGCCCAACTGAATAAGCAAGCCTTCACTTGAATAATTACCCTTGCTACTGTTTTTTCCTTGTTTCGGAAAATTCTATCGTTTCTTTCGTCCCAGAGTTGCTGCCATATAGCGAAAGGCAAACAGAATTTAAGAAATTCCGTTGGTTCAGTCCTGAATTTCAACTGCCAAGACACAACGAAATCCATACATGAATCTGGCGGCCTCCATCTTATCTCCAACAAAGATCCCATACCTTCTTTGCAAACTCACATTGAATAAAGATGTGTGAAATTGATTCGTGTTCTTGATGACACAGACAACAGTTGATGTTTGTAATTGCCATCCCTCTTCGACGTAAACGATCGAATAGTTGGTAATCCATTCATTGCCGCAGCCCAAACTAGAAATGACACTTTCGTTGGGATGGCTGAGTTCCAAATATACTTCGACGGCATTCTGCGTTGTCTTGCTTGAGCTTGAGCTTGGGCTTCTCCTCGCAACTGTTGTTGTCCATCAATCATTTCGTAACAGGAAGAAACTGAGAATTCTCCATTTTTTCCCGGAATCCATGACCTTGTATCTTGTTCTGTTCCTAAAATGCTAGGATCCCCAATAGTTTCAATGAGCGCAGCAACATCATTTATATTTTCTTCTCTAAAGCCCGACTTAAAGCCTAAATCCCATGCTGGAGTTTGCAACCCATTTCTGTTCACCATTCTGTGTATCACTCTTCCTTTCTTGCTCGACTTTCTCCAAATTTTGGGGAAAAGCTCCTTCAAGGGTTGTGCTGTTTTCCAACAATCTTCCCAAAAACGAACATTCTTACCACTCACTACGACTTGCTTAGTCCCACTTTTCAAAATTTTTGATTGCTTAAGAATATTTTTCCACAACCCACACCCTTGAGTTTGGTTTGTTTGTGGAGCAGTCCACGCCTCTTCATCACCTCCGCATTTTTCTTGGACTATTTTGCGCCATAGATTAGATTTCTCTTTTCCATATCTCCAAAGCCACTTAGTTAACAGGGCTTGGTTCATTGATCTTACAGATTTAACCCCTAAGCCACCCTCTTTTTTTGACCTGCACACTTTTTTTGACCTGCACAGGGCTTTCCATTTTTAGAGTCTCGCCAAAGAAAATTACGCATGATTTTTTCCAATGTTTTTGCTACTGATGCTGGGATTGCAAATAACGAGAGATAATATGTTGGCATCGAGCTTAAAACACTCTTAAGAAGGATCAACCTCCCTCCTTTCGATAAGTATTGCCGTTTCCATGGCGCTAGCCTTTTCTTTATCCTATCAATAACCGGATCCCAAATACTTATCCTTCTTGAAGAACTACCAATAGGAAGTCCTAAATAAGTAATTGGCAGGCTTCCAACTTCACACCCCAGTACTTGAGCACATTCTTCGAAGTTACTGGCAGCATCTCCTACTCTAATAACTGAAGACTTATCCAAATTAATATTCAATCCAGTAATTTGTTGCAGCTCCATTAGGATTTGCTTTAACGCCGTAAACTGTGCAGGATTTGCATCAAGAAACAGAATCGTATCGGCGTTCCATTGCTTTTTACTTTGAAACCGCTTATTAACCCATTTTTTTCTGCCTTGGTCATAAGAGCTGAAAAGACCTCTGCGACCATTAGAAATAAGAACTGCGAGAGGGGATCCCCTTGCCGAAGGCCTCTTGATCCCTTAAAGAAACCTGATGCCGCCCCATTAACTATAACAGAGAACCGCGTATCTTCATAACAATTTTTCATCCACTTTATCCACCTCCAGCCAAACCCAGAAGGAAAGAAATCGTCTGGAAAACTAGAGTTTACAGATTTTTTAATAGAAAAACCTTCTTTGATCACTTCCAATAAGATGGACAAGGACAAGGATATGGAGAAGAAGATGAAGCTGCCACCAGATGAACAACGTTGTTGTCTAAAAGCTAATGGCAGATGGAGGTGCAATAATTTCAGGATGAGTCATGGCGCTGCTGATGACAATAGTGTTCCTAAGTCTAAACATTGTGTAAAACATTATAACTATTTTGCAAAGTACAGTAAGAACCTAAAGACTAAGAGAAGTGGAAATGGTGAAGCTTCTTTGATCCCTTGGAATAAGATGAAACTGCCTCCAGATGAACAGCGTTGTCATCAATCTAATGGAGCAAGATGGAGATGCAAGAATTTTAGGATGAGTCATGGTGCTGCTGATAATGATGCTAGTGATCCTAAGACCAAATATTGTGAAAAACATTACAACTATTACGCAGAGCATTATAAAAATCTAAACAAGAGAAATGGAGAGGGTGCAGCTGGTCCTATCAGGAGGAAGAGGAAAATTGTGGAAAGATTGGAAGGGTCTGAAGAATCAGAACCTGTGGTTGAGTTTGAGAGTATGGAAAATTATAAGAGCAAGTGTTATGAACTGTCTGTGGAGCTTGAGAAGAAGAAATTTGAGTGCATTAAACTCCAGGGTGAATTAGCGGACGAAAAGACTAGAAAGGATGCTGCTGAAGATGCACCTGAATATTGGAGGAAGATGTTTTTCGGTTTGGAGAATCGAGTTCTGAGGATAGAAAATGAAAATTCAACAATGAGATGTGTGGAGTCTCGCCTTTCGAATTTGGAGAGCCTCGTCCTGAGGAATGGAAAGGGGAACTCAAAATTGAAATGTGTAGATTTGCGTAATTCTGAAGACATGGAGTCTGAAGCGCGAAGTTTTCAGAATGATGTTACTCAAAGTGGTGAGAAACAAAGAGATCAAAACAACATGAGCAAACCTAATGCAGAAACCAGCAGAGAGGGAAACAAGGATTCTCATGTGTATGACATTGGTACCAATAAACATCAAGAGTTGGAGTCTGAATTTCCCTAATACTCTTCTGTGAACATTCCTTTTCGAAGTCGGAAATTATCAAGTGGGGCGGAAAATGTCAAAGAAGGGAAGGATTGGAGCTGGGGTGAGGAGACACCATCCCAAGCTCATTTGGAAATGAGTAAGAAGGCTTTTGTGAATTTGGTCTCAGATGACAGTGGTGAATCTTTGGGGGAAGATTCTGATAGTTCTGATTCAGAAGATTCTCTTGCTGACCTTATGGAAATGATAGCGATGAAATGTAGGAACAGTAATGATGGCAGAGAAATAAAATGGAAGTTTGAGGCTGATATGATTTCTTCATTTGAAGAGGATCCTGAGCTCTGTCTGATATGGAAGTTTGCATGTAAATTGCTTAATCTATTCCATACTCTTTTGATATAAGTTGTTTGCCATACATGAATCATGATGCAATTACTATATTATTTGGTTTCAACTTCGAAAAGTATCCTCCCATTTTGGTAGTATTTAAAGCATTATTAACTTGCATATTACAGTGTATGAAAACTAATCTTTATTCTTAGCTAGGAATCAAACTGTGTCAGGGGTAATTGTCAAATTATACATTTATCCTTTTCTCATATCCAGTCAAAAATGTAGCAGGTCCTATCTCTACTGTAAAATTGTGATTGTAGATTCCTGATATAGTTAGTTGAAGAAGATTCTGCAATTATCTGTAATTGGCATCGACACTACCTCAATCCTCAAATTAAAATCTCAATTTCAGTACTGATTCCGGATTTGTATGTCAACAAAGTTGGTTGACACAAGAATAAATTAGTGGTCGAATTTCCTATAGTTGTCAGACAAAAGATTTGCTACCTTCCACAAATTTCATTCCTGTAGTTGTCATGTGAACGGTTGGAGCAAACGATTTTCTCGCTCGTGCCTGTGTGTGCACAGGACAGAAAGGCCAATCAGCAAAGTCCATATTGTGGTGGTTTACATATAATATCTTCTAATGGTTTTCTGTTCTTATACACTTCTAGCATTAATCAAATTATTTTCTTAACAGGGGTACTACTTTGGCCAAGTTTCTAATGGATGGAGCCTGCGAAGGTGACCTCAAGAAGTCTGTTAAAGAATTGGAGACCTTCGATTCTAAAGCGGTTGAAGACTGCAAGAGGATGGCTAGAAGTTACTCGAAGCAATTATTCAGTATTTACCAAAACAAAAAAGACCCTTATTTACTTCCTACTACAACTGCCAGCCAATGAGATGAAACTACTAAATGATAGATTGCTGTGGCCTTCACTTTTTTTTACTAGGCATTACAACCTATCATGCCTTTTTAACCTCCTCAAATTTTGACTCTGCAATGCAGCGAGTGATGCTGTATTATGGTAGCTATACTTGTTTAGCTCATGGAACTGATATTGAGATGTGTAAATTATTATTTCTGAAATTAAAGCTAGACTACATTTTCTTATTTATTACTGTAGTATCTAATAATAAAGCAGAGGTTTCCACTACCAGTGTTGCAAATTTTGCTAGAAAGGCGGAGTCTAACAAATAGAGGTTTCCACCACCACTCATTTCTTACATTTTCACCTCATGACCTTGTAGACTACATTCGTTACCCTTCTCTGGCTGAATCCATCAAAGACTAGGGTTATAAATTGCAGGAATGTGTATGTATGTGGAAACTAGAAACCTGAACAAAAAGCAGAAAATCAACTTCATCCGGTTGCTGTGTAAGTGGCCTTCACTTTTTTTTACTAGGCATTACAATTTACAACCTTGAATCTCTTTTTTTGATATAAGTTATATTTGCCATACATGATGCAATTACTATAATATTTGGTTTCAACTTCGAAAAGTATCCTCCCAATTTGGTGGTATTTAAAGCATTATTACTTGCATATTACATAATCAAATCTCAATCTCTGTACTGATTGCGGATTTGTATGTCAAAAAAGTTGGTTGACACAAGAATAAATTAGTAGTCGACTTTCTTATAGTTGTCAGACAAAAGATTTGCTACCTTCCACAAATTTCATTCCTGTAGTTGTCATCTGAATGGTTAAAGCAAACGATTTTCTTGCTCATGCCTGTGAGTGCACAGGGCAGCAAGGCCAATCAGCAAAGTCCATAGTTGTGCTGAAAAATCAATATTAATATATCTTCTAATGGTTTTCTATTTTCATACACTTCTAGCATTAATCAAAATTGTCTTTCTTTATAATAAGAGACCCCCAAATCGCCACATGTCGTTTCCATAATAATTCTGGTTTACACATCATCAAATATTTCCATGTCATTTCCATGTCATCATAGTCAATCAAAAAGACACTAATCATTAGTCACTTTCAAACCACATCATTAACTGCACCTTCTCAGCCAAGCTAACCAAACGTACACAAAAATTTCATCAGTCACCTTCAAGAGTTGCATGTTTCCAAGAACTCCAGTAGTCCAGTAAATTAGGTGAATATCAATCAATTCTTCTTAATATAGAGGAGAATATCTTTTCTGATGTGGGGGAACCACACCAACCCTCATATTCTCTCCAATATAAGTAAGCCAAGGGGACGACATGAAAAAACTGGTTGCTTTTTGGAAAAGATACGATTTCGCCTAACATGAAAAGATTCGTTACGTTTATTCTACGGAAAATGGGTCATTTGTCCAAAAAAAATTAAAACACGGTTCAAATGGACGAGTAAAAAATTTTATGGGTGAAATGGACAAAGAAAAAATAGCAAGGACGGATTCATCTGGCTTAAACTTAAAAAATAGCAAGGATGAAACTTGGATACATTGTGTAAAATAAAAATAAAAAAAAATATTTGAAAATGGACAGGATGAAGGTTACATCCTGCCTATTTTTAAATTTTTGTCCATTTAAATAGTATCTAAATCTAACTGTCCTTTTCACCCAGGAAATTTTGATTTTGGTCTTTTTAACCAATTTTGTGTTTATTCTAATTACCGAAAGACATTACTGTTGGTCGTTGTGTACAAAAGGATTGCGAAAAGACACACCTCTTAGTCAATTTGTATAAGAAGATTTCCTTTCACAGATATCCAGAGTTACATTTTGCAATACCAAGGCACTTATCGAGATATAAGTATCTTCCTCTGCAATTTGTTTGGATCGGAGTTATTAAAATCATCATTAGGTACACTAAAGAATAAATAGATACACTGAACCAACAGGCTGCAGTCAATGCCGGAGCAAAAACAAGAAAAAAAAAACCGTTCATCTGTGTAGAAAAGCTGTTTGCTCAATAGCTCCATATATATCAAAGTCAGATCTCTCGCTGCTACAATTAAGGAAGCATGGTTGGGAAGTATGTCATTCTCTAGGAATAAGTTACATCTCTTCCTAACATTATATTAGGTGAAGTTACTTCTTATTAGGTGAAGTATGTCTGTATATTTAGACAATTCGATATATATGTTAAGTTAATTCTTGGCTTCTTTTAATCTACTTGCAAATGAGTGAGTATTTAGTGGTTCAATCTTCATGAACTTCAGTCCCCATGCAAGTTTGAAATAGAATTTGTTGATTGAATATTGAATATTAACCACCTTGAATCACACTTACAGAAATGGCAATGATGTTAGGGCTCCAAATCATCTACGAGAACTATAAATCGAACTAAAAAAAGAATTGGTTGAAGTATAAATCTACGAGAACTATAAATCTACGAGAACTATAAATCGAACTATAAATCTACGAGAACTATAAATCGAACTAAAAAAAGAATTGGTTGAAGTGGAATTGATCAACCATCCAGTGCAAGAGGAGTTAATCATCTACGAGAACTATAAATCACTATAAATCCAAATTCTTTTGTAGACGCTAACATATTGGTTAATGATGACTGCCATTCTATAAGGATGCACAATAATTATTGCAGAATATAAATTAATAAGGGAAATGTATTTACATAAGCTGCTACCTGTCATGAAAAAATATTAGCAAACGCTGATTGTGAATCACGATTGCAACACTAGATATGAGAATGGGTGACCATGAAGAAAAATAATCTTATGCATTTTTCATGATTTCATTTGATAATACTACGTCTACCAACCCAATTTTTGCCGCCTACAATGTAGACACTACCGAAAGATTCGAAACAGCCAGTGCGTATGCACCGGGTTAGATGCTTGTATATATAAATTCCAAGTCACCCCCTTTGGTCTCTCTACGTTTTATTCTGTGTACAACTGCTCGTAATATTTCACCCATTAATTTGCACCGGATCTGTAACGTCTTCTCCCTGAACTTGTAGCTTGAAAATGGTGTTTTTCCTTCTCTTCCCATTCACAATTTTGTGAAACATTTTGGTATTTCTTTAACCCAGTTAGTCTTAACCCGTTGCTTCAACTTTCTCTCCTTAACAGTGGCAAGTTTAGAGTATTCTCTCCTTAATCTCAATCTCTCTGAAAATTCTTGTTCAGTAATTATCTTCTTTTTTATCTATCACCTCAATGCCCAAACTGATGTCTTGCATTTCCTTTTCCAACTGACCATACTTATTTTTGCTCCAACACTTGATCAAAATTTTCAGCTCTTGTAGCTTTTTTGAGAAAATGAAACTAGCAGATCCAGAAAAATTCATACTCTGCCACCAAACATTCAAATTTGCAAGAAAGTCTTCATCTTTCAGCAAGAAATTCTCAAAGCGAAAATGATAAGGACCCAACTTAATACCACCTCCTCTTAAACTGATCGGGTGATGGTCTGATAAATTTCTACGAAGTAAGTGCTGAGTCGCCTTAGGAAATTGATCTTTCCAGTCACCTGAAAAAATAATACGATCAATTCTAGTTAAAGTTGCCTCACCTCGCATGCTAGACCAAGTGTAACAACCTCCTAACAGCGGCAAGTCAAATAGATTATGTCTTCGCATAAACGAATCGAATAACTTAATGTGCGTTGTAGTTTTATTATTCCTATTCATCTCAGCGGCAAAAAGAATACAATTAAAGTCGCCTCCCAAGCACCATGGATCATCTGGCCATCTTCTTCTAACTTCATCCAACTCTTTCCAAAAGTCTTTACTATGCTGTACTATTTCCTCTGTTGGCCCATACACATTGGTTAGTATACATTCGAAACCATTTTGGACAAACACACATTTAATTGTCACCGAGTAATCCAGAATCAGTATATCAGCGACTCTTATCTTGGTGTCATCCCACACGGTTAACATCCCCCTGCAGCTCCTCTTGATGGTTGAGCAGCCCAATTGTGACTGTTGTTTCCCCACATTAAACGCACCATTTGATTAGTTACCACTTCTGTTTTAGTTTCTTGAACAAACAGTACAGTAGCTTGTTCTTCCTTCACCAATTGTTGAATTTCCCCTAGAATTCCTTCTTTTCCGGCTCCCCTGATGTTCCAGGATAATATATTAAAATCCATTTAACTTAACATCCCCTCCAAGCCCTATAGAAATGCAACCTCCTTTGCCAAACTTAGTTGCCTCCCATTTCTTGAACTGATTGTTCTTCTCAGTTGCTTTGTTTTGCTTTCTCTTAACCATGTCATTAATCTTCCCATTCACTTCTTCGATGCCGTCTTCATTAATTTCCCCCATGCCGACCTCTTCGACTCCGTCTTCATTAATGTTGCCCACTTCCACTTCTTTGTTTTCACTAGAAATCCCAACACCTGTTCCATTGACTTCATCTTCTTCATGGTCTTCATTGGTATCAATTCCCCCCAAAATTGATGGAGACAAGGATGCATTTGTGGTCTTGCAATCTTGTTGTATCAAGAACCACAAGCAAATAATCCCCTTTGGCAGTGTCTTGATTTTGTTTTCCCCTCCTTCCTCCATCTCCCTCGTCTCTCATTAGCTCAGCTGCCAAATCTGCTTCTCTAAAGACACTTGAAATAGGCTGATTGCCGAAAGATGGAAAGCCCGGTGCCCAGTTCTCATCCATACATATTGGGTTAGCCTTGTCAAGATTATTTATTAGATAACCCAACATTCTTTTCTGTCTTTTGCCTCTAGCCTTGAGAATTCCTTTGACTTTAGCTTTGCACACACGTCCCATATTCCATACAAAATGTGTCTTGGCCACTTCATCTGAAACATTATCCTCCTCATGTAAACCCAGCTGGCGAAGTAATTGTTGCTCGATGTCATCCATGTGAGGCACACCAACAACATTATTGGACTCAGTGGCTACATGCTTCCCTTTTTCCATGTGATCAACTGTATTCGTAGGAGATCTATTTACTCTATGTGTGGTTACTGTTTGGTGTCGTATCTTTTTATCCGTTGAGTAATAGGGTGAGCGCTTGTAACATCCTCAACCTCGTTGTGTGCACTGTTAACTAGTCTCTTCTCTGACGCAATGAGGCCAGACCCTTCCGCATGGTATATGAATTTAATGCACCTAGCTCCTTTTCAGCGTCAGTCCCAATTGACCCATCAACCTCAGCATTAAATGTATCATATACCTCGTGATTGCTATGACTCCGTGATATTTGTAAACTTTGAAATGATGAAAGTAGTGATCAACTACTCAGCTAAATCATAACCTCTGTTGCCAACTGCAGTTCAACTCTGGCCGGGAGTTTCTAACTCATCATTGTCCAATTTTTCCTTGTTCTCTAGCTTCGTTTAACTTTTTGAACTTAATTCAAGGTCTCTAAAGTCGTTCAATCGTACCGTACACACGGGAACAGCAGGATAGGCTATAGATAGATTTTATAGATAAAATGGAATTGTTAGGTACAATAAGTAATTATACCCAACCCTAATACAAGATAAACCCACATAACCCACGTAGAAACCCTTGGTACAAATTTTCATAGTACACGTTAGAAAGGAGAACCGTTTTTGAGAGACTACTCAAAAATGGTGGGGAACTACTTTGTGATAGAAATGTCTATCCTATACTTATAAGGGGTGTCTTAATGTGTGGAAATGAATAACCTACCCTTCACCTATATATAAAATCACCTCCTCCCATCACCACCACCTATATATATAACCACCTCCCATCACCACCGCCGCTCACCACCACCGACCACATCAAATCACCACCTCCGCTATCTCTATATATAGCTTAATTTAAATCATTAAAAAGCAAAATCAAAATCAAAATCAAAGTTATAACAAACCCATTAATTTTCATTCGTTTTTTGTTGAAAAAATGAGAAGTAATCATCAAAATGAGTTGAAAATGGAAGTTACAGAGAGAAGTTCGGCTAGGAATTATGTGAAATTTTTTGTTGAACTAGCCGAACTCAACTTTAATGGAGGTTTTTGTTTTCAGAGACAAATTCGGTTACGTCGAAAAAAAAAAAGGTCCAAGGCGAACTCATAGTTCGGTTACATCGCAAAAAGTTCGGTTACATCGAAAAAAGTTCGGTTACATTGCAATTTTTTTCTCCTAACCGAACTTTTCTCTGAAAAACCTGCATATTGAGTTCGGTTACGTCGCAAATTTTTTTCCTAAACGAACTCCTAGTTCGGTTACGTCGCAAAATGTTCGGTTACATCGAAAAAAGTTTGGTTACATTGCAATTTTTTTCTCCTAACTGAACTTTTCTCTGATAAACCTGCATATTGAGTTCGGTTCCGTCGAAAATTTTTTTCCTAGACGAACTCCTAGTTTGGTTACATCGCAGTTTTACTCTCCTAACCGAACTTTTCTCTAAAAGAAAAAACCCCATTAAAGCCGAGTTCGGCTACCTGTGTTTTCAAAAATATTAGCCGAACTACACTTGCAGCTGAGTTCGGCTACCTGTTCTTCAGATTTCATAGCCGAACTTTTTTAACCAAACCAAAATTAATTTGTAAATTGTCCATTTTTAGGAATGTTTTGGCCAATTCAAGCACCGTTAACTAAATTTGAAATTTCCATGAGTACCCAAAACACCGTACTTTTGTTGTGGCTCTTAAAGAAAAAGATCTTAACTTTTTTTTCTTCCAAAACCCTCATTTTCATTATCACCTTCATCTTCATCTACTCCCTCTCAATAATTCTTCTTTGAGGTGGTCGGTGGTGGTGGTGGTCGGTGGTGATGGGAGTAGATGAGAGGGAGTTATATATAAAGGTGGCGGTTAAACAAAATCACCACCACCACCACCGAACACCTCAAATCACCACCACCGCCATCTACTCCCTCTCACTAATCCCTCAATAAGCCAATTTAATCCCACAAATCAATAAATTAACTCACTAATTTAATTTCCAAGGGCAAATTTGATATTAATAAAAAACTTAAATAAGGGGTGACTCATTATTACTTCTAACATCCACCCAAAAAAATGGAGAATAGTCCCCCACCATTTTTAAGTAGTCCCCAAAAACGGTTCAGAAAGAAACCCGTCAACTAATGACGGCCCAAAATGAAAAAACCCATATAGAAGCCCAAAGAAACCAAAACCCTAAAGAAGAGCTAAGGTTGTAGGAATCTTCACATCACCAAATCCTTAATTCCGCCGCCACTTTTACCAGACCCCCACCTGCATCAATCCATCGATGGAAAGCTAATCCTCTTTCAAACCAAGTCACCATTACAAAATCGTCGCCACTTTTTCTTCGATGTAAACAAGTACCTTTGAATGAAGAACTTAGTGATTTTGAAATGGTATTGATTGAAAACAGAGGGAAAAAAATCATGGATTAGCACAAACAAGAACAATTATGGTGTTCGCAGTAATTACCATTACAAATATTAATTAGTATGATTTATTTTATCTGTAAATGTTGGTAGTATGTATAGTGAATGATGATATAAAGAAAACATGTTTACATTGGCGAGGATAGTGTTCAATGTTGTAAGATCTCAAAGCTTTGATATATCCCTGCAGTTCTGCTGTTGAATCAGTGCCAGTAGTCTTGGTTTCGATAATAACATTGTAGGGGGGGTGGCTAGTGTTTGATAGTTTATTTCTCGAGTTTAATAGGAATGTGCCATATTCATCTTGAGTTTTTGACCCAAAACTGATTGGAATTAAGATTATCATCATTCAAGGTTTTCTAACAGTAGACGCGAATTTTGATAGTTAAAGCTCTTGCATATTCGTCTATAGGATTTCAGTTAGATGAATACTGTTCAATTCATTTGGGGTTTTAGACATGCGAAATTATATACTACAAGTTATCTGATTGATTTAATTTGATAATGAATGGGCATCTGACACGAACAAGCTAGGGTATATTTACTATAGGTTTAGGAATAATTGGCTTCTCGACCACTTCCTTTGACAATTCCGTTGGCATGTGACATTCATTATTGGTTCCGTTGGTATATTTACTTTTTCAAAATTCCCATGAAAATAATTGGCAAGATAGACAAAGGGTTCTCATCAAAAGAGTCCAGAAGAGAGTTTATGTTGAGATAGCCCCTGAAAGCTCCTTCTAAGTCACGAGACTTGCTTGCCGTACCAGCAAGTACAAAGATTCTTATCTTCACTGGCTTGCAATAAAAGATGTATATTAATTTCCAATAGAGTTCGATTAGCCAGGTAGTTACCTTGTATCCCACATGGGTTTGAAAGTGACTAGATAGGGAGATCTCTATGATGTATAAAGACCCATCTGTGGACATGTGATTAATCTGGTCAAAGATCAGATAATTTTTTTGGCTTTTGGTTAGATAGTGGGGATTAGAGGTCAACTGGAGAAGAACTTTTTGTTTAGAGGTGTCGGAATGGATTATGGTTAAATAATTGGCTTGAAGGTGCGATGGCAACAACTCAGTAGAAACTCGAATATCACCTACACATGAGCCCTCAAAAGACAAGTAGACCATTAGATGAAGGACAAGCATAATAAAGAAGGATCCATTCATAAAACAGTTTCCAATTTAATAATATGGTTAAGATAATAGTTTTGAGTCCCATAGCCTTAAATTGACAGTGACTGGAGCCGTGTGTAGGCATCAAAATAATTAAGCAACTTTATCTTTTAGGCTGGAGCAGCCTATCCTGTAGAGTGCAATTAAATGTGTGCCATGAAAGAACAGCCAAAAATTGGTGCCGTGTATAAGCAACCAAGGGAAAAGAAAAGAGTAGCCTTCAAGTATAGGCAGTCTAGATATCATTTTTGCATTAATGACATGAGGTGTACCAACCCTCCAGTTCGAACAACTCTTGAAAAAGGAGTCAAAGCCCCTAAAATTTCAAGATTTAAAGAGAAGGAGTCATCCATTTGGTTATTGGAAAAGCGCCTCCTACAGAACCAAGAGACCCTGCTATAGGACCGTTTGAAAATGCCCGTTGAAATGAGACAAAAATACAGGGACCAAAGAGTTTTGTACTTTACCAATCGATTCATCTCCGGCCAAAGAGTCAGTCTCGTTGGTGGGTTTCACGAAACTGATTGGAGGAAGAACGAATCATCTTTTGCGTATAGCAAAAAACTTTGCATTCAATTATGTAATTAAAGTTTTGGTGAATTTGGTTTGCATTTAACATAGATCCTATGTTACTTTGGCTGTGAAATGATGCTGGTAAATGATGATTTAGCTTTTGGATAGGGATTGATCGATTTTCATGGAGTTTCAGGTAGAATCAGAGAGAGGATAGAATCAGAGAGAGGAGACATACACAAACCCATTACGAGTTTCACATTGGGGTAATTTAACACCAGTCATTTTTGAAACTGGGGGGATAAGTGATCAAATGCAAGCGAAAATAAGAGAGGTTTGAGCCAGACTGTATACAGAAACTTGTTAAAGTTAAACATCTGAGCACTTAGTTTTTCCGATTACAATCAAGTGATAACCAAATTGTAAACATGACTTTGAATCGCAAAATACAACATTAATTAAGTGAAATGAGAATTCTAATATTGATTAACATTCCTTGATGTAATTGAACCTGTGAAATCTAAAACTTTTGATATATATAAATTGATGCTTCCAAGTGATCATGGAATTATCGGATGCTGTTTCAAGATATAGCAATACTCACTAGTAATTAGTCAAGTCTATTAGTATAATTATGCTTTAATTCACACACAGATAAAGACTATAATCTGTGTTTCAACCTCCATTGAAAATTATTACATCTTGGGGGAGCTACAAATTAACACTAATTAATTTTCATAGAACACCGACTTCTATTGAGTATCATGCTTCATTCTTGTTTCCACTTAAATATATTTGAACCAACTAAATAAGATCATAGAGTTCCTTCTTCCACCATTGTCGAAAGCCCCATCCGCTAAAAAGAAAATGTGAAATCAAAATTAAAATGAGAATGAAAATCTGATAAGTATAATCTGAGCAGAACCTAGATCTAGAATCTAAAGATAAAGTCATAAAACCAAACCTGAAAGACTTGCACAAGTTGAAGAACTATATGGCTTCAATTAATTTCCTCTCTGAGTCATAATAGAAGCCACTAATACTTCATCATCAAGAGATTACTGCTGCCGTATTCACTTGCCAATAAACTAGAAAATAAGTTAGAAGATAAGTTACAACCTGTTGATGATGATACTGAAAAATCATCCATCGGATTTGCCAATAAACTAGAAGATAAGAGATTTCAAAGCCTCAAACCACGCCTGACCAAAAGGAATTGGACAATGGTCATCACAACGGCAAGATTTTTCACCAAAATGCGTCTCATCAACCAGCGATTTTGCTGGAATGGCTTTGTCACTTGCCACTATAAGGACACTACCAACCAATGAGAGAACTGAGAAGGGACATTTCGGAAGGGCTTACAACTATGATCTATCCGATCAATCCTTGGGACTTGAATAATGTTCTTCTTATAGGAAATGTTTGTTATCCCCTTATTAAATGATTTTATTCGTTTCTTTTAAACGGGATTGAGAAATTTGTTGCTAAATCGTAACATTACTGTTTATGTTTACTCTATCAAAGAGTTTGGTTACTTAAAGATATGCATCAAGGTTACAGTAAAAATCAGATACAATCTAACTGTCTTCTTTTTTATGCACTAAAATCTTGACATTGTAGAAAGAAATCAAAATCAATGATGTTGCATTTTTCTGCATACTAGACCTATCACCAAACCTTATTAGCCAATTCCAAGGCATGTGCTTCATGCACAATGTAGTACTAAGCATTTTATGTTTTCAGCTACATTTTTTTGGACCGCGAGAAAAAGCATTATTGAATATACATAATTTTAACGGTCTGATTAGCAACTAATTAATACTTCATGCCTTAATCAACACAATATAGACACCATAGTCTAGTATAAACTTCGATTCAACTTTCCTAAGATTACAAAATTGAAAATTCATATTGTCATCAATGTTCACTTGATGCTTCAATCTTGGCATCTACAACTGGTATACATTTGATTCAATTGGATAGATATTTTCTTCTTCCGCCATTGTTGAAATCCCCGGAACTCCGAAGAGATATTCTGAAATCAAACTACAGAAAAAACAATTTAATGACAAGAGAATTGATCAACAATTAAACAGCTTTAATAACAAAATAAACTAGTTTGAACACTCAAAATGGCTTATGATCATCTGAACAGAACCCAGATCTAAAACGAAAAAGATAAAGTAGTAAAGAATCAAACCTGAAAGATGTAAAAATTGGAGACACTTTTCTGAAATTCAACAAGAAGATGGCACTGTTTGGGAAGTGGATTTAGGATTCTTGTTTCATGTGTGACCAAATGTAGGCGAGGAAAAATCATTGTGTAGTCAGGAAGGGTATCGAACAGCTGTGATTTGCCGAGGAAAAATAAATCGAACGGCTGGGGTTGTGTTCTTACCCTCGGTCAAAACAGTCAACAGATTTTGTATCGCCAAAAATGTACGGACAATACCCTAATACATAAATTCTTATAATATTGAGCTTATATTTCTTACTTCTGTGCTCCTCTTCTGCTTCCTCCTTGTACTACTCAGAGTCCTTCTTCTTCCTCCTTATACTATTCAGAGTCCTTCTTCTTTGCTTCTTCATTTTCATCACAATGGATTCAAACCAGGTGAAGAAAGAAACGAGCGCTGATTTGAAAAATTTGTCCACTACAGATGTAATGAAGATTTTCAAGGTTTCACAGACAAATGGTTTAAGTCACGCCGCTTACATGGAAAGAATGGAAGTATATGGTCAGAATAAGATTTGGAAAGAGAAGAACAAGTTTATGGATCTGTGTGTTTTAGAAGATTCATCTAATTTCTTAAAATTCAGAAATTTCTTTAGTACTCCATTACCTTGGATTATGGTAGTTGGTTTAATCTTGGCTGCTGTTATTGGTATAAAAGAAGGAGTAAGTAATTATTAATAGATTTTTACAATTATTTTTGGAATTGTATTATAAGGTAAGTCTTAATCTCTTGGTTTTTTTTCTTTTTCTTTTTGCAGAATGCATCAAGTTGGTTCATTTCAGTGGGTATCATGATACTATTGGCCATCACTTTTATCTATGGTTTAATGGAAGAAAATTGCAATCAGCATAGATATGCTGCTACTTCAACGGTTCGAGTTCTGCGTGATGAAAATTGTCCTGAGAATTGGATCGATCAAGATGTAATAAATTTGGTTCCAGGAGATATCGTAAAGATCAGGTGTGGGGACATAGTTCCTGCTAATGTGCGGCTCCTTAAAGGAAATCCAATAAAAATTGATGAGGTAAGGAACATTCTGTCTATTCAATTTTCGATTAGGGCAAATAAAAAAAGTAAATTTACCACCATGTCCTTACATATTTTATAATCCTGTGATATTTTGTATTTACCCCTCGAAAAAATGCTTATTTGCATAATCCCCTTTGCAAGTCATTAATTTGTAAAACCTCCTTTCTGTTAACCCTGCCGTGATCATAATAAGTTGAGTCTAGGAGAGAGAAAAATAGGAGAGGAAAAACCGTAATTTTTTTCAATCCTTTCACATCTTAGATCTTTGATTTCTTCCTCTTTTCTCTCTCAAATCCCTTGATTTTTTGTGGGTTTTCTTCCTTTTTCTGTGATCTACAAGTATGAGGAAGAAATTTTGGGTTTGATTCGAATTTGGAGAAGGTTGTTTATCTTTTTCAAATAGCAATGGGTTGAGGTTCAATCTAGCCTAGAGCTTGCTGATTTTCATCTTTTGACTGAGTCTAATGGAAGTGTGGGTAAAAGACTATCCTATCCAGCAGTGAAGGAAGATGTAACCAAGCTCTGGAGTCTCAAGAACTAAGTGAGTATAGTAATTGTGCCTTTATATTCGAATTCAAGGAAGATGAGTATCGTAGAAAAGTGCTAGAATTAGGCTAATTTTACATCTCTAATTGTCTTTTCACTGTGAGGCCATGGTCCAATTTAATTGAATCTACAATTGCTAGAATTAGAACCATACCCATATGGGTGTTGATTTACAATGCAAATGTGGGACATTGAAGGCTTAAGCTTAATCTTAAGTTTCATAGGGAAACCCACTCTTCTAAAAATTGCACTAAAAAGCTGAAACCAATGTGGAATCCAAAGGGTAGGGATCTTGAGAAAATTGAAAAGCATTGGAGAGTGCAACATTTGAAAAGCTTAATGATGCAGTTGGCAACATAGTGAATACAACAAAAGTGGGTCCTCAAGCTAGTGTTGGTGGCATCAAGGGAGAGACCGAAAGGGTTGTTTTAGAAGATGTAGTTTCTAAAGTTGTTTCAACTGAGAAGTATGCATCCCCTTCAAAAACTCCAAAAGAGAATGCAAGGGTTAGTCCTAAGAATACAAATATGCTAGTGAAAGGCGACAGGGGTAAATCAAATAGCAATAACAAGCCTCCAACAGCTGGGGTGCAGATTCATGTCCCCCTCCATTTGACAAGTGACTTCCCTTATCAATGGAAAGATTTGTCAAAGGATAAAAATGACAAGACAGATAACAAAGTCAAAGAAACGGAGTCAAAGGTCTGGCACAAAGGAAGGGGGATAACACAGTCATCTCAAGCTCAATTCCTAGCGCTAAGCCAACTTCTGTTGGTGTAGAAAAAAGGAAAAATGATGGTACTTCAATTAGTTATGGGTTGAATGCAGGGAACAAGATATTATCTTCTTCCGGATTAGACAGTGGAGATGTGAAGGCAGATGGTTCAAGAGGTGAGTGGACTGTGGTTAAAGGGAAGAAGAGTTCACCACTCAAGAAAGGAATGCCGCAACTATCTCTTAAGATGAACTCTTTTACCCACTCAAGAGCAGATTTCCTGTCAATCGAACAAAAGCGGGATCTAGTGACAATGTTTTTCAGGCTCCAGTTTTAATAGAAGTTGAAGGAGTTTGTGGTGATGATGAGGGTGACTCGAACAGAACAGAAAGAGAACTTCACAGGCTCAAATGGAATTGTAGCCCAAATAAGGATAATAGACCAGATTCTAGGAAGGCGGCAAAGGTCTCAAGCTAAGAAAAGATTTTCTTAGTTTTTGTATTTTGTGAGTAAGTGTATGACCCTTGGCCATGTGGGTTATGTGTTTGTTGTTTGGAGTCGGCTTGCTAGCCCCCTCTTCTTGTTTGCTTCTTTGGTTGTGTTGAGTTTGGCATGATTGCCCTCCTCTTTGTATCGCCTAAGCGCTTCTTTGTCTGTTTTCCCTTTTTACTTTTATCAATAATATTTTAACCTTTTCAAGCCAAAAAAAAAATGAATAGTTACGTTTGTTTTTACATGTTTGATGTTCTATTCTGTGGTTTCAGGGCATTTTTCATGACTTATTACTTCCTAGGGATGCCTACCCGGAGGATTTTGTCTCCGCTGGATCAACTTGTACAGAGGGTGAAATAGATGCTTTGGTGATTTCTACTGGAGGTCTTACGAACGATGAAGAACCCAATTCAAACCAAATTGCTTCTGTACAGGTCTTCACTGCAATCCGGCAGTTCTGCATTTGTGCAGTTGCTGTTGCGATGTTGATGAGGATTGTCTTAATGTACCCAGTTCAACAAAGTGGTTATCATATGGTAATTGACAATCTTTTGGTTCTTCTAATTGGAGGGATCCCCATAGCCTTGCATACAGTTGTCTCCGTGATAATGGCAATCGGCATCCGTCGCTTGTTTGAGCAGGTTGGTTACGAGTTATGCTTCCTGATTTGATCAATTCACAAATTCCGTTGGTGTTAATTGTAGTAAGAGCACAATTAATGATGTTCAATACTTCAATTACTTTAGTAGTTGTGCATATTCTTGGATGCGAACATGATAATTCTTCTATTTCAGGGTGCTATCCCCAAGGGAATTATGGCGATTGAGAAAATGGCTGGGATTGATGTAATCTGCAGTGACAAAAACGGAACTTTAACTAACAAGGAACTCACAGTTGATGAAAACCTCATTGTGGTTAGGATATACTTTAAGTGTTTTGGTTTTTGCGTCTTGTTTGTTTCTTTATATTCTTATACTCTGAGCATTTTCTATGTTACTTAGGTTTTAAAAGAAGACATGACTAAGGCTGATTTTCTTTCAATGGCCGCCCGAGCCTCCAGCATTGAAAACCAAAACGCAATAGACTCCGCAATTGGAAGGCTATCTGATTTGAAGCAGGTAAGAAATGATAATACACCATATAAGATTATATAGTCCAACACAAATTCTTGGTAATTACTAATTTTTAGGTCTCGTTTGGCGTTTGTTATGGGTTTATTGCATGAATAGGCACGCAGTGGTATTCAAGAAATTCTTTTCCTTCCCTTCAATCACACGGATAAGCGCACAACTCTGAAATATACTGATAGTCAAGGTCAAATTCACCTAGTCAGCAAAGGTGAACCAGGGAAGGTATACGTTATATTCTTACTTACAAAGTTCTTTGCCTAGTTCTTCATGACTTGGCTTGACACATGATTTCGACAACGTTGTCAGATCCTAGATCTTATAGAGGAAAGCCCGGAAAAGTCTGTTGAGATTGCAGAGTTTATTCTTCCTACAATAAATAAGAATGCGAATAAAGGTGCAAGGACACTTGCTGTAGCATACCAGGTATATCTCCCTCTCAGCCTCCTGTTTCATGAAGCTTCTTTGAAATTCAGTGCTTGCCTTCTGCGCCAACATTTCCTTATATAAACTTTAACCTCCAGGAAGTTCCAGGCCCATGGCAAATCTTGGGTCTCTTGCCGATTTGTGATGCTCCTCGAGATGGTATTGTTGAGACAATAAAAAAGGGCTCGCGACCATAGTGTAAATGTTAAAATGATCACAGGTGGGGTTTATTTTAGATAAGTATCTTTCATCACTTTTTTACCGTGGCTTAATATCTTTCGTGATTCAAATTTCAGGTGGTGAATTGGCAATAGCTGAGTTTACCGGTGTACTTTTGGAAATGCGGCCTAGCAAAATCCATACCTCAGCTTCTTTGTTTAGCCACAACAAGGAGGATGAGAAAGCGGTACGGACAATGGACGGTTTTATAAAAGAAGCAGATGGTTTTGCAGAAGTCTCTCCTGTGCATAAACGTGAGATAGTAGCGCGTTTGCAGGCAAATAACTGTGCATGTGGATTTATTGGCGGTGGATTAAATGATGTTCCTGCACTCAACAAGGCAGATATTGGCATAGCCGTTGTCAATGCCACTGATGCAGCTCGTAGAGCATCCGATATTGTCTTGACTGAACAGGGACTTACTGTTACTATTGATGCAGTATTGAGCAGCAGACGGATCTTCCAACAAATGAAAATCTACGCAGTAAGGCTCTTCAAGTGAAGCCCATTTCTTTCTTTTATAATTTTTTTTTTTAATTTAGATTAAAATAAACTTAAGTCAGGTGATATTTTGGTGGTAATTGAAATTGCAGGTTTATGCTGTTTCCTTGACAACCCATAATGTGGTAAGTTATCTGTTAATTTAGATTAAAATCATCCAAGTTTTTATCCAATATTTTTGTTATTTACTCATGATTTGTGATAACAGCTTGCGTTTATGTTGCTTGCACTTTGGGGTTATGATTTTCCACCTTGCATGATGCTCATCATTGTCATCTTAAACCAGGGTTTGTATTTGTGCACTTGACACTATGCGTCTCATCGTTCGATCTTAAATAAAATCCATATTTTCCCATTAATTTTTCAGGTTCTCTTTTGTTTACCTTTTTGGTAGGTGCTGTGATGACAATACCAAGAGATAAGGTTAGACCATCTCCTCTACCCTATTTCTGGAAGCAGTCACAAATATTTGCGACGGGTATATTTCTTGGTTGCTACTTAGCAGCGATGACGGCTGTGTTCTTTTGGGCAGCGTCCCAAACAGATATATTTCAGGTAAGAGAGACCTTGCGTGATTTGAAAGGTTTTTGTGCATTCCTGAATCAGGATTGTTTCGTTGACGGTGCCTTTTGGTTGTTGGAAATTTTAGATGCTATTCCACCTTTCCAGTCTCAGACTTGGAACAGAAGTAGATATCTTAATGGGTGTGGATAACTCTGCAAAGCTTGCGTCAGCATTATTCCTGCATGTTAGCTGTATAAGTCAAGCTGTACTGTTTGTCACTCGCTCCCATAAATCGTCTTTCATTGAGCTTCCTAGTAGATTACTCGTATCAGCGTTCTCAGTCACTCAGCTGGTTAGCTCTCTTGTGCACACTTTCATTTTCCCTTCCTGTTGTAAATAATATCTGGAGCATATCCATTTACACTTGTTTTTGTCGTGTGCAGATTGCAACATCTATTGCAGTCTATGGCAATTGGAGTATTGCTGCAACTGAAGGGATAGGCTGGTATTGGGCTGGCATTATTTGGCTCTATAATATAGTCATCTACGTCCTTCTTGATATTATTATGTTCGTAACTCGCTGGGCTACGGTATGCTTATAAGTAACAATCATTTACATAATTTGCGCTCGAGTCAAGTAGATAATTATTTGACCAAGTATTTTGTGTTCATGTGTTCAGATTGCATATGCTCGTCAAGTCAAGTCAGTAGCTTCTGCGACGACTCCACAAGGACTTAGGCCAGTCGTCCCAAGAATGTTTGGTGTTAGAACAGAACCTTAGTATCTACTGGTTTCCTAACACCACCAGCTCTTCCTCGATTTCTCGTCTTCCCTTTTCTCCTGTGTGCCCTTCAATTGCTGTTTTCTTTGTTTAGTTGTGTTTCCATTTTAATAGAACTTTAAACTCTATAATTAAACTCATTAAATATCTGACCATCGAAAAAAACTCTATAAATATCTGATGTGGAACGAAGTTTATTATCAATCAATCTGTAGAAGTATTTTATGGTGGTAATCCCCAATCAACCAATCAATTCCATTAGTTTTCTGCTTATTCTATTGTTTTTAGTTCTGGAATCCTAACATCTTGTATCTAGGAGCCATAAATCTGAGCCACACTTCTAAAAAAATATTCTTTTCCCCAAATCTCCTCCTGTTGCTTTTCATCAATCTTGAAGATGACAGTCAAATTGTTGGGAGATAAAGTTGGTGACTTTACTACAAATGATTGCTCAGAGGAAAAACAATCGAAAGGCTACCGTCTTGCGCTGCAACCACAGACGAATATTGTGAATCTACACCCACTCGCATACAGAACTTACTTCTGCAACTCCAACAGGCAAAAGCAACGAGCGCTGAAAATAACCTGCAGCAGAAGTACTTCCAGTTTACGGTGGTGGCTAAATCCTTCTAGTAGAAATTGCTGCACAGTTCCCAAACCAATTACCGCACTTAAGAAAAGTAGGAAAAATATTTTGTAACCGCCTCAGGCAATGGTTGTCATCTGTTCTATTGAATCCATTACTCGACCAGATTGAAACCAGTCATCTTCAGGTAATGCACATTGCTGCAAAGCTTGGTATTTGGATCAGTATCATTCAAGTGGGAAGTGATTCTCCAAGTACTGGACCTCCTACTGTATCCTCAGGTGACAGTACGAAAGAAAGGCAACCAATATATTCTCAGGAGGAGAGAGTGCAACTTCATAATCTACACGTTTTCCTTATACAGTCTCTTGGAGGCTATGACTCCAAATTTCCTTAATCAATATGCAACAATCACAACGGCAGATTTGTTTAATACAGGAGTGCATAGATGCCATCACTGAGCACCAGAGACATCACCAACTGATGAAAATAGAGTAGGTTACCACAAATTAGTGTTCCTGCCGACTACACGGTGCAAAGGATTCGAGAGCTTTCCTTGGGAACTGGCGAGGTTTATGACAACGTGAATAAGAAGCGGAGTCTGGATCTTCCTACCGATTCTCAATTGTTGTTGTATCTATTCTGTGCATATCTAGAGCACCTGAAATGGATGTTACATGTAGATGGAACATCCTATACAAGCACAGAATCAAGCAGGAACCCCTTAATGTTAGGAGTTTTGCCTCCAAAAGAGAACCCTTGAGAGATATGTGGCTGTCATATCTTTTGTGCCCTCTGCTTTTCATACTGGAGCTTGTATATTATTTGTTGGTAAGCAAAAAAATGCAGTTCTCGGTCCAAGGAAGAACGGCGTTGTGGGATGCAATTTTATTACTCTGCCATAGAATCAAGGTCGACTATTGAGGCATCGTCCATGGTATTATCAGTTCTTCTGCTTACCGCATCCTGCCTATTCTTGATATTAATGGAACAACACTTCCATGCATCTGTACTCTAATTTCAAGTTACAGAGTTTAGTGTTGATGCAATATTAATGGACTAGTACATGTCATAACGAGTTGACAGGATCTATCCCTTGATGCCATCTTCCAATGGTTAACAATCTAGTCTTGGATTTATTGACCCTTCAGAAAACTAACTATCCCATATTATACGATTTATTGCATGGACCAGCTCTCTTTTCTTCTACTAAACCTTGGCTCCAAAAATCTCACTGGAAATGTTCTAAATGACATTGAACATCCCTTTGTACTGGGTTTTCTTATGCTTCATGGCAACAATCTCAATGGTACCGTTTTTAATTTCATCAGTAAACCGCAATACTTCCAACTTCTCAACTTAGGCAATTACCATTGCAGATGCAGTGTACAAATGCCTTTTTTATTCTTCTTCCATAAAAGTGAAAACTTCCGGCAATGATTCTTGAATGGCCGAGTTAGAACCCCACACTTCGCAACAGATGTTACCGTGTCCAAGTGTAACACCGAACTGGAACTGAATTTATAACTAACCTCCATTACCGAAACCACCATTCGTTTTTCTTCAGATACTAAACTAAGAAGAGACAGCATGCACAATCCAACTACAAACCCCAAAATAATGATACCAAAAAACAAGTTCCTCGGAACTCACAACTTCCACCACGGGCACCTTTGATATGTTAAACCACATGACGGCTGTTACGGTGGGATGGCTCAGCGAAAAAATTGACGCAAAACTAAATTCTATATTGATAATTTATTTCCACAGAGTCGGACTATTTTAAAGCTCACTTGGTTTAGTGTTTTAACTCGCCCGACTCTAATAGACAGAGGCCAAACCCAATCTTTTTGCTGGGTCTCCGTATACAGGGTCTTCCATCACTTTGCTGGGTCGGCCCAATAAAAAAACTAAAACCCACTCCTCATCATTTATACGTGTCGAATGTTTAGCAATTAAAACATCAACTTTATAGCATACAAATGATACTAAAATGCACATTGTTCAATTGGTCAATGCATACAAAGCTATTTAGGGATTACTCATTAAGCACTTTAATTTATATTTGGGATACAATTGTAAGCGGCAATTACCTCTCTTTTGTTACCCTTTATCTCTTAACCTCTCATCTTTTAGTTGAGAGTTATTTTATAATTGAATTTGCCATTTTTCTATCAAAAAAAGAATGATACTAAAATGTCCAAATCTGAATTTCAAAACGACCAGAAACAAAAATTACATATTTCTCTTGTGAAGTAAACATTCTTAGTTCTGACTTCTGAAAATTGGGCCGTGCTTATACTTCCGTTCAAACATGTTACTGGACATTCTATCTGAACCATATTTTAGGGCATACAAGAAAATTTCAAGAAATACAAACTGATTGTACTAGTTAGGGTGGGATAATAAGGGGTAACACATATCACAAATCATACCCATTCATTTACACACAAATATAATCTCAAGAAGTAAAAACACATCATGCTCGAAATTGAAAATAAAGCTTAATGATTACAAAAAGTTTACAAGCTTCCAACCTGATTTGAGGGCAAACCACCCGATTCAAGATTCTGAATCTTCAATTTCCTATCCACGATCCTCATCATCATTATCACCATCTTGAACATATATGTAATTACTATCTGAATCAACATGACAATAATACAAAAATGGTCTTTCAGAATCCCAGTCGATATGTTTTCTCTATCTCTACCTTCGTTCTAGAACTCCCCAATCTCTTTCTTAATTAATTTTTCATCGATAGTTCCATGTCCAAATTGGTCATTAGAGGAGTAAAAAAACTGGCTGAAAACTAGCCAAAAGAGCCACCGGAAATATCTCAGGTGATCGGAAAAGTAATCGGTCAACTAAGAATCAAATTGACTGTCAAAAGTCAACTAACAGTCAACATCTAGTCTACGAGTCAAAGTTTGAAGTCAAAGGCAAACGGTCAAAGTGTTCAACTCAGTGAGTTGAATTGGGTTAAGTGAGTTTACTCAACTCAATCAGATAACGGAGTCAGAAAAGTCAGATCAGTCAGACATCTGACTGAGAGAAAAGTTCATGCATGCCAACACAATTGCCACATCAATTTTCCACTAATCTAATTCCAGACATGCATCTTATTTCAACTTCAACATACTCTTCATTTTCATCAACACCTACAATGCATTCAAAATTCGCCAGCAACTCAACTCAACTCTATTTCCATATCCACTTTACCGGCATCTTTCTTTATAATAAGAGACCCTCAAAATCCCATATGTCGTCCCCACAATCAATCTTGAATTTAGTGAAGCCACATCAGCATCAACTTTCCCTGTCATCAGCATCTCATTGGCCACCACTCTATTAGGCACTACTTCCTTGGCCACTAACGATTGGGCTACCTGAAGGATTTCTTTCCTTTCATGAATGCACCGGGAAATGAAATTGGGTAACTCTCAGATGAATACATATCGTGTCTCTTCACATTCATTGTTACAAAATCAACGAAAAGTCACAAACAATATAACCAACACCTTTTCCCGACTAACGAAATGTATGGGCCAAGAGATGCAACATAAGCAGCTGTTCACCAAGAGATACTAATGAAAGAACACATTGAAATCTACATGCAACGCTTCAGAAAATATAAATTAGCTAAGCACCAAGAGAAGCAGTAACATTTGATATTTTGATGAGTCGAAATTTTGAAATCTGATACAATCGTCTTTGAACTTCTTTAGGCGTTTTGGCGTCTGTCGTTCTTATAATCTTTCCGTCCACTTAATGTGACAGGGTGGGAGGTACAAAATGCGTTCTTTGGCGTTTTGGCTTCAGATACAGTTACACTTTCTAATTTCACATCCTTTTGCAAAACTTAATATAAATTCGCATACTAACCACTCAACTACAGAAACCTTAGTTTACATTTCCAAATACCAGAAAATGGAGGACAACCAGGAATGGCGATAAGTGATTGAAAAAGAAGCTACTTGGGGATCCAGCAAGTCCATACGTGAAATGTTTGTAAGAGTAATATTGTTTTGCGATATAAAAAATCCAGCGAAACTATTTAGCCGATATTAATTGGAGACTACTGTCTGAAGATATTCTGCATGAATAAATAAAAAAAAAACAAATAGGTGATGAAGATCCTGAGATCGAGGATGAACAACTCAAATACTTGGTTTTATTTGAAATAGAGAAATCAATGAACCTGATCAACAGGTCTCTCAAAGAACTCCCGATGCTTCCTTACCCAGTTCGACCAGAAAATGAAAAAGGAATCATCCATGAAGAACTAGACTACAACACAACACAACTTTCTGGAGATTTCTTACGGCTTTTGAACATCCAGCAAAGAAACGTGTTTAAGAATTTCTTAACAGGGAACCACATAGGATCGAGGGTTTACATCCCAAGGATAATAATGACTCCCACTGACACAAACTTTCGTGTTAAGAAGAAGACAATTCCCGGTTTTATCTCATGGCAATCAACAAGAGCCAAGGTCAGCCCATACAGAAAGTTGGGATTTATTTGCCAAGACCGGTTTTTTCTCATGGCCAGCTATATATGGCAGTATCAAGAACAACATCACGGGAAGGTTTGAAGATTCCGATAAAAATAAGTGGTGAAGAACCAAAAGGATCCACACAGAATGTTGTGTATAAAGAAGTGTTCAATAATTTACACTCAGGTAGCAATTCTTACAAATAATAATTTCAGGTGTAATTCAGGATGGGGGACCTCGGTATCAATGGACGGGGAAACTTGAAGAAACAAATTGTGCCAGGAACGCCTATTGAAGAACCTGGGCGTTAACTTCATTACTAAAGTTGAGAGTGGTAGACTGCGGTTTCAATTAGCACTGTAGTCCACATTTAATTGGACAATGACTGTCATTTTTGATCCAATGTAATAACACAAGTTAGTGTAATCATCCACACGGCAAAATTGTAGTGAAAGAAGTATAATTTTATGCGAGTCAAAATGTGTTAGGCCTTAAATTTCAAGTTGGGTGACGAGGCAAAATCTTTGGTTTTATCATGGGCTGCTGCCAAAGGTTCAAGCGTACACTTAAATTTTTCTTATTCTGTCTCAAATTGGGAATTTATATTCGCTGCAACTTAGTTTTTGGTTTTTTTTGTTTGATTTCCTTCTTTTCTTTGCTTTCTACCTCTGGTAGACTCTTTGTATATTCTCTCCTATAATAAAATCTTCCTTTCTATCAAAAAAAAAAAATGTGTTAGGCCTTGCTAACGATTATAGAAAAAAAAAAGCTTCAACTAATCAACCAAACAGGGGAACAGAAATTTACCAACGTAGGTAACGTCGTGGTCAAAAATATTACACGGTGTTACATGGCAACACAGACCAAAATAAATGCAGTATTAACAAATCGGGTGAGAAAATCTTATCATAGCTACAATTACAACAACTAATTTTCCAGAGAATAGCATGAAATGGTGAATTGATGATTAACTAAAGGGTCTTCAACAGGGTGTAAGATCATATACATCATCCCGAAAGTAACACTTTAAAATTTATAAAAAAAATGGAGACTTTATCTGAAATTTTGCGGTTAAGTTGGAAGACATAAGCTGGCCTAACAATTGTATTGGATAAAGAAAGGGTCAGGGAAGTAAGTACAACACACACATAAAATACATATTTCGATTTTGTTAAATAGTCAGGACCTTTCATGTAAGTAAAATCAAGGCTAAGAAAGATTTAAAACTCCTGAAATCTAGGGGATAAAACTAATCTACCAAGCATTGTATCCCTAAAATATGTCTGATCAGATATATCGATTCAAACCTATATATAAGTACACCCTGGACAAATACAACAACAGACATTTCCTATCCAATATGTCTGTCTGAGTATCGTTAGGCCAATAAATTAAGGATAAGTTGCTACACTGTCACGAAAAAATGTGAGAGTCTGACCAACTGAATTACAGCACGAGATATGAGAATCTGATCAAGTGAATTAGCTCCTACCGATTGGAGACAGATAATGATTCTTCTGGATAGATGCTTGTATCTTATAATTACCCAACTCATGCATTTACATCCTCAACGCCACCTTTAACATAGTTATTACTTCTAGCTCCTCACTTCCTCCACCTATAGTTTCATCTAATTCTATTCATTCTCCTGACTCGGTCTGAACTCCAACTCCACTCATTTGATTCAAAACACAATAAATATCTATCATAACTAATACAATAACACCCAATATAAATTACCTCAAATCAAATTCTTAGAATGAAGAAGATTTCATTGATTCTTTGCTTTGTGCACACCACAATCAACTCAACACCAAATATGACTTCACCACCTTCTTGTTAACAGAACTAACCCCTACTTTCAATAAATTCAACCTGAACTGCATAATCACAACCTCAAACCCTAACTATCAATCTTTAAACTATTCTTGAACATTAAAATCTGAGTCAATTCAAAACCATCATAATCACTCCATAAAACCCTCAATTTGATCTTTAGAATTCCTCATATGAAACCCTAACTTCCTCGACTCTTTAACATTGAGCCTCAATAATATCTTCCTTCTTTTCTTCTTTTTTCTTCTTCTCTCTTATCTTTTCCCCGTTTTTCATTCTCAAATCAATCGCAGAAGAAAAACGGGAAAAAGAGAGGAGAGAAGAAGAAAGACGAAGAAAAAAAAGAAGATATTATCTTCTTGATTCGGCTTAGAGTTTGTCCAAGAAAATATAGGTAGGAAAACGGTAAAATTAGTATGGGCAGAATAGAGGTGGCCTGAGAAGAAGTTTTGGTTGTCCTAATTTATACATAAAATCACTAATTTGCCCTGCATACAAATTGGATGATATCTTTTTAGTCCGGTGTTGGAATGACGCCTTCAAATCCATATTAATGTAGGACTAATTCCTTTTAATTAAAATCCATATCAACTAATCGAGTCATTAGCGATTAAATCATCTTTTGAGTGGTCAAATAGTGTTGACGAGCTTGCGAATCCTTACATTATACCAACCTTATAAGAATTTTCATCCTCGAAAATTAAATCTATGTAAACTTACAAGCGTAAGTAATATAACTCATTTCAGACGAGCTGAATAGAAGAAACATGAAATAATATCCTAAATATTGATTTGGGATGAATATGATTTCCGAATAACTTCGGCGATAGGACCTACAGAAAAACCTTGGACAACAACACAATTTATGGGGCTGCATGGTCCATTTAAGTTCACAAGTTATCGTGCTTAATTGGTGTCGCCGTGCCAGGCTTTAGAGCTAGACCAAGCAAAATAATGATTCAAATAATCCCAAAACGTAATTATAATTAAAAATTAATACTAAACAATTATAATTAAAAATTAATACTGAAAAATTATAAACCACACTGAAAAGAGAATTAAATTTTATTATATCACAGAACAATTTACATGTGAATATTAATCATGTTAATAGAATTGACTAAAAACAGTGTGGAAATGAAAAGAAGTCAAAATTCTTAATCCTTGTATTATCATCACAAATTCAATGATGCAATGATAACAGAAGATTGATCTTAATTTAAAAAATAAAGAAATCATACTTCAGTTTATTTCCATTCTATCACCCCACATGTTCTATATGAATCGATTCGGAAACTCAATAGAATCTGAATTCAACAGAAACGTAATAGAAGACATTTAATGAAACACTAACAAGTTCCTTCAGATGTTCTGGATTAAAAAAATAAAATTAACAGCTCTAAAATCTGATAACAAATCTGATCTGTAAATTCATGGAATAACAAAATCCCTAAATAAATTCTGGCAAAACAAATCAAAAGAAATTTGATGCTCAGATGTAAAATGGATATGCTTTAATTCCCTGACATTCCACAAAGAAAGGTCTCATAATGAGCTGGGATTGCATAAGAATCGTCATTGCACCGTAAAATCAAAAGCTAAAGCAGATCTAATATCCCAAGATCAACATACAGTGAAAATAAAAGAAAAGAAGGTAAATCAAGATACAATGAAAATGCAGAAGAAGGTAGTGGTGGAGGTTTGAAATGTGATACAAACTTTTGGGTTATCGATTATTAGAGATTTATATGAGAGTGGGTTGAAGATTAGAAAAAAATTGGTGTTAATGGTGTTGGTTGTTCTTCTGTGAGAAATGGGATGGGGTTTAGCATGAGAGAAGGGAAAGTGGAGATGAGGTAGAGAAAGGAGGCGAAGATTTTGATGGGAGGAAGGGTTAGGGTTTTATCGCTTTGGGATTTATAAGGGTAAACGAGATGCACAATCTCGATAAAAGATCTGACGTCTTGAGATTGTTGTACGTGCGTTTTGCACATGTACTATTCCTTGATTATAAATAGGGGGAATATATTTTCGTTTTATTTTTTCTATATATAAAAAGTCCACCATTAATTAGGAACGCGACATTGGGGATATAAAAAAGAATCGGAGGATATTGATTACTTCTCCCAACCCATGGTGTGTGTTAAGGGGTGATTTTTTGGTATGAAAATACTAAAATACCCTTTGGCTAATTAAAAAACATTATGAAAAGACCATACTACCCTTTCTACTAAAACAATAAAATCAAAAAACCAAATTCATATATCCCCATTCTCACCAAATCAGTTCCCGCACAGTCCTAGGATTAGGTTCTGAAATTATTTTTTTTCATCGTTCTTCATCCGTTTTTCGTCGATTAATCGTCGAATCAAAAATTTCTTCGTCGATTAACCAACCCGAATCATAAACAATGCCTCCACGAAAGAAACCCAATGCCCAATCGAACTCAACATCATCGATTGCTCAACAAAAACACGCAGAAAGAATTTCTAAGATTGCTCAAGAGCAAGAGGACGACGAAGCAACGTTCTCGGACAATCAACTACTCAGAAATATGGCTTCTGTGGGAAGGTAAGTGATTTTAAACTACTTTGTAGGTGTTTCAATCGATCTATAGAAATGGGTTTAGGTTAGAATCGCGAACCCTAACACAAACAGTTGAGTTTCAGAGAGTACCGGCATTGAATTTTGTATGAATACAGTGCCGGTTTATGGGTTCCGGCATTCAATCTAGGATGAATACAATGTCGGTTTCCAACCCCATATTAACCAGAAACTGAATTTTCTTTACCGGCATTCAATCTAGGATGAATACAGTGCCGGTTTTTAGTACCGGCAGTGTTTGATAATAATTCGTGTATGCCGGTAGTGGACTTAAAACATACAGGAGAGTTTATGAATTTGTCACAAGTACCGGCATAGATTTTTGGTTTCATTGCATGCCAGTTTTGGGTACCGGCATTCTTTTGTAATAAATCGAGCATGCCGGTAGTGGACTTAAAACATACAGGAGAGTTTATGAATTTGTCACCGGTCACAGGGGCATAGATTTTGGTTTCATGGCATGCCGGTTTTCGATACCTAGGCATTCATTTGTAATAATTCGAGCATGCGGTAGTGAACTTAAAACATACGGGAAAAGCATCAATAATACGGGAAGGCATAGATTTTAGGTTGCATTTGTATGCCTGGGTAGTTGGTACCGGCAATGTCGATAGTCAATGTGTGTGTATGCTAGGTACGATAAACCGGCGTGGTTTAGTTTAAGGTAGTCAATGCCGGTACTAAAGCGAAGGTGAGTTGTCTTATATTCATTGCTTTCCGTGTGCTTACAATATAGGTCAAAAGCAAAGGAAGCCAACAAAAAAAAAATAAAGATGCTCCTAAGAGAAGAAGGAAGGACGGTCTTGATACTCCTCAGTCTCTGCCTCCTCGAGGGAAAGATGAAGGTCGTAAGATACGTTTGGGGGCTGATACAAGAGGGATAATTTGGGAGAGTGGTAGTGACCGTAGTCGACTTGCAAACCGTGAGCACGATGATCAAAATGAACCAGATAAAGAGGAAAGTCAATTAGCAAGCCAAAGCAAAGTTGGTAGCCCAAGTCAACAACCAACACAAGGCAATGGCAATAAGGGCAATGTCAAAGTGAAAGTTAAAGGTTCCCACCTTCCTCATATTAATGACATGATACCTGATCTTGAACGTGGTAGAATTTGGGGCGAAGCTCCGCAACCAAAAACACTATTTGGATACAAGCACTCGTGGGCTCGTACTATCTATCAAACCTATGTAAGCATTTTCTATCTTGTACATATGTATTGTTGTGTATTTATGTAAAATCTCTTAATTGTATTGTCTCTCCTAATTGTAGGATCATAAGAAGGGCTGTGCGTGTTTGCCGAAACCAAGCCGCGGATGGTTGGGATTTGTCCGAGGAATGTGAAGAGGTCCAAACAATAGTAAAGGATTCTCGGGTATATATGCTTTGGTTGAAAATTATGTGAAGCCCGATTACATTCTTATCAATTGCTTCGTCGAAAGGTATCATGGTGAAACCGAGTACCATGCACTTCCCTTTTAGGGAGATGACCTTCATCCCTGAAGATGCTCGGAACATTCTAGGCTTGAATGTTATCGACCAAGTCAATTGCGAAGGAGTTGAGTCTCTCGGACCTAGAATGGCCGACATTACACTGGTCGACTAACAAGCTATTTGGTTGGGACTATAAAACTTCTGTGGAGAGCTTTTATGAATCCACGTATGGTAAGACAAAAACAATCAAGTTGACACTGCTTAAGAAGAATTTTGAAAACACAAAGAAAAGAAATTTGGAGGATGGATGGGACCCTAAACAAATTCGTTATCTGCCGCCGCTTACACTGTTATACATCTTGGGAACTAGGGTATTCCACGACACCAATGGCAACAGGGGTTAGTGCGAACTACCTTGATTTCTTGGATCCGTTAAGATGTCTATGGATATTCTTGGGGCACGGAGGTAATGACACATTTGATGATGGAGATGAGAAGGGCTTCTAAAACTAAAACCAACCAATTTGTCGGGAATTTCACTCTACTTGGGTAAATTTGTTCTTAAACTTATGTTATTATGTATATTTTTCATATGTACTTTTTTCGTGAACTTAGAAACAAAACTTATTGCTTCACATTGGAATAGGTGTGGGCTTATGAACACTTCCCAACCTTATTCAAGGTCTACCCGTCCTTGAAGATCATAGACCTTCCAGAACCCGATATGCCTATAGCTAAGAGATACGAGTTCAACAATACTTCCAAGCCCGGTAGCATAGGTCGACTGATCGATATGAGATTGGCATTAGACGCAATGAGTACCAAAGATGTTGTGTTCGACCCTTACAAGGAGGTTAGAGGAAACCGCCAGGTTTTGAGATTTGGTAACGTTGCATTTTACCATGGGTCGTTGTTCCACCCAAAAGGATACGTTATGGCTAATCCTACACATGTGATGCGTCAACATGGATATAAGCAATTAGCACTTTTCCATACGGCCTCTTTTCAATGTTTTGATCTCGACCTTTCTCGGTGCTATTCAACTCCAAATCGGTTGCATGTAGAGTATGTTCCAAAACCGGACCCAACAGATTGGAGGGATAGGGAACCACGTCGTTTGGTAGATATTAGTCAGTGGGAAAAGTTGGAGATTGCTGAAAAAGGTGATGAAGTTGATGCCAAATACATGGAAGATTACCTGCAATGGTCACATCCTTATGTTGTCCACCCGGATGACGTCCAAGTTCCTACCCAGAAAAACCCTCCCGTTCCAACTCCCGCACAGGCACCACCTACGATGACCCAACTTAATAAGACTGTTGGATTGCTTGTAAGTATTGTTAATTGCTTCGTCGTTTAATATACACATAATCTTATATTAAACTAGTGGCATCGGCTTGGCAAGTTAAAGAAGATGTTGGGTTGCAAGTACCAGGAAGGAGAGGTGCTGTCCCTTGAAGAAATGAAGGAATTCGAGGAAAAGCTTGATAGAACTGAAGAAACCGACCCTAGTGCAAAAGCTTTGTTCTGGGAAACTAAGTACAAACCGTCCCAAAGAAGAAAAAGACCCAGTGATTAACTCTTTAGTTGTTTTTCTTTTTTTGGATGGTGGTTGTCACGTCTTGAACAATTCCGAACTTGTTTTCGTTTGTACCTCGTGGTTAACTATTTACTCGTCAAAATCATCATTTAAGGGTGTTGGCTCAACAAAGAGTTGCAATTGTGAGTTGTTGTCGTTAGCTGAAGATTCAAGATATGATCCTTGTTGTAGTTGAGCTAAAGATTCAGCGTGGCAATCCTCTCTTCACAATCATCCTCCATTTCCCCCCAAAAAAGTTCCCTCTCAAATACTTTTTCTCTCCTTCTACTCTCACCTCACTCACCCAAAATCAAATAAAACACACACTAATCATTTATAAAAAATCTTATGATTTTATTAATTATTATTAATCACTAATCCTGATTAGTGAGGGGTAGATTAGGATTTAAAAAAATACTTAGATAAGGGGTGACCCCGAATTGATATTTGGATCCATTTTTTGTCCTTTTCTTGTATCCCCCAATTCCTTTTCATATCCCTCAATTTCGCGTTCTTAATTAGTAATGTAGTATTACTAGATTTACATATATAACCTATATACAAAAAAAAAAAAAAAAAAAACATATAACCTAACCTGGCGAGATTGCGGTATACCCAATTTTAAGGGGACCTAGTCGGCAGTTTCATGAAAGGGTGATTTTACTTTAATACCCTTGAACTAATTATTTCTTAAAAATAAACTCATTTCTTAATTTCATTAACCCTAAAATTAAAAAACTAGACAACTCTTAATCTTCTCTTCTTCTTCATTTGCATCTTCCATCAACCAAAGCCATATAAAAATCTTCAACTTTGATTTTCCAAAGAAATTATTGACTCTACCGGCGAAAAGAAGACTATAAATGATGTTTAAACACAAACACATCATTGTGTTGTGTGATTTGATTGTTATATTAGGTTAGAAATCGAATATTATGATTTTTGTGTTTTTGGTCGGCAAGGTCGTAACATGCATATCTTGCCGACTTTTCATAACAGCCATGGCGACTGTAATATTTTTCAACATCCGGCAGGTATTTTTTGAAGACCTTGCTGACTTATATAGCCGGCAGGGTATTTTCAACAGCCGGCGGGGTATTTTTCAACAGTCGGCGGGTTTTTTTTTTGTAGATCTTGTCGACTAATATTTTTCAATAGCCGTCTCCTGTGTGTCAAAAAAAAAATCGCCATCTTCTTCATTTAAATATCCTGTCGACCAAATCTAGTCGGCATTTTCTTCATTCATATACCTTGCCGGCCAAATATAGTCGGCATGGTCTTCACTCGCCGACTTTGCATACTTTCAGAACTGAAAGTGGTGATTTTTGATCTAATTTTGAGTATGATTTCATACAACAACTTTGCAATCCCCTTTTTAGAAGTGTTTGGGTTGTGTGCTTTCATTTCCGTTGCAAAAGTTTTTCTCAAAACAATTTTTTTCATCAAAAATCTTCCCAAATAAGTTCAATCAAAAACAAAATTTCATTTCATAAGTTTTAATCTACTCAATTAATTAACCTAATCAAATTTTTAGTGTTAATTAAACAAGGGTATATTAACCATTTAGAAAATATATGGTTAAGGGGTGGCTTGTTTTACTTCCAAATGACCCTATTTTGTAAGGGTAACTGCGATTAACTGGAGTGCAGCAGCTGCGCGGACCCTATCATGTTGCGGATCGAACATCCTGCAACAATTTTGATGATGTTTTTATGCCATCTTTTACCGTGGACCGGATGTCCCGGGAGCGGTTTCATCGGTCTTTGTAGTGATGCGGTTTCAGTGAATTCCGAAGGTAATAGTTTTGGCAGATCTCGAACAATGAATCTGGACTGCAGCAGTCGCGACCAACTGGACTGCAGTTACTGTGATTATCTGGTATGCAGCAGCTGTGATCAACTGGACTGCAATAGTTATTTTTTTACGACGTCCAAACTGTTTTTTGACGGACACGATTTTGACTTTGACCGTTGACCGAGTGTTGACTTTGACCATTGACCGGTCATGGGGCAGGCTGGTGAGCTGCTTCGGTTGACTGGTTAGCGAGCTTGGATGACAGCTGAACAGTGGCACGGGCAACATTCTGGCCCTATATGTGGCAATTTTACCTATGGTACAAACATTGTTTTGGAGTAGGACCCAGCAGTTGGTAGTAGACATGGTACTTGTTTTTTTATTTGGGGGAAGTTCCAACTATAGCTACATGGTACTTGTTTTTTTATTTGGGGGAAGTTGCAACTATAGCTACAAGTACTGCAACCTATGTGTAGATTTGAAGAATTCTGATTCTCTACGGATCATGTGGAGATCATCTATATTTATATCAATTGATATTACAAAAGTTTTTAAACTTAACTAGTTTTTACATGAAGACATATTATATAAGAAGAGATGCAAATATGGAAATACTTGGACTTGAAGCTACATCAATACAATTATGGAAGTACTTTGACTTGAAGTTGCAGCTAGCATGTGAGCATTGGCATGCTCATCACGTAACCTTAACATGCCCAGCAACTTGTAACGAAGTTCAGCATGACGCTTGGAACCCAAACACTTAGTCATAATATCATCCAGTTGATCCTTGTAGAGATGAAACGAACATGAAGTTGACGAAGAGCAAAGGTTCACGAACAAAATAATAGTTAATCTCGATGTGTTTCGTACGAGCATGAAAAATCAATATTACAAGGTGTATTTGATCTTAACAATAATGCTTGGATTATGTATTATGATTTCATCGGCTACACTAAATTAAACGCAATTAAGCACCGGCAATAGGTCTTGCTCAAAGAAAAGTTCCGAACATGCTTTTTATGTTCTGGTCATTCTTGAATATTGCCCGGTGCCTCCTCTCTGAAACATAGAACACTAGCACTGGAGTACACATCATGGCATCATTAGATTTCTTCTTAGATCCTTATACCATGCTGTTCTTTAAATTAAACGAAAATAAGTGATTAAAGATCGTAAAGCCAATGAAGCATGCAAGGACATCAGCTATCTCAGATGGTTTAATCCATAAGAATAATACGGCATTTCCATCCATGACTCATGTTCTTTTATTTGTGTCAGTCGAGTGTAACGAAGTGGTTATGTCTATGATTGATCCCTTCTTCAGTGTCCCTTCTTTCTTCTGTTGTCCCTTGCTAAATTTGCAGAACTAGATACATTTTTGTTACTAATAGAAGTGGGCATTTAGTCGACGATAACACACATATTGTCCAGTCAAACTGATGCTTCTTTTTTTCTTGATATTTGTTGGGAAGGAGTCGGATTTTGCTCCCACTGTTTCGAGCGAGTAATAGAAATTCAAAAAGAGTTAAAGGATTGGTATCAGTGTGCCTGTTGATTCTTTTACTAATTCTTTACTACAATATGACTCTTTTGGGAACCTAACTCCAATAGAAAAACATAAAACACCGTTGAGAGGAAAAGTTCTTGAAAGAACAACCAAACTGCTAAAGTCTTTATGGGGAAACCACTGAGCGATCGAATCCTTATCGAGCGATATTGACAATATGGGGAAACCACTGAGCGATCGAATCCTTATCGAGCGATATTGACAATATCGCCAGCGATAAAGTCTTTATCGCTGGAGATATTATGATTATCGCTGGCGATATTCACTCTAGCGGTAACGGCTATTTCTTCATCGCTATAAATAGGTAACTTTCAAACTCCACACTTACCCCAAATTTTTTACACAAAAAGTTTCTCTTCTTCTCAATCTATTATTCTCTTTTCTCAATCTAATTTATTTCTTCTATTTTATCCAAATGGCACAATTAACCCAACTTGATTCGGCAACACAACTTGATTTTTCTGGAGTAGTACTTGAAGGTGCCGTTGAGAAGATATGTGATAGATTTAAAGAAATAAGTAAGAAGCAAAGAACTCTCCAAGTTTTGGATATCAACCAAGTCAAAACCGCAACTAAGAGAAGGCCAAGAAAGGTTAAAGGCAAGGAAAATCAAGGCAAAACAAATTTGAAGCCGAAGAAGAAGATAAACAAAGGAGACTCCGTACATGAGCGCATTGATTGGAAGTTTAGTGAAATGAAGAAGATGAACAAGATGAAGAACATTGTTCCAAATTTTTTTTTTTTAGAGTCTTTCCAATTATTGTCTAGTTTTATGTCTTGTAAAATGACTATTTTAATTATATTGAAGTTTTTAATTTTGTGAAGTTTAATGAATTTGAAAATTTGACGAATATTGTTGAAAATTAATATTAATTATATTCTTAAACATTAAAAGTATTACAAATATTTAAACTTAAACAAATATTAAAAATATTAATACTTTAAAAATTTTAAACAAATATTAAAACTTTAAAAGTGGACAATTGAGAAATTACAACACAAATGTTGGACAATATTGGGGCATATATCTTAAAACCTCGAAACAACTTTCAAAATGGAATTTTTTCCCGTAGATGCGGCGATATTCCACACGACACCTTTCCTGAAATTCCACCGTGGTTTCACCACTTCTCAAGGTTGGACCTTCTCGTGAAGTAAAGCAACATACCTAGTAACTTCCGCTAATTATACCGAAGCGTCGAACCAAATCTGAAACACTACGATGCGTAGGTTCATTGTTTGTTCTTGAAATTTAAAAAAAATCCTTTCCCACAATAGTTGGTGATCAAATATCGGCTCCATTGTCAAATCAATATAATTCCCGCAAATACATTCATCTTCGCGCAGTTTTGAATTTTAGGTTTCGCCTCACTTGACATCTCCTAATTTGACTTCTCCTAGTTTCACTTGTCTACAATTGCACGACAAGCGGCTCTTCGATTTTGGATAATACGGTGGTTTGCCATGCACTCGGCCGGATTCATATTATCAGCCATGCTCTCTAAGGAACGGGGAAGAGTGATGAAAAGAATTGGAGATTAAGAAATTCTAGAGAGATTGAGAAATTCTTAAGAGATTAAGAAATGCGGGTGTGAGTTGAAATGAGATTAAAATTAGGTATTTATAGAGGGGAAATATTAGCCGTTGGATGAAGATCGATGAGCGATTATCATAGTATCGAGCGACGCCTTTTGACTGTCGCTGTCGAGTGAATGACCATCGAACGATAGTTTGACCATCGAGCGACGAAGACTCTATCGCTCGCTGGAAACTCTGTCGTGTATGCCTATATGCCAGAAATAACATATTGGCATATGAGTTTGGCAGTTTGGCATACCCATAGTGGGTGCATATATGCCAAATACCATGTTTTGGCATGTGCATAGGAAGAGGCCTTATTATATATAGAATTCAGCAGGGAATAATGTATTCACACGAAGTAATAATGCTAGATTGGTGCTTTAGTATGTTTACGGATTCCAAACAATGGCAGGATCCGTTTCGACTATCAGGGTCAGTAGCGAATCTCTAATGCCATTTAACTCGAGAGTTACTTCCTTAGCTACTTACTCATCAGAAGCCTAGAAACTGCCTTTGAAATCCCCAACTATCTACAAGCTACATCTGATAGACGCCACTAGAATTAGACGACTTCGCTCTGCAAATTGGCTTATATGGTTGAAATTGGACTTTAGGTGAGAGTTTTTGAAACCGAAACCATGATCTAAAGCTATGAAAACCATGGCTAAAGGGCAGTTTCGGGTTTGGAATGCCTACAAGGTTTGTTTGGATCAAAATACTTGTTGAGGGTCTGGAGGAGTGTTTTCCAAATTCAGGGTTTCCGATGTGAGACTATTATTAGAAGTTCTCTAAGACTTGGGGAGAAAGGATTTGTCTACTATATAAGAGGGCTTATATTGCGAGTAGAAATCCATTCTCTTGGATCATCTTCTCAAGAGCGAGAGTGATCAAGGGTCACAACTGTTGTGTCCTACAATGGTTGGTGATGGAGAAAAATCTATGTGAGAAGAGAGACTTGTATAAAGAACGGGTGTGGGAGAAATATAGAAAAACTCGAATTCATGATGTTCTTCATGTTCTTGTCTAAAGTCGAAGAAACCATGACGGTAGAAGTTTGTGGAAGAACAAAGTAAAATGAAAGATTCTTCGTAAACTCTTCGTAATGAAAAATCTACGTTCTTGTCTAAATATAGAACCATGACGGGTGTGGGAGGTAAACTCTTCGTAATATGTCTTGTTGTCTCTAACATTTAGCGCTAGTGGGTTACATAACTAGTTGATTATATTAAGTGTGTTGATGTAATAATTTATTATGATAATGAAAGATTCTCGGATGGTTTTGGCCGTAGATGTAATAACTTATTATGAAAATATATCGTACTATATATTCGTGCTAATATTATGCGATCATACTAATCTAAAGACGTAAGCGGAGGATTCGAGCTAGTTATCTAAAGTAAAATGTTTCATGGAATTGACTTCTATGAAAGCATGCCGGTTCGAGATGAACGTAACCTCGATTTCCCGACGGAGGCTACTAATCTCGAACTTTCTGGTCGAACATGCTACTACACTTATGGATGGTCAGCTACCATGAAATTGTAATTGGGCTTCTTCGTTAAACACGAGTTTTTCTGTCAAGGCTCGTCATTATTAGTGGATTCTACTAGAAAAGGGGCTGCTGGAGCCTTCTCCAAGATTTCCTGCCAAGTTAATTTGCAATAATAGATTGCCATCAAAAGTCACTATCTTCTTATGTAAAACATATAGAATAGACATTATTTATCGATGGACTTTATCCATGGACAACTTAAATACTTTTCCCAGTGTCCCTTCTTTTTTCAGTGCCCCTTACTAAATTTGCAGTACTAGATACATATTTGTTACCCAAGCTAAAAAAGAAGTGGGGAGTTGGTAGGCGATGACAGCGACATTGCACCGTCAAACCGTTTCTTTCTTTTTTTTTCGAAGTTTAATGGAAAGGAGTCCGATTTTAACCCTCTCGCTCTTTCTAGAATTAGAAGTACCACCGAATGTATTTCGTTTAAGAGGAGGATGTTGGACCCTAAAATACAAAGGTTAAGTGATTGGTATCCCTGTGCCAATTCTTAACTACAATGCGACTCTTTTTCGCATCCAACTGAACAGATTACGTGTTAAAACAATGTTGAGACAGAAAGTACAAACAGTAAGGAACTCTACCATCGAAGAAAATGGAGGTGCCAATTGTGAACGAAATCATCAAAATACAAGCTTTGAGAGATTTGATACGGAAGCCCCATTGGAACAAAAGAGATTTTACAGATATAATTACATCCTTCGAGTCCTGATCCTTGTTGTCGAAAGTCCTTCTATTTCCCTCGTTCCATAATGTCCACCAAATCGCATAAGATAGGTTGTCCCGTATGGATTGCATTTGAAAATTTCTTCTTCCAGGACTTAATACAGCCTTGCTGATCCATCTTAACCACATGAAGTCTTTTCCTTGTTTATTCTGGTATCAACTATAGAGTTCCTGCTTAGTGCTTAGTCATAAATAATTATTCATGGATTGCACATTACCTAAGAAAATTCCTTAACATCAAACGAAATATAAGATCACTTACATAAAATATTATGTCAATGCCAACTTGAGGAGAGCACATTTTCATCAAAGATTCACATCACGAAGCATAAATGTTATGCTAATGAAATTTGACCTTTTTTAACATATTTCTTGTTTCTGGTCTTGCGAACCTAGCGTACTTTTTCATCCTTGATTGTCATGAACTTTGTTGATTTCATGCATATGGTAATGTCAAAGGGAGACTCGGATATATCAAATCTGAATAATGACAGAAATATTAGTAAACATACATTATATGTGAATAAATTTCATTGAAGTTTACATATCAAACAATACTATAAAGTGACAATGTACCTACCCGGCTACCCGCCCGCATCCCGGGTCTTTTGGTGGTAAATTTGCAAAAGAAACCAAGAGACTTACCAAAATATGTGTATGGGTTGGGGCTAGGGATGGCCATTTGCCCCACCCAAACCCATCCCCGTGGGTACCCGCCCCGTTTGGGTAGGGTTTTACCCGCATAAATGGGGATGGGGTCGGGTATGGGTAATACCCTAAACCTAAGCTATGGGATGGGGAGGGGATGGGATTCAAGGTCCCCGCCCCATACCCGCCCCGTTGCTTCCATATTATACGGGTTTCGACTTTTATGCAAGAATTTTTATCGAATTTTATATTTCTACAACTTAGTCGAGCTTTCTTACATTTATTATATTCTTGATCGTTCTTTTATATTCATCACTTTCGTTTCTTTGTTGTGATCAGACACATTCTTTGATCGTTCTTGTATCGAAAGGACAAAGTAGAAAAACTAAGAAGTCATTTAAAGATTCTTTTGTTCACCTTAAGATGAATTTCTGAATTTAAAATTTTAGAATGCATTATTCTTATGTTATTAATTTTATTTGCTTCATATTTAAGTTTTGATTATAAATAAATTTATGTATTAACTCCGTGTTACGGGTAACCCATGGAAAACCCGCCCCAAACGGGTATTCCCCATACCCGCTCCGCCCCAATTCATGTGGGTAACGAGGCGGGTATGGGTATTTTTTTAACGAACGGGGCAGTGACTGGGATTGGCATACCGCCCCATGACTATCCCTAGTTGGAGCGTTGATCCCTTGAATCATGCATGGATCTTTTGAAATACAATCCAAGTTAGTTAAGAGTGGAACACCAAATTACTAAGGAACGCACGTGTAACAAACCAATCTTAATTGATTCTTAAAAACTAAGAGTTATTCCATTATATTAAATGGAAGACCAATAGCTTCCATCACCAAAAAAGAGAAAGAAAGAAGAAGAAATAGGAAGAGAAAGTACAGTTAATGACTCAAAGTCTTAAACCTTACAACTTTTCAATAGCTTCCAAAGCCGGTCTTACAAATTCAAACATACTTGTTCCCCATTTTGTCCCGCTTTCATTCTGAGCATGCATTCAAAGATAATTTTACTTTCCCATTCTTGAGATTCCAATACCGAAAATTGGCAATACCACTTCATCAGAAACCTACAATGCGATTTCCATTAAATTCACAAAGTGATTCCAAGTTTTACGTTGCATTTGAGAAACGAAGCCAAACATGGAAGCTATTACAGGATCATAAACATGGAAAAAAACTTAGGTTTCCTAGCATAGATTTTAACAAATACAAATAAGCCAATGATTCGGAGAACTTGGGAAGCAATGTGAACCTAGAAAACTCATTAATAAGCGCTAGTCCGAACATATTCGTAAAGATACCAAGTGTTTGAAAGAACTGATCATATATAAGTGTGTTACCTGTAACTGAGATTTGTAGACAATATCGTTCTTGACCAAATGGAGTAGTCACAAATCTTTGATACATATAAAAATAAAAGTAATTTCTGAATTCTGAACTAAACCCATTGTAGTTATCCATCATTTGTGGATGATGATGCAGTGATATGGTAGTGATAAGTAAAATTCCGATCAAGTAGTTTAGCCACCATGGATAAGAGACCAAAAGAAAGCTATATGCAATTTTTTCATTGAGACGATTTTGTTGTCAATATTGACGGTTTTCATTGAGGAAATAAAAGTTGTGTCTGCTGATGAAATACATTAGTCAAAACTCGAAAGATCTTGTGATTGCTTTCAACGATCACATGGTTCCTTTTAGAGAGTGGCATCTATTTTGTAAAGATACGCAAAGAAAGTGCTGCAGAACACGTGATCCTCTTTTATTGTTTTTTTATTTTGCTCGATTTGTTTTTCTTAAAATGTATCTGCAACATGGCAACTTCCTTGTATTCGTGAGAGTAAATCCAGATGAGCTCTCTGAATACAATTCTTGCAATTTTATGCATCAATCAATCATTATGAACCAACTACAAAAAGAAAACTCATGAAGACAACCTAAAGAAAAATTGTTTCGCCGTCCTGAATCCTAGATATATTATCAAAGGTCGACAATTCTTCATACACAAAAAGTAAAATTGAAGTTTCTTGTTTTACCCGGAGCTAATAGGTATGCGCTCGATTTAACACCTACTTCAGTTGTTCTCCACTTTCAACAGTGGTCGGAATCATCACGATGAGGAAGACCTTAGTCGAAGTAATAATCCTAAAAAAACTAATCTAAAATAAGTGGTTATTACTAAATAAATCGAAGAGATGTCTTTGTAAAGACGTCCTAAACTATAATTTTGAAGGCGCAAATTCAGAAAATGAAAACAGTTTATTTTTATAAACAACTATAATTGGAATTGAGATCTTAAAATTAGTATTTTGTACCTTTCAATCTTTTATCTGGAAATGGATTCAACATAATAACGCACTGCTCATTGGAATGTGCAAGCCATTTTGTATCGAATTTTGGCTATATGCTCCCTTCGTCATATACTGCAGTAAGTCCCCAAGATTTTATTGTTTCTCATACAACTCGGTAATCTTTATTTTTGCATTGTCATCTACCCGTCGTCAGATTTTTATTGTAGTAATGCACCAGATATAAAGAGATACCACTGTTAAGATAAGTAGGCATTGGTGCAAGTTCTGGAGTTTTGCATCTGTACTGCACACAAAGTAAGAGTGTATAGACTGTAGAGATGTCAGATGTGAAGCCATGGAAATTAGATATGATCGCCATCCGAATATCAAGAAAGAATAGATAAAATTCCATCGACCAATAACTATAATTAAATCTTCTTTCTTTTCTTTGTATCGTTCGTTTCTTTATAAAGAATGTTCTTCCCTGGTTGGTGATCCCCAGTTCTCAAATTTAAATTGATGAGCCGATAAGAAACAGCGATTATGTAATTATAAACCTAATACTTTGTGGATATATTTTTTAAGCCGAAATGATTAAGGTAATGTACAAATGGTGTGTACGGATATGTCGGGACGGGATTAGGAGCAATTTGGAATCATGACTGGATCAGATCATTGGCTTAACAAATCTCTATATACTGCTTCTCTTTAATCGAAAGTTAAATAATTAATCAAAGATATGTGAAGATATGTGAATCTGAATTTGTAGACTACCAATATTATATTTATAGGACTAATTGTAATTGTACGTGTCTTTTAAATTTTCATCCAAAGGGTTTGTCTATCCCTAATGGATAAATCTTTGTTTTAGGAGTTCGGAAGAGTTTATGTCAATGATGACTTTCATACTTCAAAGGTTTTCTATGAAACGGTAAACTTAAACAACGTGATTTATGTCTATCAAAATTACTCAAGTGTCCACTTTCATATTCTTGCCTCTTCATACGAAAAGGTGCAGGAGATGACATGGCAATGACATCTATAGTAATGTTGACATGGCTTCACCACAGAGTACTTTGATTGTGGCGTCGCCATGTGGCGATTTGGGTCCCTTATTATAAAGAAAGATAATAACAACAAGAAGAAAAAAGAAAAAAAGTAACAACAAGAATATAGTAAGATGGTGGATGAAATCTATTCAATTTCTTAGGGGCATTGTGCCGTCACTATTAAAAACTCAACATCAATCGGGCGATCTACTAGCTATTATCAAATTAAATTAATTTAAACCCATAGTTTTACCTCTTCCAAGAATTGTAACTATTAGCTATTCTTGAATACATCCTATCGAATCTTTTCTGCAATCTTTCAGATTAGACACCCCAATTGCTTTGCGGTTACACCCAAACCGAAATTAGGTTAATCTGCATATTGATTTCTCTGGTTTCAATTTTCTCCAACACTTCAATGTTTGTTATCTTCGACATCCGAATTAGCTTACTAGATAATTTCATCATTTTTCTACTTAATTTATCTTGAAAAGTTACTTTTAGACAACAGCAAAAACCCTCTATATATATATATATATACACGCATATGAGATACATGAATACAATAGTTTTATGATTGTCATAAAAAATGAGTGAACAAAGTCCGGTGCAGGAAATTTATTTGTATCTATATCGTTGAATTAGCTAAAGTAGCACCTGTTCTGTTCGTATGAAAGCCAAATTAGGGAAAAAAACTCAAGACTCTTGTTAACAACATAGAATGGAACAAGCACCAGGATTTTGCTGGATGCATGAACACCATGACCTTCTGCCCCAAGGTTATGCAAATCTAATGTGGGGTATCAAACTGATAAACAAAATTGGACTTGATAATACTAGCTTTCCTAGATAATTTATCACCAACTTCATTAGCATCTCTTTTGACTGAGACACACTTCTATTGCTCAAATTTTTCTAGCAAGAACTTAATATCTAGAATTAATTAATAGAATATTATCTTCTTTCTGTATTTAGAAAAAAGGAGAATAATCTCCGGCTTAACTATTTGTAATTCCCAAAGATATTATGTTTTGGACATATAATCAAATCCTGGAGAACGATTCTCTCCAAGGACATTATCATGGAATCCAAGATGGTATCAACCCCTTTTTGATCCTCTTTTCTCTAAAATTTTAAAACAATGGCAGGTGAGAAAAAATCCATTCACCCAGCTTTTGCCATCAATAACATCAAAACCCTAATTCCTGTTCTCTTAGATATCAAACAAGATGAATATTCCTCATGCGTTTTCCTTTTCGAACTTCATCTCCAAGCACACGGATTACTTTTTCTCATCAATGGTTCAACAAAACCTGTGGATATTGATGCCGACACCGAAAAACAGCTAGATGCTCTCTGTCGTCAATGGATATTCGCCACCATGACCAAAGATTTGATGCTTACCGTTCTCAAGAAAGGGAAAACTGCAACGGAGATTTGGGATCACCTTAAGACTCTTTTTCAAGACAACAAAGGCAGCCGTGTCTTTACATCTCGAAAGTAAGTTTGTCAATCTTAAATTTTCTGATTGTGCTAGTGTTGATGATTATTGTGACAAGCTAAAATCACTGTCCGATCGTTTGAGTGATCTTGATTTTCCGATGAACGACAAACGACTTGTTATTCAATTGGTAAACGGTCTTGGGAGGAGTACAACTTTGTAGCATCATTTATACGGCGAGTCCATGCCCTCGTTTGATGCCGCAAGATCACAACTTCGCACCGAAGAGATACGACGAGCACATCACTCCATCACGGCGGCTCCAATCGCCCTCTCGCCGCTTTCTTCATCAACGAACAGAACCAGCTCATGTTCGCATAGCAGCTCCAGCAAACGTGGTCCCAAGGCCCAGTCTGGTGACAGGCGTCATGGACCAAGCCCAGGTCCGTCTCCTACAACAAGCCCACCTCTTCTGCCGATTCCAACAGGCCCACGTCCCTCCATGCCAGGCTACCCACCGTACTGGACACCTTTTTGGGCCGTACCACCCTGCCCCTATCCCACTCAGGCCTGGCAGCCATTTGGACATCAACGCAGGCCACCCAACACCAACTTCCGCAACAACCAACATGGTCGTTCCCCTGGAAGTGGTCGTGGACAAGCATACATTGCTCCTACAACTGAATCATTGCAACCAGCGGACATTGCTGAGGCGTATAGCTCCATGCATCTCCAACAACCTGATGATGCCTTCAACATGGACACCGGTGCCACTTCGCATCTTACTGCTGATTCAGGTACTTTACATAACGTTTTCAATTCTAGCAATGTGCGATCCATCTTAGTTGGCAATGGCAATAGCATTCCAGTTACTGCTAGTGGTACCAAGCTTATAACCCTTCCTTCTCGCACCCTTCAACTCAAAAATTCTCTTGTTGTTCCCGATATCATTAAAAACTTAATTTTGTTCGTAAGTTCACTACTGATAATCATGTTTCTATTGAATTTGATCCTTGTGGCTTTTCTGTGAAGGATCTGAGTTCGAGAAAGATTATCCTTCGATGTGATAGTTCGGGAGCTCTACCCTATCACCAACTCTGTCGTGCCACCTACAAAATTGTCCCAGTCTTCTCCCATTTCCCTTGCTGTCTTTTCGCCAGACATTTGGCATAGCCGCCTTGGCCACCCTGGCAAGGCCATTTTAGATGTCTTGCAAAAATAATTCTATTCATTGTAATAAGAAAAATTCTTCTCAACTTTGGCATTCTTGTCAAGTTAGTAAACATGTTCGATTGACATTTTATGAATCTAATTCCATTACTTTTGTACCTTTTGATATCATACATAGCGATGGACCTCTCCATTACATATCGATACCGGTTTTCGATATTATCTTATATTGCTTGATGATTTTACCAACTATCTATGGGTATACCCTTTGAAATTCAAGTCCCAAGTTTATAGAAAATTTTTATAATTTCGTTCTTTCGTTCAAACTCAATTTGAACGTAAAATAAAATGTTTCAATGTGACATGGGCCGTGAATTTGACAACTCTCACTACAAGAAAGACGGTTTATTGCCTCACCCAATTTTTACTTGCTGTGGAAATATAGGTCTTATTGCAGCATGTACACAGAGGTGTGGCAATGACAGTTTTTTGTCGTAGGGCAAATACAATCGCTGCTAAAGGCAAATTTATAGCGTCACTTCAAATATGCCGCGACAAAAAAGATTCCTTTCATGCAACAGACCCGTTTATGGTGTTGCAAAAAGGATATATACGTTTAATTTAATAACTAGCATGTAACCCGTGCTACGCACCGGGGTCTATGGGAATTGTTGATTTGGTGTGACGGGCTTTTCTCCGCTCCCGTTGCCTAGATGTATTGTAACATTCTTAAAAAAGTTTCATGATAGGAAAGTTTTATACTCATTGATAATCAATATATTGTTGGAAGTAAATCTTCTCAATCATGGCAAAAGAACAAAAAAAAACTAATTCTACCATATAACAGGAGTTTTAAATCACAATCACACGAAAATCACGCATATCGTCTATCTTGTTATGCAACTGAATATGCCATGCACCCGTCCCAAAAGGGGATCCGGTTAGTAATTGCATTGTATAAATGATGCACCAATTACCATCCAATTACCATGCACCAATTACCATCTACGACCCACTTTAAATACTGCTATGACCCAGCTTATCATCAAATAATTGATACTAAATTCTTGGAGAAAAAATATGGCCTCGAAAATAATTCTTTAGAAAATATACACTTCCTTCCATATAAAATCCATATTTTACGCCACTTCTATTCCGAACCTGCTATGTACTTAATTGTTACGTACTTTGACAAATTAATCATTTTTGCATCCTTCCTCCAACATGATAGACACCCATACATCTAATCTGGAGAAAGATTGTCAAGCTGAATAATACAAAACCGATATGCAGTTTTACATACACATTACATTAGTCAGTAACAAACAAAAAACTTTCAAAAGAAAGAGAGAGCAGTTTTTTCAAGATGCCAACTCATAATAGATGCAAAGCTTAATATCCAGATCATTTGCATTAGAATAGGCCATCTTGTAATGTTAAGATTTTGAAGCTTGATATGTAGACTGCAGTGGAAAATGAGAGCAAACACATGACATTATTTCCTTTCTCCTCGTAGGTGAGTCCTCTCATCAAGCTATGCCATAGTGATAGATTTTCATGCACTACTGTTGCATAACTTTATTTAGTCCATGTCAATGACATGTTGTGAGATTTGTTATAAAGAATAATGAACCTGAACATTATCTGTTGTTATACCCATATCTCTAGGTAATAAAGTTGAGAACTATCAAAATAGGATATCACACCCACAATGATTAGGGGAAATAGAGTCGGTGCAAGCTATTGGAAAGTAGCAGTACAACAGTAATTACATACTTTTTTAGTTTGTTAATGTTGTTATTGAGACTTCGAGACTTCTCCAGTTTGCTAATAATCGAGGAAAACTTTCGCATATTGAAACTCTGGTATATTTTTGTTAGAGGAGGGATCCATTGATAGAGGCAAATTTTACAATTGTAAATATCAAGATATAGCTAATTCTAATGGAGGAAGGATCCCTTCACACTTTTATATATTCTCACACTATCTTACATGTTCGACATTATTTTTGTGAATGAAAACCAAACTGTAACGGGTTTGAAGCTAATATTATGAGGATATGTTCCTCTTACCAAGTTATACATGCCTACCGAAAATGAGCACATTCTAAAACCTCACAATCTATCGGTCTTAATCTTGACGGCCAGAAATCTGTTGATTTTCAATGGCTCATTTTCGTAGTAGTAGTAGTAGATGGTGGTGTTATACTTCTCAGAACACACTCATTTTCGGTATGAACATAGAGAGATTTGTAATATTAACATATCCCTAGAATATTAGCTTCAAGTCCATTACGGTTTGTTTTTTATGCACAAAAATAATGTCCAACGTGTGAGATAGTGTGATAATAAAAGTGCGACTGTGTGAGGGGATCCCTCCACATTCTCATGTTGTTATACAAATATATATTACCTTCTTAATACTGTTACTCAGGATAGAGTTTCTTTAACTTATATTTGTTCTCGATCTTATTTTCTTGTTTTATGATTTAAAAATCTGAATCTAGAATTGTTGTTTTATTATTAAGAGTTTTGCTCTTCTAATTCCGTACTTCTCATGTGCTAGATTGGTTGGCAAGATGTCTATGGGCTTTTGCTGCTCTCCGTGGGACTTACGACTAAAGAAAAAAGTTATAGACACCACACATCGCAACCATCCAAACCAACCATAGGCGGACTATGGTATACTCCTCAGAAGCGTGGGTATAAGCATCCTCCGCATCATCCAACTTATTAGCCTTGACACTATATGACTTAGAAGATGACGCATCAGCATAACATTTCGTGTGAGCAGGCTCCGAAATTTGGCAACTTCTTCACCACATTCTTACTATTCTCATACATTAAAAAGTTCATATGTGGCAAAATGAAGAGTTTCTGAAGGATTTCACTTGTTAGTTAGAAGATCTGATGCTTCTTGCAATCGCAGGTACTTGTTAAGGATCTCTCACGAAAATATTTCCCAGTGTCCCTTCTTTTTTCAGTGCCCCTTACTAAATTTGCGGTACTAGATACATATTTGTTACCCAAGCTAAAATAGAAGTGGGGAGTTGGTAGGCGATGACAGCGACATTGCACCGTCAAACCGTTTCTTTCTTTTTTTTTCGAAGTTTAATGGAAAGGAGTCCGATTTTAACCCTCTCGCTCTTTCTAGAATTAGAAGTACCACCGAATGTATTTCGTTTAAGAGGAGGATGTTGGACCCTAAAATACAAAGGTTAAGTGATTGGTATCCCTGTGCCAATTCTTAACTACAATGCGACTCTTTTTCGCATCCAACTGAACAGATTACGTGACAATGTTGAGACAGAAAGTACAAACAGTAAGGAACTCTACCATCGAAGAAAATGGAGGTGCCAATTGTGAACGAAATCATCAAAATACAAGCTTTGAGAGATTTGATACGGAAGCCCCATTGGAAGAAAAGAGACTTTACAGATATAATTACATCCTTCGAGTCCTGATCCTTGTTGTCGAAAGTCCTTCTATTTCCCTCGTTCCATAATGTCCACCAAATCGCATAAGATAGGTTGTCCCGTATGGATTGCATTTGAAAATTTCTTCTTCCAGGACTTAATACAGCCTTGCATTGTCTCACTCATTGCCAAACCAACTCTGCAGTATCCAAGAAAGAACGACCACATCTCGTATGAGAACTTACAGTGAAGTAATTAATACATGATGGATTGTTTCGTCGTCAAACTCTACACAACATATTGCTGAGACAGCATTCTAACACCTCTTCGTGCTAAGTAATCTAAGGTTGGTGCGGCATTCCAAAGAGTAACCCTAATGAAAAATGAGGCCTTAGGTTATCTAAGGTGAGTCACTCTCATCATTTGCTATTTGGTGGAGTTTATGGTGGGAGAGAAATGGAATGCTACGGAGTAACATTTTGAGATTCACTATAAACAACTCATTTTCCGTGGTGAACACTGAAATGTTCATTGTGTAATTGGTGGTTCAATTGGTGGTTCAATTTGAACTATTTTCTTATTTACGTTTATTCACTTTAATTTGTAACTGGGATATTGCAGTGCAACACATAACTTTAATACTCCCTCCGTTTTAGGTTTATTTTTTGTTCCAAAATAGATGAGAGTTTTAGTATTTTTCCCAAATTCTCTCTGATTTACCCTTGCTTTGGAATCAACACATAAACAATTACTCCAATTTTTAAATATTCCCATAGAAGAAATACACTGTAATCTATAAAAATTTGGTACATCCCAAGTAAATTACAATGGGATTGGTAACTTTTCCTAAAATCTAGAAACTAAAAAGTATGTCATTTAATTTTTTTAAAAGGTATTAATATGGGTAGAATTGGAAAATTTTAACTCTCTCTGATATTTGCTAATCTGCGTGAAAAACTCTACAACATCAGGTAAATTGGAACGGAGGGAGTAGTTTCTTTGTTACTTTTTCGGTGACCGTAAATCTTTATATAATTTTCCTTCTTTTTCGGTGACCGTAAACATGAAAAAGCGTGTCTTGATTCTTGATAACCGATATGTCTTTATCCCATTCGTTTTTGATAAATTTGGTTTCTTTGCTCTAGAGGCAGTTGGACTCTTAAAAAGAGTATAAAAAGTAATGTCATGGCTCTCGTTCGAGAGAGTTTGTTTTTATAAGGAAAGGATTTGTAATTCAGAAAGGGTTTAGCGGCGCAGCTTGTTGCTCGCTTGCCTGCTACTTCAATGTAGTTTGATTATAAAATAAGAAAATAAAAAAAGTAAAAAAACTAAGAATTGAAAAGAATAAAATAAGTAGCCTTGATCGACAGAATTAACTAATTATTGATATAATAACAACAAGAAGAAAAAAGAAAAAAGTAACAACAAGAATATAGTAAGATGGTGGATGAAATTTATTCAATTTCTTAGGGGCATTGTGCCGTCACCGTTAAAAACTCAACATCAATCGGGCGATCTAATAGCTATTATCAAATTAAATTAATTTGAACCCATAGTTTTACCTCTTCCAAGAATTGTAACTATTAGCTATTCTTGAATACATCCTATCGAATCTTTTCTGCAATCTATCATATTAGACACCCCAATTGCTTTGCGGTTACACTCAAACCGAAATTAGGTTAATCTGCATATTGATTTCTCTGGTTTCAATTTTCTCCAACACTTCAATGTTTGTTATCTTCGACATCCGAATTAGCTTACTAGATAATTTTCATCATTTTTCTACTTAATTTATCTTGAAAAGTTACTTTTAGACAACAGCAAAAACCCTCTATATATATACACACACGCATATGAGATACATGAATACAATAGTTTTATGATTGTCATAAAAAATGAGTGAACAAAGGCCGGTGCAGGAAATTTATTTGTATCTATATCGTTGAATTAGCTAAAGTAGCACCTGTTCTATTCGTATGAAAGCCAAATTAGGGAAAAAACTCAAGACTCTTGTTAACAACATAGAATGGAACAAGCACCAGGATTTTGCTGGATGCATGAACACCATGACCTTCTGCCCCAAGGTTATGCAAATCGAATGTGGGCTATCAAACTGATAAACAAAATTGGACTTGATAATACTAGCTTTCCTAGATAATTTATCACCAACTTCATTAGCATCTCTTTTGACTGAGACACACTTCTATTGCTCAAATTTTTCTAGCAAGAACTTAATATCTAGAATTAATTAATAGAATATTATCTTCTTTCTCGTATTTGGAAAAGGAGAATAATCTCGGCTTAACTATTTGTAATTCCCAAAGATATTATGTTTTGGAAATTCAAATCCTGGAGAATGATTCTCTCCAAGGACATTATCATCGAATCCAAGATGGAATCAACCCCTTTTTGATCCTCTTTTCTCTAAAATTTTAAAACAATGGCAGGTGAAAAAAAAAACCATTCACCCAGCTTTTGCCATCAATAAAATCAAAACCCTAATTCCTGTTCTCTTATATATCAAACAAGATGAATATTCCTCATGGGTTTTCCTTTTCGAGCTTCATCTCCAAGCACACGGATTACTTTTTCTCATCAATGGTTCAACAAAACTCGCGGATATTGATGCCGACACCGAAAACAGCTAGATGCTCTCTGTCGTCAATGGATATTTGCCACCATGACCAAAGATTTGATGCTTACCGTTCTCAAGAAAGGGAAAACTGGAAAGGAGATTTGGGATCACCGTAAGACTCTTTTTCAAGACAACAAAGGCGGTCGTCTTTGCACATCTCGAAAGTAAGTTTGTCAATCTTAAATTTTCTGATTGTGGTAGTGTTGATGATTATTGTGACAAGCTAAAATCACTGTTCGATCGTTTGAGTGATCTTGATTTTCCGATGAACGACAAACGACTTGTTATTCAATTGGTTAACGGTCCTCCGAAGGTGTACAACACCGTAGCATCATTTATACAGCAGTCCATGCCCTCGTTTGATGCTGCAAGATCACAACTTCTCACCGAAGAGATACGACGAGCACAACACTCCATCACAGCAGCTCCAACTGCCCTCGTTGCTGCGTCTTCATCAATGAACAGAACCAACTCCTGTTCGCACAGCAGCTCTAGCAAACGTGGTCCCAAGGCCCAGTCTGGTGACAGGCGTCATGGACCAAGCCCAGGTGTGTCTCCTACAACAAGCCCACCTCTTCTGCCGATTCCAACAGGCCCACATCCCTCCATGCCAGGCTACCCACTGTACTGGCCACCTTTTTGGGCCGTACCACCCTGCCCCTATTCCACTCAGGCCTGGCAGCCATTTGGACATCAACGCAGGCCACCCAACACCAACTTCTGCAACAACCAACATGGTCGTTCCCATGGAAGTGGTCGTGGACAAGCATACATTGCTCCTACAACTGAATCAACGCAACCAGTGGACATTGCTGAGGCGTATAGCTCCATGCATCTCCAACAACCTGATGATGCCTTCTACATGGACACCGGTGCCACTTCACATCTTACCGCTGATTCAGGTACTTTACATAACGTTTTTAATTCTAGCAATGTGTGATCCATCTTAGTTGGCAATGGAAATAGCATTCCAGTTACGGCTAGTGGTACCAAGCTTATAACCCTTCCTTCTCGCACCCTTCAACTCAAAAATACTCTCGTTGTTCCCATATCATTAAAAACTTAATTTCGTTCGTAAGTTCACTACTGATAATCGTGTTTCTATTGAGTTTGATCCTTCTGGCTTTTCTGTGAAGGATCAGAGTTCCAGGAAGATTATCCTTCGATGTGATAGTTCTGGGGAGCTCTACCCTATCACCAACTCTGCCGTGCCACCTACAAAATCGTCCCAGTCTTCTCCCATTTCCCTTGATGTCTTTTCGCCAGACATTTGGCATAGCCGCTTTGGCCACCCTGGCAAGGCCATTTTAGATGTCTTATGCAAAAATAATTCTATTCATTGTAATAAGAAAAATTCTTCTCAACTTTGTCATTCTTGTCAAGTTAGTAAACATGTTCGATTGCCATTATATGAATCTAATTCCATTACTTTTGCACCTTTTGATATCATACATAGCGATGGACCTCTCCATTACATATCGATACCGGTTTTCGATATTATCTTATATTGCTTGATGATTTTACCAACTATCTATGGGTCTACCCTTTGAAATTCAAGTCCCAAGTTTATAGCAAATTTTTGGAATTTTGTTCTTTCGTTCAAACTCAATTTGAACATAAAATAAAATGTTTTCAATGTGACATGGGCCGTGAATTTGACAACTCTCACTACAAGAAAGACGGTTTATTGCCTCACCCAATTTTTACTTGCTGTGGTAATATAGGTCTTATTGCAGCATGTACCTGTAGGTGTGGCAACAGACAGTTTTTTGTCGTAGGGCAAATACAACTGCTGCTAAAGGCAAATTTATAGCGTCACTTCAAATATGCCGCGGCAAAAGATTCCTTTCATGCAACAGACCCGTTTATGGTGTTGCAAAAAGGATATATATGTTTAATTTAATAATTATGCAATAAAAATAATTAATTTAATAATTATGCAATACAAATAACCATTGAAAGCCGAAAGGAAAGTTTGACCGTAGAAATTTTCTACTTGAGAAAATGTTATCCCCCACTTTCTCTAGAAAACCTAACCTCCTCTAACTGCTCCCCTTAAAACATTTTTTCTTCTCGAACTCATAAGTTCAAAACTAGCCGCCCTCCATACATCCTGTTCTCGTCCACCATCTGATAAAAGATTTTGTCCTTCGAAGAAAGCTATCAAATCCTTTTTTATTGTTTATCATGTAAAGGTACAGGACCACAGGTAATTAATTGTTTCTATGATTGATTTTTAAGGGTTTATTTTGCCTGGCACTTTTAGGGCGACCCCGAAAGAATTAGGGGCGACACTAAAAGACAAAAAAAGGTCACCCAAACGTAAATCTAAGCTACCCCTTATCTTCGATTTTTCGAAATGGCCAATATGCCCTTACATAATCGGTAGGTAAACATTCAATCGGTAGGTTAAATTAATATTTTACCTACCGATTATTGTGTAGATACTTCGGCTAATAATCTCTTTTATAATCGGTAGGTTATCCAACTTGTAAGACTACCGATTATAAGGAGCCCCATATTCAACCCTGGCCAAAATTCCATAGGTTTTGAGGGGTGCAGAGCCAACCATAACCACTTGGCTTGAGCTGTGGATGTAGCCATAATCGGAGGACTAATAGGTTACATAAACTACCGATTATAAGTTGCCCCAAAATGAGTTTTTTCTAAAATCCTTCACGTAATGAATTTTGAAATCTACCATAATCGGTAGGGTATATAATTATATAACCCACCGATTATAACGAGCCCTAGATCCAACCTTTGCCATATTTCATAGGATTTGAGGGTACACAGCCAGCCGTAACCACTTGGTTCGCGCTTTGGATGCAGGGTTAATCGGGAGTTAAATATATTACCAAACCATCCGATTATGGTTCGCCCCAAAATGAGTTTTTTCTAAAATCCTTCATGTGATGAATTTTGAAATATACCATAATCGGTAGTCTATCCAACTCAACAACCTACCGATTATAAGGAGCCCCGGATCGAACCCTTGCCAAATTCCATTGGTTCCGAGGGTACAGGGCCATGCATAACCATGTGGTTCGTGATTTGGATGTAGCCATAATCGTAATCCAAATAGGTTCCACACCCTACCGATTATAGGTTGCCCCAAAATGAGTTTTTTCTAAAATCCTTCAGGTGATGAATTTTGAAATCTACCATAATCGGTAGTGTATCCAACTTAACAACCTACCGATTATAAGTAGCCCCGGATCGAACCCTTGCCAAATTCCATAGGTTTTGAGTGCACAGAGCCAGGCATGACCATGTGGTTCGTGATTTGGATGCAACCATAATCGGAAGTATAATAGGTTACCAAACCTACCGATTATTAGTTGCCCCAAAATGAGTTTTTTCAAAAATCATTTTTTTTTGAAAATTTTGAAAGCTACCGTAATCGGGAGATATACTAACTTACATACCTACCGATTATTGGTTTTCCAAGATATCAGCTACGTCAAATTAGCCGTTGCAGTTTAAACCAACTTTAAGAAATAGCCGTTGTAGTTTTTGGGAAAAAGAAAAAGAGTCGTTGGACCCTAAACTATATAAAGAAACTCATATCTATCAACCCAATTGCACCAAACTCTTTCCTCTCTTGAGTTCTAATTTTGAAAACCAAAAACATGGATATTGCTTTTGCCGAAGAAGAAGATTGTGCTATTTATAGAGCGTGGGTTGTGGTAATTTCTCATGATCGTGTTCACAAGCTCCACAAATGGGAATCCCAAGAGCAGTTATGGAACCGTATTCTAATAGTATTTGAGGCGTTAGATGGTAATCGAATTCGAAGATCGTCCAATGACATTAAGATGAGAAAGGATGCGGTCGACAAGGAGATTGACAAACTTGAAGATGAAGAACGATTTGTTAGGGACGCTTTTTCTTGGTGGACGTATGAAAAACGAGTAAGTATCTTTATAACTCCGACTCACATTAACATAAGTTAGTACTAACTTGTTACTCATTCGTAATTTCAGAGAAATCTTGCTGATCGTCGGTATATGGACCTCTACGGGAAACGATTTGAACATGAAGGATGTTACAAGATCAAGAGGGACAATTTTTGTGGTGTTTGGACGTTATGATCTTTTTTAATACTTTTATGGTCAATTAGGAATATGGATTTAGGTGCTTTTGACGAAATTGTAAGGTTAAGGTCGTTTGAACTTTATGTAATCGGAGGATTATTAATACAAAACCTTTCCGATTATAAATAAAAGAAAGCTTATTTTGTTAAACAAACTACCGATTAACGTATTCGGTTATATTATGTGTCAACTTTCGTTCCGATTATGGTGTTATTTGGTTCCAGGAAACATTGGTTATTTCACACAACATAATCGAACACCAACAAAAACTAAACCTACCGATTAACTTTATTCGGACGTCAAGGTGAAAAGTTACCTTCCGATTACGGTGTTGTTTGGTTACAGAAACCATAGTTGTTTTTTGGTAGAATAATCGGAAATTAGCAAAACCACAAACCTCCGATTAAAAATATTCGGTGGTCAAGGTGCTCAATTACTTTCCGATTATGGTGTTTTTTGGTTACGAGAGAACAAAGTTTTTACATATAACAAATCGCAGAAAATTACAAATAAATCTACCGATTATTGTTATTCTGAAGTGAAGGTGCACATTTTCCTTCCGATTGTGGTGTTGTTTGGATACGTAAGACAAGTTTTCTTTACACATGATAATCGGAGAGAAAAGTATATTAGCAATCCTCCGATTCTCGAGCAAATATTTTTCAAAATCTCCCGAATCAGAGGTTAATAACGTATAAACCCAACCGAACCTCGACTAAAAATGGAACATCCCCAGAATCGGTAGGTTAATATATAAACTTATCTTCCGATTGTGTTTCAAAATTCAACACTTTAAATGCATAAAATGTGTAAAATAACTATTCTTAATCCATAAACATAACGTAACAACTAATATTCCGACACAAACTTAGAAAACGACATAATCCGACATAATCCAACATAAACAAAGTTATCCATAAAGTTAACGAAAAACATCGAGAGTTTACAACATCGAAAGTTTACTTGTTCCTTTTTGCTTTGATTTTGCGACCTTTACCAGCTCTACGACTTGGACCAGCATCATCATGGGTTTCATCAACTTGAGTGCTTGATGAAGCCCGAGTTCTTTTGTTCACCTTTGTTGTAGGTTTCTTTTGAAATTTTTCCCCGAACTGAGATGCATACTCCTCATTGTCAACGTTATCAATCAACTGTTGGTGCTTTTTTATCTTCTCAATTGAAACAGGCTCTCTGGACTTTATACAATCAGTGCACCATTTCGACAAACGCTTGAACCTGTTCATCTGTTTTAAAACATAGCATACCATCAAACGGTTATTACTCTATTTTGACCCATAATATTAAACTAAATTAACAAAACAATACGTACCAATCTATCAAAACTCGCAGCTTCTCTTTGAGGATACTCTTGTACGAAGTCGGCTTTGCTTTAAGATCACACGGATTACACGAATATGAGAAACATTGCGGTACCAATCCATATAGTTGGGAGCATTTTCAAAACCTTGGTTGGCTGCCCTTCCTTGGTTGATCAAGTAATGCGCCCTTCTATCCCAGTGGAATTTACAGGATGGTGGACCCTTGTGAACCGTCGTGATAGAATCTTTCGCAATGCTCCAGATCCAAAGTGAAATTGCCATGGATTTCCTCCTTTGGTATAACTTGTACAAAACCGTGTTGTCGCATCACCCTTGAGGCATTGTACATCACATATCCAGGTGGGGTGCCACAACGTTCCAAAATAAAGTGCCAAATCGCATCGACCCGCGATATGTCCAAAGAGCTCGGTATTCCTTGTATGGATCAAAGCATACGTCTTGGGCATTAAGTGAGTCCAAAATCTCCCTCAAACGAATCAGCTGATGCTCCTTCGTCCTAGAATGGTTGTCATCGAAGACGTACTTTCTTCCTATAGGATCACCTTTCTCCCACGCCGGGTTTTCAATTGCCAAGGCCAAGATAGGGAAGTGGTTGTAGATCCAAGTCTATAATGTCATTTTTGCAAGTATTAGGAAATTGATTCTTCAATAGTATAAAAAAAATAAAAAAATAACCAAGTATGTGGAGTTAATAAACAATACCTGTAGCAGACTCACGTTCCGGCCACTTGGCTAATTCCAAGCCTCGACGCTTTTCTCAACTCTTCCATCAACCACGCAAGGCATCCGTGCCCCAAGAGTACTCATGCACTTTATCGAGAGGATCCAGAAGTTGTAAAAGGTTGGCGTCGACCCGATTGCCACTGGTATTGCGGAAAATGACACATCCCAATACACATAGGAGATATGCGGTGGTCGCGTGGTTGACTTGCTCGTCCGTTAAAGTTCCTTTCTCTTCTTTATCCTTGGTGCCCTTGAACATATCCATCGTAGTACCCATGTTGAACCTGTCTAGTTCTATACTTCATGCATCTTTTGAACTCGCTTGTTGATGTTTCTTCATCCCAACCCAAACACTTCTTAGTCATATCATAAAGATTCCTCCATTCCAACCGCTTAGTGAACTCGGCCCTAACACCCTTGCCATGGACTGGGGAGTTTAAGAATCTGCTCAACATCATCTCTGGGTTATCGTCATCTCCCCAAACGGCATATGGAAGGTGTCGGTCTCAGGATAAAGTCTCTCCACAAACGCCGATATAGCCACCCGGTCATGTTCCAACATTGAGTTCTCCGCAGCATTGGCCAACCCTGAATTCGCAATAATGGTCTTGAACCTTTCACATTCATCCTCCAAAGGCCAATCTAGCATTTTTGTTGGTGTAGCGGTCGCTTTGAGTAAACGAACCGCATAGGAATGATATTATTAAACACATGACAAGTTAAAAAATAAAATTAGAATAACCTAAAACTACAACCCTTAAAAGTATTACGGAGAAAAACATAATAAGTTAATAAAATGGATACGATCATTACCTCAATTTCATATATTTCTCTGGCCCAGGATTCTTTGTATCCAAATAACAATTGTCCTCCATCCTCCGGAAGCCCAAGGATTACACCTTCTGGAATATCCTTCACCTTCAGTTCATCTCGGACAAGATGTTTCGCTTTCTTTCGAGGAGGATTTCTCTTTTCGGCTTGTCCTACTTCTTCGGGTGCTTCTAGTTCAATTTCTGGTTGTGATGGTGGAGCACTTGGTTGAACACCTTCTTGGATTGGTTGTGATTGAGAGGCACTTGGTTGAACACCTTCTTGGATTGGTTGTGATTGAGAGGCACTTGGTTGAACACCTGATTGAACCGGTTCTGATTGAGGGGCACTAGGTTGAACAGCCTTCTTGGCTTGCTTGTTGAGTTCCAACTTGAGCACTTGAAGCGGCGTTAGCGATCCTAGCTCTCCTTGCACTAGTCAGTCAAAGTTCGACGCCTATCCTTCCTTGCACTAGCCGAGACAATTGCATCTTGGATGTTTTTAGCTCCTTTATCCCTAAACAACAAAAAAAAAAGTACAATAGGTTATGAAACTAAATATTCGGTTGGTTGATTTAACAAATTGCCTCCGATTACTCTCAATCGTAAATATCAGTTCACCTAAAGCTACCGAATACGTATAATCGGAAACAAAAGCATTTTTTTGGTGTTCGAATATGTTTATCTACACACAATAATCGGAAGCTAAATGTCAACATAACCCTCCGAATACCAATAATCGAAAGGCATAATAAAGTCCACCTACCGAATGCATCACAATCGGAAGCCTCACAAAACTAATGTCTACCGAATATGCGTCACTTTGTGTCCAGAAACTAATCAAGTGGTTAGCCTAAACAATCGGAAAGAACTTACAGAATATATCACCCGATTATTGCGTCTCTAATACTTGTTCTTCCCTAGTATATTCGGAAGGAAAAATCACAATTAGCTTCCGATTATGATCGATTTAGGCCTCAGTAATGAAAAACGTTATATAATCGGTAGGATACCTAAATTTTTACCACCCGAATATGACAAATTTTCTCGTGAAATGAAGAGTTCGACCACAATCGGAAGTTTATAACAATACCTAACCTACCGATTCTGGGTAATAACCGAAAACCCTAAAATAAATAAACATGGATTCGTCCAATTGAAGCAATATAAACCAAATTAATGGTAGAATCTTACCTAATCGGCGCCATTTGAAGTTGCACGAGAGTTTGGCTATCAGTATCGCCTACTTCATCGTCTTCGTGTTCTTCGGGTTCGTGAGTTAAAACCTCTTTATTACGGGCATGCAATCCAATATTCGGATCCTCACCGGGCACTATGTTTTTGGTTCGAGCTTTCTTACGTTCCGTTTCTTTCATCTTTATAGAGAATAATCGACGATGATTCGATTCGACGATGAACGATGTATAGCGAGGAGAGGGGGAGAGTTTTCCTCTCTGCAATCGGAAGGAAAGAGGAGAAGAGGAGTTGAAGTTGAAGTTGAAAAGAAAATGAAATGAATTTGAATTTAGGTCGACTTTGGTTTTATCTGTCAAACGGTTTTTAATCGGCAGGTAATACCACCTAATTATCTACCGATTATTGGAAGCCCCAATTGAGCATTGGCCAAATTCCCTAGGTTTTGAGGGGTGCAGAGCCGACCATAACCATGTGGTTCGTGATTTGGATTTAGCCATAATCGGAAGCCAAATAGGTTACCCAACCTCCCGATTATAGGTTGCCCCAAAATGAGTTTTTTCGAAAATCCTTCATTGTAGGAAATTTGAAATCTACCATAATCGGTAGGCATTGTTACTTTTACCATCCGATTATGGGAATCCCTAAATCGGTAGCTTAGAATTTTTTATTCGGCCGATTATATAGGAGCCCCAAATTTCACCAATGCAAAATTCAAAAGATTTCTTATTTCTATACTTTAACAATCGGTAGTCTCGTTAGGTTATTTCCCTTCCGATTTTTATAGAACCCAGATGCGAGTTTGGCACAAAATCGATAATAATCGGTAGTATAATATAGTTACTAAGCTTCCGATTTCGGTATAACAATCGGGCACAAAATAGCTTCCGATTGTGTAAGGGCATTAACGTATTCTCCGCGTTTTTGGACATCCCTTAACGGTGTATATGGGTTGGGAATAAAAAAGTCTCCCCTAATTCTTTTGGGGTCGCCCCTAAAAGTGCCAGGTTATTTTGAGGGACTCTCTTCTTTTTGTTTTACATATCCTCTTTCAATTCACTGATAAAATCCCAAAGTCCGCTTGATTATTTTAGGGTTTTTATATTCATCCTTTCTTTATAATTTCCTATAAATTTGATGGAACTTAGAGATTGGAATCTAACAGTTCTTGCATTGGGATCATGATTGATTAAATCGAATCTAACATGTTTTTTTTTTTTTTTTTTTTTTTGTTGCAGGAGGCTAGTTTCACCCATTTAAGGATAATTGGAAAATCGCTTCTTGATTAAATTTCCATTATAAAATCTGTAATTCGAGATTTGGATGTATTATTTGAAGAACTGAAGATTCTTTTTTTTTTAAAGCAATTGAAGATGATTGTTGTGACAATTCTTCCAAATTTGTAATTTTTTTCGATTAATAACAATATTGTATGATTGAATTTCCATGAATAAAAGATTTTGTTTTACTTGTTAAGAGCTTCTCCAATGGTGGTTGTGTGTGTTTCCTAAGTGGCAACACAAACAAGACATCCTCATACCATTTTTTCCTTAAATTTAGAGGAAAAAAATAGCTCATCTCCAATGGTGTTGTTTGTGATGTTGTATGGATTAAATGCATTTTTTTATTTTTAGAAACTTTTAGATTTTATTAGAGCTAAAAAAGGTTATTTAATATATTTGAATTAATTTTAGTAAACAAAAGCTTACTAGGATGGCCTCACATTGTCAAGGTGAATGTCTAAAACTTGACATTCACCTTGACAATGTCTAAAAAAAAATAGAGCCATGTCATCTTCACATTGATTAAGAAATTGGGGTTGGAGAACAATTTTAGGGAAAATGAATGTCTATCCTATGTGGACTTAGACATTTACCTTCACATACATTCCATTGGAGAAGCTCTAATTTTGCATTATTTTCTCTTATATTTTATGATCCGAATTATTACCTTTTGGGAAATACAAAAAAGAAAATTAAATATTTTAGAGTAATAAAAATAAAATAATTATACTACACGTTTGACAGAAAAAATAGTTTCCTGTTGTAGGCCCAATATAGTATCTAGGGTTTACTTCCTACGTGTATATATATAGGATATTGTTCTATGTAAACTACTGATGTTAATCAATGGAAAATCCTTCTCTTTGTGCCTCTCTTATCTTTCTCTATATCTCTCCTTCAAAACGTTATCTTGCCCGATGCTATACCGCAGAGCGATTTGATTATTTTTATTTTTCTAAATGGATGATAAACACAAATTATTTGAATCAAAAGTTGGGTTTGGATTTACATCAAGGAAATTGTGGAATCAATCTTTAAGCTAAGTATTTCTATTCCTTTTGATTTGATTTGATTTAATGGAGGAGAAATCTGATTTGTTTGATATTAATATTAATCTAATTTTATTTGGGAAATGAAAATTTGTCCGGTACTGATTTTAATCTAGTAGAATAATAGAAATCTGCTGATTCATTTCTTTTCTATTATTTATTTTGTTCAAATTAAAATCAAATTAAAATATGCTAATGTGATACTTGTTTTGAATCTGTTTCATAACCACGATTATAAGCTGTAACAATATATTCATAGGATAATATAATATATGCATTCATATCTGTATTGTTTGGGGCGAAGACTGATCCTCAATTTTATTTTTTATTTATTTTTTTTTTTTGCGGCGGTTGGTTACTCTTATTCTTCGAGAGGATGAAGAAATAGGGTCAGAAGAGAACCCAGTTGGTATATTCCACCGAGTCAAATCCGTGCACCCATTCCGGATGAGTCAAACCCAGATCGTTCCCCTATACGGACCCGCCTGCCCTATACAGACCGCCGGTTCCAGGTCCACCCGACCCGGCCAACCCGATCCACCCTACCCGTTTAACTCAGTCCGACCCGGACCGATCCATCTGCCCGTTTAACTCAGTTCGACCCGCTCCAGCTGACCCGGTGTAGTTCTGTCCTGTTCTGTTTTCCGGTTTTGGGGCGTGCGCGACTAAGTTTGCACCGATTCTTCCTATATACGGTGGGAACCAAATTTTGAGGTATGTAACTATAACGCGAGTTTTTATATGCTAGGGTTATTTACTCGCTAGGCTTTTTTTTTTTTTTTTTTAGAATATGCCTAGTTTTGTTTATTTTTGTCTTAAGATAAGTCAACAGCATATAAACGGTTAATTTAAATTATTTTTATTGATCTCCATCATTAAGCATCATTTTGGTTTTAATGCTATTTGTTCTCTTGAATATGATATTGGATATAGTTGAATGGCGTATTTTGTTTAATTGGTTGTACCAACTCAATTCCAATGTATTCATTTGGGGCTTAGAAGTACTTGAGCGCCATTATTGGATACTTGATATTTTCCCAAAAAAATTTGAATGTTCCGTGGAATGTATCCACTAACTCGACTATTAATCTATCAACAGTTTCAATACATACGTTCAAATAAAATCACATGTATTCTAATTTTTGTTGAAGAACTCACAAAAGATGATATGAGTCATAAAATTTTCATTTCTCTACTTCATCCATAATACTAACGAACCGGTATATATTGAAGTATGACAACAAGAGAATTATCTTTAGTAATATATATTCAACCTAAAGTAAGTGGTTGACATGTGTAGTGAGATTCTCTTGGCCTATTGAGATAAAGAAATTTCTCAAATTAAGCTAAATGTATCAAAATTGAAAATGGAAAGAACCCCAAAGTAATGAGGGTTAGACGTACCGACTCATATAAAGCGTGTGAAAAGGGACATATATATCATGAAAAAAAATATATAATTATTTTTCTTTTTCCCCAACAGTAATGACACCAAAGTATAGGTATCAATAGAACTTGGAATCAACTATTCTAGCTCCCATCATGAATAAAAGAGTTGGAAATGCACCATGGTCATAGGTGTTGGTATATACAATATAATGTGTATGTGTATCATAGTAACAACCAATTTTCACATCAACTTTAATGGTAACAAGAACTTTGCTTGGCCAATTGACTACCTTATCGAGCGCAGCACTGCTCATTTTCTTTCTTCAAGATAAAACAAAGACGTCGCAAAATCTCTAAATGTACCAAGAGATAATCACACCTTATTAAATTCCCAAGTAACCCGTGCAAATGGATATCATGTGGAACATCAAAATGATGAGAATGTAATTGATTGCATCTTTTATAGTCACTAATATATTTGGAAGGAAATATATTTTAGAGAAACTAATGAGTCAATTTAGTGCAATGTAATTCACTATAATATTTGGATTATTGAATCATATTGACTCTGACGATGAAATGTTGGAAAATGACTCATACAGGCTTTGGGCATAACCATAAAGAAACTTTGGTTATGACATGGTGATTGTTTGAAAGAACTCATACAAATATCACTTTATTTTAGTGAACGAAAATGGGAAAAAGATTGACAGAATGCAAACTGACGACATATCTCTCAATAAGTGTTTTCTAAATTACTAAATGCACACCCCCCTTATGCTTTTAGGTAAAAAAGCATGTCACTCATTTTTTACAAAGTTTTCAGTAAAACAGGATTGAGACCATCCTAAGATGCAAATGGTAAAAATTCCATATTACAAAGAAAACAAGGTGAACTTTAGAAATCGAAACCTAAGATGCATATTGTATGCGTACCAGGATCCGAGATCGAAACCTGGCCGTGAGTTGACTACTCTAAGTCAAAAACTTGGTAAGAACGACGAATTTATCCATTTACAAGTAAGATTCCTTCGAGATATTCTACGAAATCTTAAAAAAAAACCTATTTCTGCATATTGTATGCGTACAAGGATCCGAGATCGAAACCTGGCCGTGAGTTGACTACTCTAAGTCAGAAACTTGGTAAGAACGACGAATTCATCCATTTACAGGTAAGATTCCTTCGAGATATTCTACGAAATCTTAAAAAAACTCTATTTTTGCATATTGTATGCTTACAAGGATCCGAGATCGAAACCTGGCCATGAGTTGACTACTCTAAGTCAGAAACTTGGTAAGAACGACGAATTCATCCATTTACAAGTAAGATTCCTTCGAGATATTCTACGAAATCTTAAAAAACCCTATTTCGCATATTGTATGCGTACGGGATCCGAGATCGAAACCTTGCCGTGAGTTGACTACTCTAAGTCGAAACTTGGTAAGAACGACGAATTCATCCATTTACAGGTAAGATTCCTTCGAGATATTCTACGAAATCTTAAAAAAACCCTAATCCTGCATATTGTATGCGTACTAGGATCCGAGATCGAAACTTGGCCGTGAGTTGACTACTCTAAGTCAGAAACTTGGTAAGAAGGACGAATTCATCCATTTACAGGTAAGATTCCTTCGAGATATTCTACGAAATCTTAAAAAAACCCTATTTACGCATATTGTATGCGTACCAGGATCCGAGATCGAAACCTGGCCGTGAGTTGACCACTCTAAGTCAGAAACTTGGTAAGAACGACGAATTCATCCATTTACAGGTAAGATTCCTTCGAGATATTCTACAAAATCTTAAAAAAACTCTATTTTTGCATATTGTATGCTTACAAGGATCCGAGATCGAAACCTGGCCATGAGTTGACTACTCTAAGTCAGAAACTTGGTAAGAACGACGAATTCATCCATTTACAGGTAAGATTCCTTCGAGATATTCTACGAAATCTTAAAAAAAACCTATTTCTGCATATTGTATGCGTACCAGGATCCGAGATCGAAACCTTGCTAGTGAGTTGACTACTCTAAGTCAGAAACTTGGAAAGAACGACGAATTCATCCATTTACAGGTAAGATTCCTTCGAGATATTGTACGAAATCTTAAAAAACCCTATTTCAAAGATATTGTATGCGTACCGGGATCCGAGATCGAAACTTGGCCGTGAGTTGACTACTCTAAGTCAGAAACTTGGTAAGAAGGACGAATTCATCCATTTACAAGTAAGATTCCTTCGAGATATTCTACGAAATCTTAAAAAAAACCCTATTTCTGCATATTGTATGCGTACCAGGATCCGAGATCGAAACCTTGCCGTGAGTTGACTACTCTAAGTCAGAAACTTGGTAAGAACGACGAATTCATCCATTTACAGGTAATATTCCTTCGAGATATTCTACGAAATCTTAAAAAAAAAACTATTTCTGCATATTGTATGCGTACCAGGATCCGAGATCGAAACCTGGCCGTGAGTTGACTACTCTAAGTCGAAACTTGGTAAGAACGACGAATTCATCCATTTACGGGTAAGATTCCTTGAGATATTCTACAAAATCTTAAAAAAGTCAAATTTCGCATATTGTATGCGTACCAGGATCCGAGATCGAAACCTGGCCGTGAGTTGACTACTCTAAGTCAGAAACTTGGTAAGAACGACGAATTCATCCATTTACAGGTAAGATTCCTTCGAGATATTCTACAAAATCTTAAAAAAAAGTCAAATTTCTGCATATTGTATGCGTACCAGGATCCGAGATCGAAACCTGGCCGTGAGTTGACTACTCTAAGTCAGAAACTTGGTAAGAACGACGAATTCATCCATTTACAGGTAAGATTCCTTCGAGATATTCTACAAAATCTTTAAAAAAAAGTCAAATTTCTGCATATTGTATGCGTACCAGGATCCGAGATCGAAACCTGGCCGTGAGTTGACTACTCTAAGTCAGAAACTTGGTAAGAACGACGAATTCATCTATTTACGGGTAAGATTCCTTCGAGATATTCTACAAAATCTAAAAAAAAGTCAAATTTCTGCATATTGTATGCGTACCAGGATCCGAGATCGAAACCTGGCCGTGAGTTGACTACTCTAAGTCAGAAACTTGGTAAGAACGACGAATTCATCTATTTACAGGTAAGATTCCTTCGAGATATTCTACAAAATCTTAAAAAAAAAGTCAAATTTCTGCATATTGTATGCGTACCAGGATCCGAGATCGAAACCTGGCCGTGAGTTGACTACTCTAAGTCAGAAACTTGGTAAGAACGACGAATTCATCCATTTCTGAAAAGTCCGAGAGAAATTAACTAAAGTGTTTCACCTTTTACTGGTGATGGAGTTCGTTCTTTCATCCCAGGCCAGGCTATTTCTAAAGCAATTGCACGCAAACGTTCTAAATATTTGAGTGGATGTGTTTCGCATGGTTATGGTTTCGGAGTTTTGGCGTTCACCACCTTAGAGGAGCTCAGTGAGGATACTGTTTGTTTTTTCAAGCGTTTGAAAAATTGTTTAGTTAGTTATGATGCTGGTAGTGGTCTAAGTAATTTTATTTTCCATAGATTGGGTGTTGCTATTAAAAAAGGGGTTGGCGCCCAACTTGTCGCTCGGATGCCAACTAAGAACGTTGTAAAAAATTGATTCTTTTTAAAGTAATTAATAATAATAATATTTTTCTTTAAAGATTAAAAAAAAAATTGGGTATTATTATCTAATTTAGGTTATAAGTATTTTTTTTTTTTTTTTTTTTTTTGTGGTATAAGTTATATGTAAATATAATAATACTGCATTACTAATTAAAACGGAAATACATTTCCCTTATCTTATCTTACTATATATATACTAATATAAAGAAAAGAGGTATTTTTGGTGAAGCCTTTTCACATGACAATAATACCCTTATTAACTAAGCTTTTAGTTAATATTTGTATATTTACAGGAATGCCATTGTTTTAAAAATAGATAAAAAAATTTAAAACTTAGATATTTTTAAAAATACACATCGGATTTTTGCAAAATTAATATATTTGGAAAACTCTTTAAATTATCTACGTAATGAGTACAAACAAGGATATTAAATATTTTTTTTAAGATTTTTTTTTCCATTATTATTAAATTTGGTATTGTTAAAGAATCAAGTAGATGCTATCGCACGTAATGGCCTTACTCTGGTTCATAATTAAGGAATGGTACATGTGCAAAACGCACTAGGCTCTAGATATCGTTGTGAGACGTTAGATCTTTTATCGAGATTGTGCATCTCGTTCACCCTTATAAATTCCAAAGCGATAAAACCCTAACCCATTTCTCACATCAAAATCTCCGCCTCCTCATCTCCACTTTCCCTTATCCTGCTAAACCCCATCCCATTTCTCACAAAAGAACTCAACCAACACCATTAACACCAATTTCTTCTTTAATCTTCAACCCACTCTCATATAAATCTCTAATAATCGATATCCCTAAATCTTGTATCACATCTCACGCCTCCACCACTACCTTCATCTGCATTTTCGCTGTAATTTGACGTACCTTCTTTTCTTTTATTTTCACTGTATCCTGATGTATGGATAGTAGATCTGCTTTAACTTTAGATTTTACGGTGCAATGACGATTCTTATGCAATCCCAGCTCATTATGAGACCTTTCTTTGTGGAATGTCAGGGAATTAAAGCATATCCATTTTACATCTGAGCATCAAATTTCTTTTGATTTGTTTTGCCAGAATTTATTTAGGGATTTTGTTATTCCATGAATTTACAGATCAGATTTGTTATCAGATTTTAGAACTGTTAATTTTATTTTTTTAATCCAGAACATCTGAAGGAACTTGTTAGTGTTTCATTAAATGTCTTCTATTCGGTTTCTGTTTAATTCAGATTCTATTGAGTTTCCGAATCGATTCATATAGAACACGTGGGGTGATAGAATGGAAATAGAGGATTTCTTTATTATTTAAATTAAGATCAATCTTCTGTTATCATTGCATCATTGAATTTGTGATGATAATACAAGGATTAAGATTTTGACTTCTTTTCATTTCCACACTGTTTTTAGTCAATTCTATTAACATGATTAATATTCAGATGTAGGGATTTGTCAAGAGATTCTGTATTTAAACTCAATAATGGATATTTCCGATTTCTGTAATCTGTTTGTTGTTACTAAAACAATTACAAATGATTCAGATCTCGAATGCTGGTTTTATTTATCCGGTTGAGCATCAAATTTCTTTTGATTTGATTTGCCAGAATTTATTTAGGGCTTTTGTTATTTCATGAATTTACCGACCAGATTTGTCATCAGATTTTAAAACTGTATTTTTTTTTTTTTTTTAATCCAGAACATCTGAAAGAATTTGTTAGCGTTTGTTTAAATTTCTTGTATTGCGTTTCTGTATAATTCAGATTCTATTGAGTTTCTGAATCGATTCATATACAACATGTGGGGTGATAGAATGGAAATAGAGGATTTCTTTATTATTTAAATTAAGATCAATCATCTGTTATCATTGCATAATTGAATCTGTGATGATAATACAAGGATTAAGATTATGATTTCTTTTCATTTCCACTATTTTTAGTCAATTTTATTAACATAATTAATATTCAGATGTAGGGATTACAGTTGAGCTAGGAAGAGAGACTTGAAACCAAATATATGTCGGTTTCAATTGTCATGTGAGCCAACATATCAAATCCTTGAAACAAAAAAGTGGGATCCCACAGAAATGTTACAAACAAAAACTATTTGTTTCTACAAAATGGGGTTACTGGTCAGTTGGCCTCAATCCTGTTCTAATTTGGTTATAATCTGACAGGGTATTTCTGCTTCCCTATTCATGCATGTAACTAAGGCTCCAAATGCTGTTCTAATTTTCGTTTTTGGTATAATATTCCGACAAGGGGCTTTCTGCTTTCCTTCAAATAGTACAGAATGGAGGACCCTCTTACCTAAGTCATCACCCAATGACAGTATTAGACCCAATTGCCATTCCTATAGGATGGAGCAATGGTGTTGGATGTTGCTAACCTAAATGTCAGAGGTAACCGCCACTATCTCAAAAGAAAACTCTCAATGAAGATAAAAAAAAAAAAAAAAAATACTGAGAGGCTACTTCTTGGTAGATTATAGATAGGAGCTGCTAGATTACCATAATACACTCTTTGCACAAGAAACAAGTTTTGATGCCGCATTAAGAACACTAGTGGCACTAGGAATATGAGACAAATTAACAAGCAACAGAAATTTTAGACATGAAGCAAATATTTGCAATATTCTCTAGAATTTTGTGGCATTGAATCTCTAGAATAGAATGGACTTTGTGCAATATGACCTGAACCAACCTGTTCTAAGGTCTAGTCATCATTAGACAAGTTGATCCAAATAAAATTACGCAGCAGTCTGCAAGGTAACTTAATTGTTAACTGATCCATCCCATGTTGATAGAAAAGTAGCATTATTTGTAGACATAATCACATTGGTTGGTTAACGATATAATCAAAACGTAAGTCATATGATAGTTAGCACCCTAAAAAACGTGTCTCCAAGTTGATAGAAGCAGGGAGTAAAATAGAACCTCTTGTTCACGAATATTCCTCCACATGAAACTGCAATAGAAGGGTACTACAAACCATCAATGCAGTAAATGCTCTGACAGCTAGGCCACACAAATGAATACATTTTATCAATCAATACATATTTTTTCAAGTTCAATGAATAAATGTAGGAATAAGTAAAATCAGCTGAGCTAGTATTGTTGGAAGAAATAGCAAATTGTGACTGAGCTTGTAGTGGCCGATGGTGCAGCTTGGGATGTAACTGTAGAAATCAAAACACTAGTGACATAAATATAAACAACTATAAATTGGACCCTTAAAATTATCTGTGAAAGAATGTTAAGAAGTAACATGAAAATATATTCCTTCAAACTACTGGAAAGCTCTTGTGTTTTGCAGTGCCTGCATTTACTTATTCGACTCCAATATGGGAAGAAAAGCAGTCACTAAAGTAGGCATCAACTATGCTCTCCCGTTCAGATAAGGTCAGGTCACGAACAAAATGCAAAGTAAACAAAGAAATACAGCTTAAAATCAGAAAGTAAGAAATGATCACATAAAGTTCGATGGATCATATAAACACAACATCTTGATATATTACTAACTAAAACAGCATTTAGGTTGACACCAAATGTTACTTGCTCTCCAAATTCAAAATCAGGGTCCGCATCCTCCTGTAGCTGCTCACCGCTTTCCTCAATTGTAGCCGACTCCATTACTTTTGTATCTTCTTCGCCTAATTCTTTCAATGAAACTAAGGTGTTCCTATGAGGGGATACTTCTGCAATGCAACTCTTAAACTTCACAAGCTTTTTGAAGGTTGAAGTTTTTGTGTCGTGAATGTTGAGATAGTTACCAGCGCAAGTAAAAACACCACCAGTCTTCGAAACAGCTAAAAAATCCATTCTGTTACACCTAATATCTTTCTTCCAAACCAAAGACTGATGTTCCTCACCCTCTTCCTTGACAAGATTATGATTCTTCTTTTTTAACAGCCATATGTCATTAAATCCGTCTCCTTCGTATTCAAGTGCAAAAAACAAAAACCCATCCAAAACCCCTATCTTGTAATCAGAACAATCACCATTTGGTGGCAAAGATGTTCACCAAACTTCTCCTCCGTCAAATCCAAGGTACCAATCATTTGTAATTCATCGTCCAGCCAATAAAGAGCTCCATTAGCAAATTAAGAAAACCAAATAGTTTGGCTTTCATTTAGCTATGACTTTTATAAGTGTTCAGAATCCATAGCATATATTTT
>JAJJWW010013580.1:120008-299659 GCA_023531295.1 Papaver armeniacum
AAGAAGCAGCTATGTTTATTGTTACACCCCACTCATTCTTAAAATAAAACTATATAACTCATTAAGACTTTACTAAAGTGGCACAACATTCTTTCTTCAGTTGCTTTGAATCCATGGTGTGGAAAAAGAAAAAGCAAAGAAAGTTTGAAAGAGAGAAAGAAGATGGAAAAAGAAGAAAAAGGAAGAAGAAGAGCAAAGAAGGTCGGTAGTATAAGAATTAATTAGGCAGTGAATTGTCATTAGTATGAGAAAAAGCAAAGGGAGTTTGAAAAAGAGGAAGAAGAAGGAAGAAAATGAAAACATAGTATAAATTAATGATATTCGGCTGCAGAAGTGGGTTTACCTTAACTTTAACCGGAGGAAGTCGAGCCATTAAAGTAGAAGCATATCAAGCGTAATTCTCTTCAATTAAACGATGAATATAGTTGAACAGAATAAGTACAATACTAACTAATGAAACTCTCCAACCTATTAACGTATGCAAAAAAAAAAAAAAATCCAACAGATTAAGACCTACCTAATAATACAAGTCTAAAATAATAGTAAGAAACCTACTAAAAAAACAAAAAAACTTACTCCTTCTTCAATAGCAATAACTGCAGCCTTGATTATTATAGATCCCATTATCCAAGATAATGGATTAGATAAAAACAGCTTAGAAATTTTAATAGATTACACTCATCGTTAAAGACCCACATATGCAGAAACTTATGCTTCTTCATTGCAAACTTGTCGGGACCATATACTTCTAATTATCTTGGAATAAACCAAGGCTAAGTCCATTTTTAGGTAAACACTTAAGCATCTCCATCACTTTCTTAGTAGATAGATTTTCCTAAAAATCAAAAATAAAAACACTAAAAATCAAAAAGAAAAACCACCGTTAAGGAAAAAAAACATATAATTGATGTTCTTACCAAATCGGCACAACATTCTTTCTTCAGTTGGTCTGAATCCACGATGAGGAAAAAGAAAAAGCAAAGAAAGTTTGAAAAAGAGAAAGAATAAGGAAGAAAAAGAAGAAGGAAGAAGAAAAGAAAAGAAAAGAAAAGAAAAGAATAAACAAGGTCAGTAGTATAAGAATTAATAAAACAGTGTAATGTCAGTAATATGAGAAAGAGTAAAGAAAGTTCGAAAAAGAGAAAGAAAAAGTAAGAAGGAAGAAAAGAAAAACACATAAATTAATGATATCCGGCTGCAAAAATGAGTTTACCTTAACTTTAATCGGAAAAGTCGAGCCATTAAAGTAGCAGCATCTTCGTTGTATTTCACTGAATAATGAATAAAATTGAAGACAAAAAGTATAATAATATTTAATGAAACTAACCAACTTGGTGTATGCTCGAAAAAAAAAAAAAGAAGCGAAACGATTAAGACCTACTTAATAATACAAGTCCAAAATAATAACAAAACATATAATAAAAAAAATACTTACTCCTTCTTCCTTCTTCGTTAGTAAATCTTGTTTTTGTTCCCCATTGGAACACATCCTTGGTGAACGCGTAAATCTTGTCCCACTCAAGCTCTTGCGCGTACTCTTTGTGGTTCACTGCTTTACCTTTTATGCTTAGCCTAGTTATGAACTTCGCATCATTTGGAGTTATCGTCAGTTCTCCAAACAGAAGATGCAAAGTATTCGTTTCCCCGTAATATCTCTCGGCAAAGGAGGAACAAAGAGGTTTTTCGTAACCAAGGTCCAAATTCTCGACCGCGGATATCAATCCTGTTGAATTGACTAGATCGATTACTTCAAGAACTTCTCCAACTGTTGATTCTATTGCTTGCAGTGGCCATTGCCTCATCATACTCACTGACGTTCCTGGCTTCATAAAACGAACGACATACTTGTGATCCCATAAAACAAAATAAACCTGATGGACAACATTCAAAACACTACACGAATAATAATTTTTATGTTACATATCATAATCAGGTGTAGGTAATTACTATTGTATGAAAAACGACGGCGGCCCAACTTACTTTGTACCCCCATAACATCTGTCATTCATCAGGTAACACATCAGAACGGATCCTTAGGGCCGCGAGAAAATATCTTCAGCGGGTCGGGCATGTGGTCCCCTTTCTTCTTCTTTGAACCATCTTTCTTCTTACCATCTGTATTAACTTGTTTTTGAGTGTCTCCTCCTTTGACATGTTCTTGAACTTCTCCTCCTTGGACTTGTTCTTGCACTTGTTCTTGAACTTCTCCTATCTCTTCATCACTTTCATCCTCACCTTCTTCTTAATCACCTTCCATGTCACCAATTTCTTCTTCATCGATCTCCTTTCCACCACTCTCTTCCTCATTAACTTCCTCATCACTTTGTTCTTCTGAAACTTCTCTATCACCACCTTCTTGTTCAGTAGGTGTATCGGAATCATATTCTTCATGTGTTGGTTGCTCCGCTTGAGGTCGATCCCTTGGGCTTTACTCTTCGTGGCCCTTTGGTGGGAAGCATTCAAATTTTGACCGTCTTTTCGACGAGGTCCCAAAGGCTTAGGAGAAGCAAGGTCATGTTTCCTCTTATATTTCTTTTCGACTTGCTTTTGTTGGTTGCCCTTGTTTGTCCTGTAGAATACGGAGTTAAGCAACAAACAACAATGGAATCGAATGCATTTTTTTAAGTCAAGGTACACAATCGGTTTACTCTATATACATATAAAATCCGATTCCTAACATAACAAATAACCAATCGGTTATTTCAAGTGCTCATGTAATCCGATTGTAACAATAAAACCAACAATCGGATTTTTTAAGTGCTAATGTAACCCGATTCTAAAAATCGGTTTTCTCGATATACATATAAAGTCCGATTATTGACTAAGCATATAAGAATTTTAAGGCTACCTAATCGGTTTTTGTGTGCACATGTGTAATCCGATTCTAACGAAAAAAAGTTACAGAAACAACGGTTATCCCTACCATAACTGAATCGGGCTATTTATACACTAACATTTTCCGATTCCTATTCACATGCAGAACAATCGGTTTATGTGATCAATAACATAAACCGTTTCTAAACAGAATTGGTTTACTTGTACACTAACATAATCCGATTATGTAAAACCCGGAAAATTTTGATTTCCAAATTTTCGATTTCTAAGAGATTGCATGTTACTAAAACCTAGTTTAGAAGATTGGGTTCATAGAAAAGTACCTAATTCGACCCATTTCCTCCTCTTGTGTGATACGAGAGGTTTCGGCTTCCTCAAGCACTTCCTTCGTTTTCTTTCGAATCACATCAATGATTCCGGGATTCTTATCACTAGGAAAATTCCTGTTAGTAGGATGCTTCATTCTTGATGTTTTCGACATTTTATAGAAGAAAGAAAACGATTAATCGTTTTTGGATCGTCGATAATCCACGATTTTTGGTTTCAAAAAAAAGAAAAAAAAAGAGTAGAAGGGATGAAGAATCGGTTTATGAGATAGAAATGAAAACTGATTTTAGTTTTAGGTTTATTATTAAGAGTTGATGGGGGTAATTTAGTAATATTAATATTTTTTAGAGGATAGTTTTGGTAGTTTCAATAAATTTAGACACCCCTTATCATTATGTATTAGGTAGATGAAGTAATCTATAGGACCCAATTAAGTGGCATAGGCCCCAATTTAGCCAGGTTATTTAATTGATATTCTGGTCTTGGAATCTTGGATACTTGTTTGTCAAAAAAAACATTAACAACAAATAATTTTGGAAGCGTATATGTCTAAAGAGCACAACAACATTGAAGCTTAAAAGGGTTGATACATATGCACAACATAGCAGCTGATCAGGCTAATCATACGCTAATTAAGCACAAACATGTCAGAGAAGGTTAACATCATTTTTGCAGATTTATGTGTCAATTAAATGCGGAGGAATGTAAAGTCCATTGGTGGGAGTCTCAGCCTATGCCCAATTCACGAAGGATGGACGGGTTAATTCGTTCACTAGTACCATCTTTAGCTTGTCTTTTTCGTTTAAGTCTACCATTGAAAAGAAAAATCCCAATCTCGAGTCGTATCCTATTCGAAGATGCGTCTTCTTTTTGTATTAGTTTATTAAGTCTAGAAAAGTCACCATACTACTATAATTGCTTCAGAAAAAAAAAAAAAAAAAAAGAACTACTTAATTAAAAACTCAAAGAGCATTTATGGACTTATCTAATCAAAATTGGGTTCATGATAAGCTTATCTATAACTAACTTTCATAATAATCGTTGATAGACTAATCTAATCAAAACTCTGTTGGGGGCCTTGGGGCACGTTCTGGCCTTCCCAATTAGAGAATCTGAATGGTTGTTTTCTAGGGAATTGTTTAGAATGGGACATAACTACCTAGTATTATGATTAGCTGATATAATTGTGTTTCTTAATGTCTGTGTGGGTGCAAAATACCGCAAGACCATTAGTAATGCGAAAGAATCATTTTGATGGAAGGCGAATATAACGTGCTCAGTGTATTTCTGACGATGAAAGCAATGACGTCACTAAATCATACCAAAAGTGTGAAGGCCAACGCGGCAGTTAAACGCGGCAATTAAAAGACCATCGCGGCAAATAGAAAGTACGGTGATTATAATGCCTTCCCTGATCCGAAATTAGAAGCTTTATTAGTTGTCCTCTACTATGCCATTGTAAAGAGATATATTTTTTGGAGAGCTTAGATAAAAAATTTAGGAGAGAGAAAGTTGTTTTGTTATCCAATTTAGGGTTCATACCTATGTTTGCCTATTACACGGACACGAGACACCACGATTCACGACCACGACACCAGTTACTGGACACGTCAAATCTCAAAAATATTGGTTACGGGGACACGTTATATGTATTACACACATCATTAAAATGAGATTCTACAACAATCTACACAAGATAATAATTATTTTTATTTTTCAAAATACTTGATTACTAACAAATAAAATTAATAATAATAACATTTTGATCAAGTTTTTCATAAATAATGTTTGAATTTGACTAGAAGACGACTAAATTAGCTTCGCATTTAATTTATTTTGATTTTCCATACCAAAATTAATCATTTATGGTGTGTCCGAAAGTGTCCAAATAGTGTCCACAAAGTGTCAAATGTCGATTTTTACGCGACACGTGATGCGGCGTGTCCATGGCGTGTCGTGAAGTGTCGTAACCATGTCGTGTCCGATCATGTGTCCGACACGGTTACGACATCTTTCTAGGCGTGTCCGTGCAACATAGGTTCATACACATCTCCTTTGTATTTGTTCTAATCCAAATGAAATGATTTAAAGTTTTTCTTATGATGTCTTAGATCGAGTACATAGATTTACTTGGGTGTAGATGTAGGATTTCCTACAACTACATTTTGGCGCTAGAAACAACTTGGGTGAGTAAGAGGGATGTCCCATGCCTAAAAAATTCTTTAAAGATGGTTTCAAAACAGTCATCGGTTTTATATTCAAACTAAAAACTTCATCATTGTTTTCGTTAATTTTGAGAGTTTCTGAGTTCCAGATATAAAGATAAGAGATTATTTCGTACTTTGTGAAAAGAGAATATTATTTCAGGAACAGAGATGGTGAGAGTAGCATCCAGAGCAGAGCACGTGATAAAAACCAGGAGGAGTAGGCGAATCGCAAGAAGAAGAGGAGGTGAAATCGGTGAAACATCAGCGATGAGGGAAAGAAATAACCAAGCACATCAAATCCAGTCTCAGATCCAACGTGTGCAGGAGGAAAATAACGGCCGCAATTATGATGAGGTAAGTGTGCAAACAACAGACACATATACGACGGAAGAAAACGAGGAGAGAACTCAGGAAGAAGGACCAATCAAAGGAATCAAAGAAAACATGACAATAGGAGAGCTGAGACAATGATTAGATGAAGAAAGAAGAAAGGAAAAAGAAGCAAGAGCTAATCTAACGCGTCGAAATGCTGAACTAAGGGAGGAAAACAATAGGTTACTGGAGCAAAGATCACGTACAACATCCAGGACAACACGTGCGGCTTCAACATCAAGGAAAAGCAGGAGCACGTCAAGGAGTAGTCGATAAAATCATAAAGATAACCGAATAGAACAACCATTGAATAACAACCTTGTTGAACATTTTAACATAGGCGACAACATGCAGGAGCAACGCGGTAATAATCGTAGGGAATAACATCACATAGAAGATCGATACGATCCACAAGGAGAAAATAGTCGCGTTTATGATGATGGGGAAGATAATGAGGAAGAAGAAAGAAGAATATTACAAGGGAGAATACAGATGCCCTATCGGAACCTACATCATCACCGCACTGAGGAAGATGAAGACAATAATGAAGCACATGTAACATTAAGAAATGAAAGACGCAGGCATATGAGAAAAGATGCAGATAAGCGGGAATCCCAAGAAGCAGTGCGTCAAAATAGACAAGACAACATAGAAATAAAGGCGCGACTTAAAAGACCAATGCAAGAAGATCAAAACATCAATCAAACAATACTAAGAGAGTTAGAAGAGATGAGGGCCATGATGACAACTTGAAAGGATGGAGGAAGAAGGCAGCTAGAAGAAGCGATAAAAGAAGCTGAAAAATCACCCTTTGTAAGAGGGATACAACATGTAGGGATCCCAACAAAATGTACTTTACCAACATTCACTAGCATTTTCGACGGGACTACATGTACAATCCAACAGATAAAGGCATACAACTTGTCTCTTTTGCAGTGGGGGAACGATGCGGTATTATGCAAATATTTTCCCGCAAGCCTAACAAGAGAAGCTCTAAAGTGGTTCGATGGGTTGCCTATGGGAATTATTACATCATTATATCACCTGGAGAGCATAATGTTGGGAGCATACACTAGCAAAAACATGTTACGCCCATCAATCGAGGTGGTATTCAGCTTGAGGCGAAGAACTAATGAGAGTTTATGCAACTTAACGCGATGGAGGACCGTGTGCAGTGAAATGACAGGAAGAGTAGAAGAAAGAAATTTTATCCTAGCTTTCATTAACGCACTTTTTCCAACTGATCTACTATACACATAGATTCAAACTAAAATACACTGTAACAATGACAGAATTGCGGGAGTATCCGGAGGAGTAAATAGCCCCAGAGGAGAAACAAAGAGAAATTGAGTCTATTGCAAATGCAAAAGAAGGGAACGCAAGACTACTGCCAAAGACAATAAATGCGGTTGTAAGTACTTACTGAGGAAGTTAGGAGAAGACATGATAACCAGAAGCAAGTAGCCATGAATAGAAGTGATCAAGAAATATTCGATAGAGAATATAGAGAAAGACAATATAGCAGTCATGCATCATATAACAAAATCGCAAGATTCGATAACCAAGGAGGAGAATATGGTGGTCAAAGAAGATACTATAATTAATGACCAAGAGGAGGCAACAATAAAACTGGGAAGAGATAAAAATGTCGCACTTAAACATAGCAATTGACAAGATCTGTGAAGTGATTTCAATTGAAGAAATACAGTGTAACCCATATAAAATAGTAAGGTAGGGACGGGAAAAATTTATCAGTTTATCGTTGTATTAAATAATCACATAAATTAATAATTATTAAATTCTGTATTAACTGGGTTATCGAAATATCATTTAATTAGTTCTAGAATAAAAATAATCAACAAAATGAACCAATACACATTTTTCCATTGCAAAGTTTTTCGTCATTGTAAGATTCGTTCAATGGATGAAACCTCATCAAATAATCCAAGTGAAGCGTTAGATAATAAAGGAGCTAGAGAATTGCAAAATTTTATTAATGGATTGAATCATCACAGTGAAATAGATGGTGAATTTTTTAACTGCCCTCAAAAGGATATTATTTCATATTTGTTAACTGACGAAGAAATAATTGAGAGGTTCATGGAAAAATACGAATATGATGATGTGGAAGTCGAAATCGAAGATGCAAGTGTAGTTAAAGAGCCACCTTCCCGTAAAGAAGCTATCAAAATTGAAAAAATATTGAATAGAATTTTATTATATCAGGAAACACAACACCAAAAACTCTTATAATGTTAAGAAGATCTAGGATGAAATTCAATGTGACATCAATTTTAAGAAAAACCAAGTCACAATTGAATCATTCTTTACACTACACCAAATTATGGGATTAGAAACAAAACCAATCCGTTACTAAAACGGGTTGTAACGGCTCCTGCCTGTTACAAAAGTGGGTGTTACATTCATTTCGTAACGGCTTTGTGGCCGTTACGAATTTCGGTTGTAACGGCTCTAGTAACAGGTGGGAGCCGTTAATAAATTGACACGTGGTAACAGCTCAGGGCCGTTATAATTTTTATCGTAACAGCGTGGTTGAAACAGATTACAGCCGTTACGAATTTTTTCGTAACAACAAATAATTACTGTCAGTATAAATTGACCAGGTCAATATCCACTGGCAGTTCAGTTTCAGCCAGAATACACAGAATTCAATCCAACCAAGGTTCAATCACCATTCAACAACAATAACTTGTTTTATTCTTAATTTTTTACTCATAGCTAAAAGAGTTCATAAATTTTTATATGTGCATAGTATCCAAATAGTGAAATCTTACAAGGGATAAGGATCTAAAAATTCTTTCAAGTCTCTAGTTCCTACCATAGAAGAGTGTATTGATCTCCTCAACAACTAGCAAGATTTCTTCCAGTTTGATAACTCTTATAGACCTTTTGAAGATCAACAGTTGGAGCATCAAAGCTCACTTGATGGCTTTGGAAGACCACTGACCTGTACAATAAACACCACATCAAACAGACTGAGTTTCAAGAGAACCAACAAAATTTGTGCTTATGGTTCTAGAACTGGATTTATACATTAACAAAGGAAAATAGCAAGGAAGTCCCCACACCTGAAGACAATGAACATAGCACTTTGTATATCCCAAGTCATTCACTAATGGCACATCCAACGATTTAACCAACTACCATGCTGATGGAGCAAACCTGCACCACAAAAATTCATTTTATTATCATCACCAGACACACACATGCTCTGAACAGATACATCACCTAATATTATTGTCAAGTTTGGATTTTTCGAAGAAGCGTTCATAATCTATAGTGCTTGCCCTAATTTGATTTAAGATAACATTGCCATGTATCTTTGAGAACTGAACAATTACTAAGGCTATATTTCTAAAACAAACCACGAAGATCTTAACCTTTCTGTGAAACCGCCTGATACTTTTGAGCCACTACACCTAGATGGCCAACCTGCCATCACACAAACCCATCAATGATGATAAATCACTTAATGACTAGAACTTACTATCTTATTACACGCAACATTTTGAAAATAAGTGCTCCAAGACATTGGCCAGTTACTTTAGGACTCTCGTCGCCAGCACATGCAGACAAAAGGAACTGCATCACAAGATATAACAAAAACAGTGTCTCACCATCATTCCAAGGAAGAAAACACTGTTGAATTGCCTTCTAGTCCGTGTTATATTCCATCTTCCAAGTGCTAGTAATCTACATTAGTAAATGGTATCAGCCAAAAATTATGCATTATAAGATATTGATTTCAACCAGGACAAATTTGTGTGATATTCCATACTCAAACTAAACATTGAAAAGTTAATGTTCAAAAGGCACTTAGCCCTAGGGATTATTATCATCAGAGAAACCAGATCATGACAAGATTGATCTTTTCCTCAAAATAGTCAATGGTTGTACCTGATTCAATTTCTTCGCTAACTGAGGTACACCACATTGATCAGAAAGGCTACTATATACCTGTAATGCATAACAATCATAAGCATATGTAAAGAGAATTACTACAAAAATCCAAAATGTCCAAGAAAACCAAGCTGGTGGAAATAGGATTTACGGGTCAATTACGAAAGAACTTCTCCTCGTAAGCAAGTGCATCCTTGATACTGCGGTTTTGCATAATATCCTGTTCATAACATGCATATTATTAGATGCTCAACACTTACAAAATTATATGAAAAACCATTAAATCTTTAAAAACTAAATACACCATCCAATACCAAAGGATCACAAAGGTAGGAAAATGACTAACTTAATGTATATAATATACAGGTCACTGAGGTCATTCATACATGTCATGAAGAAAGGTATCACTAACAGTACTTATACAATGCAGACACACACAATAAATCTACATCTTGTGCGAAAACAAATTCTACCAAAATTATCAACTATCAACCTTAGGCTACCTCCAACTTCATGTCATGCTAACAAACTTACAAGAAACTTCCAATTCTAGGAGGGAAAATTACCTCTTGGCATTGATTAACAACACCTACATAACCAAACTGGAGAGGGATAACTTTTCCAAGCAAAAGATTACGAGCATCAGTGCCACGGTCCATAAAATCCAACTGAGGTGATAAATGGAAGAACGATTATAAATGTTCATCAACAAATAACGAAAGCAGCCTACACTGTTCTACTTAGCCACATAAATAATCATAGAATCCAAACATCTTTCTTGTCTACAGCCTAACATACATCTAGGAATTTTACACAACACACATCAATCCCATATAAACATCTCAATTTCCAACAAACAATAGTAACAACATTTAACCTGCAACACTACTTCTATCTAGACCACCAACACTCTCCACTTGAAAATATTTGTTGCTTCAAAATCCATTCATCAGCACCTTCAGTTCAGCTCATTATCTTCTCAAATAATACACCATGTTTGCACAGCTCCACTACCCCAAAACTGCAATCACCAGCATTAGCCACCAGATACATCATTCAACCACTGCAATAAATAGATTAAGCCTATTCGAACCCCATCTTCTTGACAGCACTAGATTCAATTTCACAACACACCCATCTTCTCATTCTTCTATTAATCATTCTCTGTCACAACAAACCAAGATTTCAATTCCAATCAATAGCAGATCTCGATTTCAACCCATTTAATCTCTTCCATTCAACCACAATCACCAACAGAACCTTTTTCATCTGAATCAATGACATACCCATACTTTAAACCATTTACCGCAAACCCATACCACCAGTTCTTTCTTCCATCATCTCCATCATAAGCTCAACCTCTTTTCTGCTTATTTCTTCATCTCAGATCTTCTTTATCTTCTTGATTTAATCTCTGCATAACTCACAGATTCGATTAATAATCAACACAATCACATACATTGATTTCCTACTTCTCAGCAGCATCATCTTCTCGATCTTCTTTCTCTGAATGATTAACAGAGCCGCCATGCTTTCTCTCTGAAAACGAATCTAGGGTTTTCATAAAAAATCTGATTTTTTTAAAAAAACGAGTATCTATAGAGAAAATCAATAACGGATCTGTGAAATTGAAAATGAAATCGAAATCAAAACCGAAAATGATGACGAATCTAAGTATCTTCAGTGAAGAAAAAAAAGGGAAGAGAGGCGGAGGAGAAGAGAGAAGAGAAAAGAGAGAGAATGAGAATGAAAAAACGATTCTCTAAGGTAGGAGGAGAAAACCCTTATGCATGGGAGGAAATATCATCTAGTACTTCCTATCTTGGGCGGAAAAGTTTTTGCAAGCGTATGAATGGCACACGCACACACTCCAGGTGTTACGATCCAGGTGTGACAAAGTGTGTGGCTAGCACGCCTATAAAAAATATTCGTTATGGCTGGACTCTGTTACGAATTTTTTAAAAATTTGTAACGATGCGCGTCTGTTACGAACTTTTCGTAACGGGCATTTGTAACGGGAATTTCGTAACGACCAGTAAGCCGTTACGAATTTCTGTTACTAATCTAGGAATTTGGTGTAGTGTTACCAAATTAGCATAAATGTAAAACTAAATTTATATATATTGGAGAGTTATTAATTTATATATTTGAAGGGACCTATAGAAAGCTAAAAAAATTATTATTTTATAAATTTAGCGAATTATTAATTTAGCTCGTTGGTCCCGACTCGGGATCGGCAAAATTTATTAATTTATCGTGATTATTAATTAAACGCAGATTAAATTATAGGGGTTCTACTGTACCGGCACCACCAAATCTTGGTGTAGAGCCACCATTGGGAAGAAGGAGCCGAGAATTTTGCGCATACCACCGCTTTCTTGGGCACAATAAAACAACTGCCGAAATGTGCAAAGAATTATACTGAGAATGATCGACCAAGGGAAACTAAAGATTATCTTCACTATATAACCATTTTCTTATGGATATATTGACAAACGAGGGCTGTGTGGGTGGGAGTATATCATGCACCAAGTCTTCTGTTTACTCGAAATTATTTTTGCAAGTTTTTTCTTTAGGAAATTAATTCCAGATCTAGAAATAATTCTAGAAATAATTTATTTAAAGAGTTTATTTATGGGGAAACTCCTTTTTGGTGTTTTAATTGTTTTACAAGAAAAAAAACTCGTTTTAAAAGAAAACCAAAACTTAACTTGATTTGCAAGTTAATTCTCCTTTAAATACAACTCGAAAATCTCTTTTCAATTTACATGAGAAGAGACTATTTTCTAGTCTTTTTTTTATCATCTTCTTGCTTTTTTTTACGCGGCGTGTTCACTTCCAATCCATCTTGCTAAGCTCAAGAGTATGTAACTCGCGTTGTGCTAACTCAAGTTATATCGGGTAGTTTTATCCTGGACACATCTTCACACATTTGGGTTTAATCATCTTGAGTATACCCGAACTAATGTGTTAAGGACAACTTTTTGAATCTGTGATTCTTCCCTCGTCAATTTGTTCATGATAAAGTTGTTCAATTCAGTTCTTTACACGTTATTTTTGATAAATCTTACGTGTTGTTCTTTGTTTTAAGATTACAAAAATCTTAACACATTACTATTCCTTGTAACAATGGCAATAAAGATCGATGTTGAAAGACCACAAAAGTTTAACGAAAAGGCTTTCAACAGATGAAAATCCAAATTCTGAGCCATCATGAATTGGTAAATATGCTGAAGGTATTAATGATGATCATAGAGCGTATTACACAAGGTCTAATTATATGGCTAAAAATAATATGATGAACTGTTTGGAAGATGCAATGTATGATTTTTGCAATGCTAAAGAAAACTTGAGTGCTTATGATTTGTGGACTTTATTGGAAGCAAAGTACCAAGCTGAGATTACAGGAAGCAAGAAATTTCTGGTAGCAAAGTTTATGGATTTCAATATGACGACTGATAAGCCCGTTGTTGATCAATTCCTCGAACTTCAGCAAATTATTAACGATATTCTTGATGAAAGTATTATAGCATTGCTCGGTCGAACTCGTAAGTGTTGTTATCTCAAGCTTATTGTCAAATTTAGCTGATCACAACTCTATATCTATTTCTAGCATACAATCAGTCAAGTCTCGGATTAGGATACAAATGTGTAGTTAAGGCAGAAATTGAAACAATCTCAGTAGAATCGGTAGTTCCTTTATCTTGTTTATAAATAATACCTTTGCATTTGAAACAACCTCATCCATGTTTACTCAAAAAATATTTTTAGTGATTTATAAAAACTTTAACGGTTTTGAAAAGTAATGTATTATTAGTTGTCTACTTTTAAATATCTTTCAAACTTTATGTTAGTAGTTGTAGATTGTTCAAAAGTCTTCTAAAGTTTGTATTACTCGTTAAAAACTTGAAAATTTAAGATTTTGTATACTTACCTATTTTCAAGATTTTGTATACTTACCTATTTTCAAAATACGTAAGATTTTGGAAGACTTAAAAAAAAATTAAAAATATTTTTATTCTCTTTTGTTTTATTTCATAAATATACAATCTATAAAGTCTTGCAAATATACAATGTATAAAGTAATCTCTTTAATTTATATAAAATAATTTTATTAATTTATCTTTAAAATACATATTATAATTTCATATAAGTTTCTCCATGATATGAATAGTAATAATATTTATTTTTATTAAAAATCGCTTCCAAATATTTTTTTTATTTTAATTATTATTATGTGTTAATGTGTATTTTTTTTTTCATACTAAAAAGAGTTCAAGACTCGTACAAAACCTTGGTTGGTAGCCTAGCAACAAGCTGGGCCCCAACGCCTTTTTGAATAACAACACCTAATCTATGTGTAAATATATATTTTTATTTTTAATACTTATTTTTAAACTAAAGAAGGATGTTGTATATACAATAATAATTTATTAATTTTTCAATTAGTTGAAGTTAGTATGATAGATAAGCTATGGTAAATTACATATTTATATTACTCATGCAGATTTCTAAAAAAAAATGTTTTTATAACTTTTCAGGATTCTACAAATCTCTGTAAGACATTAGATAATTGTGCATACTCCGCAAGGTTTTGCCAAATTCTGTAGAACTCTGAGAAAGTTATTAATTTTCATGACTCTTTACAAATCTGTAAAAGTATTTACTGAGTAAACCCGTGTTAAATAAGTATTTTTCATTAGATGGAGATGTGATTAGTCATACCGGATTTTCAGATTTTAGTTCTCTCATTGGGACAGGACGAGTAGCACTCATGTAAGATCTTTATTATTGACGTTTAACTGGACATATGAGAGAAATAGAGAAGGTAGTAACAATTGACCTAATAGTAACCTCTGATTAAAGGTTCCAATTTTATATATTTGACGCCTTGAACAACTTTGTTAAGCTCATAAGAAATTTTGTTGCACAACATACCAATCACTGTTTGCTTCAGTTTTAAGGGTGAGATTAGGAGGTAAAGTAAGTTGATTTTTCATTTTACTTCCTATGAGCTTTTGAAATTTGAATTTGATGCTTGTTTGATGTTGTTAGTTTTATGATAAAGACACCTGGTTGTAATGATTTTCCTATTATTGTTTCTTGTTTTAGATAGTGACAATAGCTGAGAATCTGATATTATTTTCAGCATTTGTTTTCAAAAGGGTGTCATAGGTTTTGAAATAGCCTTTGATTAATGATTATGATAGGTTGATTTTGAAGTTACTAATAATGTGGTGTCAGATGAGGGTTACTAGTCAAGTAGACTTTGTTTTCTAAAATGTAACGTAGATTACTAGGTCTTTTTCTACTTGCTGTTAGGATGTTGTTTCACATTCTTGGAAATCTCCGAAACAAGTTAAAAAGAAGGTAGTGGAAAGTATGTTTGTACTCTTGATGGTAGTAATCCAGTTGATTTTGACTTTGCATTGAGTCTTTAAAATAGTTTTCTTTTTGAGCTAAGAAAATAACAGATGGTTGCATGATTCATCTTGGAAGGAAATGTCTCTTTCATTTTCTCTCTCCATATCTTTTCTTTCTCCCCTCATTCCTCCTTTTCATCTTCCACTTTCTTTGATTCCAAGGAAAAAAAAAATTACGAACTATGAATTTTGAAGTTGATTAAAAACTCAAAGAGCGTTTATGGACTTATCAAAATTGGGTTCATGATATAAATAACTTTCATGATAATCGTTTATGGACTAATCTAATCAAAACTCTGTCGGGGCACGTTCTGGGCTTCCCAATTAGAGAATCTGAATGATTGTTTTCTAGGGAGTTGTTTAGAATGGGACATAACAGCCTAGTACTATGATTAGCTGATATAATTGTGTTTCTTAAAGTCTGACCTTGTAATTGACCCGAACTCATGTATTCTGATTAGATTTGGTCTTAATGGAATTTTTTTTTGTTTCTTTGAAATGTCTTTTATTGCTGGGCAATTGATAAAGGTATGGGAAGTTTGAATTGTTTGAAAGTTTTTGTGCTTGAATTTTCTAATTTAATGGTCAAGCTCTTGTCTGATACGAGTGTTCATAGTCACTAATTTATTTTCATAGAGATGAGTGAGTTGTAATTTATCTAGATTTTTTCATTGGGAAAGGTTATCAAGGAAAAGGTAATATGTTGTGTTAAGGTGTATTTGTACTTTTTCTTTAAACCTGACACGGGTGGAAGAGGTGGTTGCATAAGTTTTGTTTAGCGGTTATTTGGATGTTTTAAAATTGTTTTCCTCTGGGTAATAGCCAGGACAGGAAGAGATAGTGTTAGCTATGAAAGGTACTTTTCTGAGATTGAACCGATAAAGTTGAAGATAAAACTCCTTTCCAAAAACAGTTTGCTTTTAAGGATAGATTTCCCCCTTCTTCAAGATACTGGAGCTTTTTGTGAAAGTTTCAATACTGAATTTTCCGGTACTGTGGCATGCTGAAAATGATATTGCCTGGTATTTTATTTTTTTTGAATAAGAAATCAGTTTATTGTTGTCCAGTCCATTGAGATTCACTTATTAGTTCTTATAAACTTTGTTTTTATCTTCTTCTTCTCTTCGACTTTTCTCCTTGTTTCTTTTTCTTCTTCTTCATCACTTCTCTTCAAACTTTCTGTTTATTTTTCTTCATCACAGTTTGCTTTTAAGGTGTAAGGCGTAACCTTAACAATTCCTACCATTATGCGAACTCAATGTGATGTGTGACTTTCTGGTTCATTTCAAAATGGTTTTTGTTCGGTTATTTCGAGTATATTAATAATAGCTTTGGGCAATGTTAAACCCTGAGAACGTTGAACCTTTTAGAACCTTTAAGTTATACTATGTATTAATTTATCTTTCATTTGTTACTACTTAATACTGTTATTACAAATCTCAATTTCTTTTGTTTATGCTTTTATTTCTTTTTCTCATTTATTACAGAAAAAACCTCCAGACCTGTAAATGGACTAGTACAAGTAGAACTAAAGGATGTTCATATTAGTTTGATAAAGTATTTTAAATTTCTGCACATTTCCAAATGAGTATATATCTTTTTGGTGTATAAGTATCCATTTATGATTTAAAACTCGATATTATAAAAGTATTAAATTAATGCATGATAAAACTCGATAATATATTTTCATGGTGTTAATGTATTTTACTTTGTGTATTGGTGTTAACTAATATAGGAAATGTGTCTCGCGTTTTAATAACACTTTGTATTGAAACATAATAACGCAGTGTTCCATGTTTTAATAACACATCTTACAAGGGGTTAGTCAAATGAGATTCCAAATGATTTTCAGAGAGTTCAAAAATCCATTGGTACTCGATAGAGATTTTTGGTGAGTCTCCTAATGTCTCTTGTTATTGGTTAGAGACTTGTTTTAAGTCATTTAAATTCTCTGAAACTGCATGTTATTGGATAAGTATTTCATAAGAGTCACTCCAACATCCCTGTTATTCGAATGAGAATTGAAAGTCATTGATTTACAAGGGGTTAGTCAAATGAGATTTCAGAGGACTTCTGGGGAGTTCCCAAATCTACTGTTAGTCCATAAGGATTTTTAGAGAGTCTCCCAATGTCTCTTGTTATTCGTTAGAGACTTTTTTTAAGTCATTTAAATTCTCCAAAACTCCATGTTATTGGATTAAGAATTCGTAAGAGTCACTTTAACACCCCTGTTATTCGAATAAGAATTGAAAGTCATTGATTTGTTGTTTTTACAGATTTGGGGAGACTTTTTTTGTGAAAATAGGCATGGTTGAAATCTCTCCTCAAGAGGTGATATTTTGAGAGACTTGAAAATTTGAAAAAAAACACTTGGTAAACATGAGAGTCAAGATAACAATGCTTCCCTATTAACCAAATTATGGAGGATTACATTCGACCCAATTATCTGTATTCTTTTTTTTTTTTTTTTGTCTAGGATATCCAACAAACAAGTGTCACTGTTGCATTCTTATCCAACCTAGTTATCATCGGATTATCCGTATAAAATGTGGGACGAGTGGGATAGAGAGAATGAAAATTTAGGCATAGGACAACAATGAAATTTATTTTGAAAATGGACACGTATTTTATTTTATTTTATTTTATGAACCATTTCATTTTTTTAAGTATTCATAGTACTTTAATAAAGATAGTAACGTGGATGATAAAAAAAAAATTGGTAGATGTTTTGAATATTGTAGGGGATATTATACATTTTTTGTCAACATAAGTCACAAAGTTTCTTTACAAATCTCATTATTTTGTCTCTACGAGTCACAAAGACTCTAAAATACTTCTCAGAGAATCACTAAAAGTCTCTAGATTTTCAGAGAATCTCCGGAAGTCACTCAAATTAAAAATCTATGGAAGTCCATAGAAATCTCGTTTGACTACCTCCCTGTTACTGTTTTCAGAGATTTGGAGAGACTTTTTTTAGGAAAACAGGCATGGTAGAAATCTCTCATCAAATGGTGATATTTTTGGAGACATGGAAACTTGGGGAATATTTGTTTTTGAGAGTAGGAACCTTTTTTTTATTTTTTTTGAGATGATGACAAGTAACGGGCCATTTGCGAGTAACCCAATGGCGAGATAACATATCAAATAAAATGAATCTGGGATGAGTAAAATAAAGAGAATGAAACATAGGCATATGCAACGAGATTTATTTTTGCAATGAACACGTATTTTACCAGGTATTCATGGTACTTTTATTAAGATTATAACGTGCATAATAAAGTAACATGTAGATATTTTGAATTTTTGATTATATATTATATATTATATATTTTTTTATCTCTACAAATCACAAAGACTCTTTATGAATATCAATTTTTTTTTGTCTCTACAAGTCACAAAGACTCTCTAATATACTCTTAGAGAATCATTAGAAATCTCTATATTTTTAGAGAATCTCCGGAAGTCACTAAAATAAAAGGTCTATGAAAGTTTATAGAAATCTCAATTGACTACCCACTGTAAGTCTAATAAGTACTGGAAAATTAAAAAAGAAGTCTAGTTTTGAACTTTACAGGGGGTTAGTCAATTGGGATTAGTAGAGACTTTCAAAGACTTTTTATGCGAGAGATTTCGGGTGACTCTCTGTGAGTTTGGTGATTCTGTGAGAGACTCTGTGAATGATTTTCAAGGAATTTGGTGATTCACTGAGACAATAAAATATATATGAATTTCAGCTTAATGTATATGACAAAAAATATATTTACTTATTTTACAAAATGAATATATGAATATTTCAATTAAAATGTATTAGTCCATGCATGACTAACAAAAATTGTAACCATTTTTCCAATAAAATCAAAACGAGACGAACATAAGGGATTTGAATCTCTAGTAAGCTTATTGGGTTTTGGAAGACAACAACTTTTTTTTTCATTTTTTATGAATTTAATTGTAGCTTATTTGGTTATTATTTTTAATATTTTGATATTTATAATTCTTAAAGAAAAGAGAAAGAACAAAGTCTCTCAAAATATCACCTACTTATGAAAGACTTTTTTGTAACCATTTATGGTATGTTTTGTAATAAAAGTCTCTACAAGTCTCTCAAAACCATAAGTCATTGATTTCAAAGTGCAAACCCAATAACAGAGAATTCTGAAGACTTTTAGAAAGTTATGATCCAATAACAGAGATTGTTTGAGATTTTGAAGAACTCTCTATTGAGTAACAAGAGATTTACAAGTCTCTAAAATTCTTTCAATATCTCCACAAACCTCAATTGACTAACCCCCTGTTACTTTTTGTTTTAATTTTTAATTTTCAAACTAATATGGTACAACATCATTTTTACAAGATATAAAGAACCCACAATTGGGGGATATGAAAACTAATTGGGGGATATGAATTACCTCCTCCAACCAATAGTGTCTGCTAAGGGGTGTTTTTGGATGGCAAAAATACTAAAGTACCTTCCCTCAAAATAAAAATCAAAAAACTTAAAATCAAAAAACAAAATCATATCTCCCATTTCCATCTCCACTTCTTATTAATTTCTTTTAGGGTTAAAGCTTTGAAACCCAAATGTTCCCCATTCCCTTTGAAATTCTAATTTTTCCCTACTCCCTTTCAAATTCTCTTCTCCTTCTCTGCAGGCTCCTCACTTTAAAAATGATTTATTTTTTTTCACATTCGGAAATGATGAAGACCACGCCGGAAGTGATGAAGACCATGTCGGAAATGATGAAGACCACGCCGGAAGTGATGAAGACCATGCCGGAAGCGATGAAGACCACGCCGGAAGTGATGAAGACCATGTCGGAAATGATGAAGACCACGCCGGAAGTGATGAAGACCATGCCGGAAGTGATGAAGACCACGCCGGAAGTGATGAAGACCATGCCAGAAATAAAATTTTTTACATTGCCGGAAGTGATGAAGACCATGCCGGAAGTGATGAATTCAATACCGGAACTAAATGCCGACATTCTCGATATAAATCTATCAATGCCAGTAGTCAAGTGAAAAAAAAGTCAATTTTCTGGATATTTTTCATTATGTGCCGGCATAGACATTTTAGCAACATACTATGCCGGCATAGGTACCGGCATGCTCGAGAATTAACTGACTGTGCAGGCAGTGGACTGATTAAAACCAAAAAAAAAAGGTTTTGAAGATCAAAACCAGAAAATTTTGTCCCCGGACCCCCCCGGATAGTGGCGAACATTTATGAAAATTTCCAACAAATGCCGGCATGGTTTTTTCGGTTGAATACGCCGGGACCGAGCTATTTCAGATGCAACAATGGTGGATTCAAAGTAAAAAAATCAAATTTTCAACCTCTTAGCAGCAATTCTCTCTTCACAATCATCCTCCACTTTCACCAAAAAAAATTCCCTCTCAATTTTTTTCCCCATCTTTCTACTCTCGTCTCACTCACCCAAATACAAATACATACTGATCATTTAACAAATACTTAAGATTTTTACTAATTATTATTAAATACTAAACCTGATTAGTGAGGGTAGATTAGGATTTAAAAAAATACTTATATAAGGGGTGACCCTGATTTGATATTTGGATCCAATTTTTGTCTTCTTCCTCTATCCCCCAATTAGTTTTGATATCCCCCAATTGCGCGTTTGATATAAACTTGGTTATCTAAAAGATTAAATAATACTCAATAAAAAATTTGGACAATCTTTGCCTTCTAGTTGTCTTCAATTGATGTAACTTCCATCCGATGCACACTCGTAAAAACATTTCCTTTAGTTTTTGTAACTTACGATTGTTAACTTTTAAGCTCTTCTTTTCCTTTTAACAACAAATTTTCTTAAGTTAACTTCTAAAACTTGAACTCTCCTTCCCTTTCACCATTCTCTATTTATTAAAAAATAGCATATATCTTACCAATAAGATCTTCCAGTTTGGCTCCAAAAACATCACAACATTTATTTTGATTGTCGACTTAGGATGCAATTTGAGACATTTCAATTTAGAAATTTAGAAAATTGTTTGTACCCAAAATTACTTTTGGGCACGAAACACGATGAAATTGGTTATTTGGTGTGGTTTTAGGGTTATGAGATGATTTGAAGAACAAACAAAAGAGATTGACACAGGTTTTACGTGGTTCGGCATAGTTGCCTACGTCCACGGGTGAATCCCCTTGGGGAGTAATTTTTATTTGATCATAGTATTACATTCTATTTTCTCTCCCTTTCCACCCCTTGACTGATTTCTCCTCTCCCTATTTATACAATGAAAATTATATTTCCAATGTCAACGTAAATTCCATTAACTGCCCATTTATGTTCCTATAATGAATTCTCAATGTAACTGCCCATTTATGTCTTCACCATAATTTCTGTATGAAACTGTCCATTTATGGTCCTATATTGAATTCTGCATAAAATCGCTCCTTTATGTCTTCACCATAATTTATGTATGAAATCGCCCGATTAATGGCCGACACGATTGGTGGAGACCGGCCGGCCGGGATGTGGATGCCGGGCCGGCAGCCAGAATGGGTCGGGTCGACCGCATAGTTGGTCGGATGACCGGATGGACCGGCCGCATGGGCGTAAAAATCGGGCGCCCGATGGTTGATGGTTATGGCCGGGTAGGTGGATGGGATGGAGGCCGGCCGGGCGCATGGTCGGGAGACCTGGGTCGCGCAAAATACGGAAGAGTTTTTGGCCGGAATTGGTTAGCAGCATTGGCTGGCTACAAGATCGAAAAATTGGCTAGAGGGCGTCGACTTGGATAGTTGACCGCTTCGGCTGACTTTGACTGCTGACCGACCGTTGACCATTGACCTTGACCTAAGTTGACTTTGATAGTTGACCGACTTTGACCATTGACCTTGACCGGAAGTTGACTTTGATAGTTGACCGACTTTGACCATCGACCTTGACCTAAGTTGACTTTGATAGTTGACCGACTTCGACCATCGATCGGTCCGATGCACGCGGGTCGCCTTGGGGTTGGTGGGTTGGATGAGGACCAAAACATGATTCAAGTATCAATTTGGCCCATTAAGTGGTATTTTTACTATGGTACAAACATCGCCCTCTTAACCTCCAACTTGTTGGGGGTTAAGAAAATTCCGTTTTCCTAAGTCATTGATAAAATACGCCCCAAGTGCGATTATTGATACTCGTGGTGATCGCGAACTTCCTTGTTGTTTGTGTAAATCATAATCGACGCCCCAAGTGAGGCTATTGGGCCGGAGAATCGACATGAAACAATTGAGCATGAACCATTGTTGTTATGCAAAATATGAATCAAATCAACGCAATGAAAGCGTGATACTTGAGCTGGAAGTGATGAGTAGTAACATCATTGATGGAAGTTGGCCTCGCACAACATGGGAATCACCGGATCGCATAAACAACCAGCATCATCTGATGACATTAGCGTGGAATGCGTGAATCATGAGCATACCGGATCAGATCACGCGATCACTGGAATGAAGAAGAACGGACAAAGTTCTTCTCGCAGCACTGGTTTCACGGATCAGTAGAATCGCGAGCATACGGGAACCGTGATCAACGCGATGCACTGAATGCAAGAAGAACGACAAAGTTCTTCTACAAGCTACAATGCTCCACCGGATCATCAGAACTTCGAGCAAGGTCGGATCGCATCATCCGCGTTATCAACTGAATGCAAAGCAAGAACGAACAAAGTTCCGCTCGCAAGAATGCAGGTTTCAATTAGATCTGACGGAATTATAGCGGCATAGACATGGATCGTGATCACCGCGTTTCCGACTCGAATGCGAGCAAAGATCGAGATCGAGGTTCCTTCAGCAAGAATAGTCTCTGGTCGTTCACCGGATCTGCAGAACTCGTCGAGCATGGCCGGATCAGCATCGTACTCAGCTGATCGACCTAGATTACATGAGCAAGAACGCATCTAACAAAGTTATTCTACAAAGCAATGCGATTCAACTGGACTCACAGAAATGAGACCATAGCTAGATCAGATCAATTGTGATTAGTCAATCGTAGCATGCAACGATTAGCTCGGACTGCACAGCTAATAATCATTGGATCTGCAAGAGTGGCCGTAGGGATCGGACTTTAAAAAGTTTGATAAACATAGGTGTAAAATCTATAAATAACTAGACAAAGACTAGCTATGGCCCAATCGAGTGCCACTGTGACCGCATCGCTGCGCCCAACCGAGTACATGACTCGCAGCAAATCGGACTTCGCATCGACAAGGCCCAACCGAGCAGCAGCTTGCTTTTGAACTCGAGTACAATAATTCAATCAATATAACTATGGCGCTTTATCATTACCGAAAAATATTATGCGTAAAAATATTATGGTATGCGTAAAAATATTATGGTATATGTTTCGCCTCTTAATCCCGCAATTGAGGATTAAGAAGTTCGGTTACCCTGTTCCGATTTACTAAGCTGAACTCCGCATTGCATTTAGGTGCTATGTATTTTGCCCCTAATCGTATAGAGTGTTTACGCACTCGCCCCAAAGGAGCTATTTCAAACCATGAGGTGTCGTGAGGTGTCGCGCCCAAGTGATAGTCGGGCCACGCTGAAGTGATATGCGATTGCCTCCTGGATAGTGATTTCCATGTCGCTTCAATGCTCTGACAAGGGTGCACCGCCTTGTTGCATTTTGCTCGCGCATGGGATTTGAATATGTCCGCACCCGGAATTACGCGTGGGGCCAATCCCACTATTCCAGATGCGCGCAGAATTGGAATGTGTGCATCCCCTCGTTGAGAAGATGCTTGCCACATTAAATGTGTCTTACCAAAAGTATGCATGAATATATGAAAGGATGCAAAAATATGTAAATTGTATACTTACCTTATTGAAAATGTTGTCGCGACTTCGTCAAGTGATTAGGATGCCCACCGGCCATGCTCTGCTTTTAAGCCGACGATGATTAGTATAGTTGCCAAAGCGCCTGCCTCGACTTAGGCACCGATTTGTCTCGGGGATTGAATGCACCCGCTTAAGTCCAAGTCGGGATCAAGACAGCTGCCACGAATCGTATTTCAAGAGTCAGGATCGACTGTATCACAACAGCTTATGCGCAAAACTCGGATGAATCGCTTGTAAGGAAAAATCGATTGAAACAATTTTTGGGGAAAATCGAACTACAAAGCCAGCTCGGCCCCACCGGATCAGAGAATTAAAAGGATCAAGCAATGCTCGGGATCTACAGCACAACAAATGTTGTCGTGGAAACCGATTACAATAGTTCGATCAATCGATCGTAAAAGTTACGTGAAAAGGACTGCAGTAGCTCGATCAACTGATCGCGCAGATTTCCAAGTGGTGATTGAATGTGATCGTTTCTCTTGAGTCGCTATTTTATATTTCTAAAATTTTTAACCTTTTTCCGAAATTGTGATGCCGCCTTCACGACCTTGGTAGTTGACATACGATCCCATCGGGCCGACAATCACCGGGCTTTGATGTAATAAGAAGAAGTTATCGAGGAAACAAAATTGGTTGGTCAATAGCTTTCGCTTCTAACATGTTGATAACATGATTGTACCCAAAAAGTATTATTCTCCAATTGCAAAATTTTACCTTCATGTCGTAGGATATTGAACTGCGATCGCAACGAGCCAAAAATCATCCAATTTGGATGTGAGAAGGAAAAGATATCAACGAAACAAATTTTTAGACCAAGCCCTAGTGGGGTGTATATATCCGCAAGGCAAGAGAAACTGGGCGGAATAATCCGAGGGCTACGGGATTAATGTGCTCCGCGTTGCATTGAATCGGGACAGGGAGCATCAACGGTCTGTGTGTCCAGCGCATCGAAGGTTGATGTACCACCATTGCATCGAATGTTTAGAATTAAACTTTGATGTGTCACGGATCATCGTAGCTTGATGTACCAATGAGCATCAATGGATTCCATACGCCAAACATCGAAATTCGATGTAACAAGAAGCATCGAACCTTTTTCTTGTTAATGGAAGTGGGTGATGGACACCTTTGACGTGGGTGAGTGAAAGGTAAAGCGAAAGTGAACCAAAACCTCGAAGAGGGTGAACAGATTCGAGGTTGCCGCGACGCCGACGCGCCGACGCTGCTGGCGATGTGTCGCTTTTTTATTTTTTTATTTATTTTTTTTGGTTTTTTTTTTTTTTTGGGCCGGCTTTTTTTTTTTTTGAAACGTCGCCACGCTTTTTTTAATTGTTGCTTTTTGTCTTGAAATTTCCGCAAACTACCGTTGGTGGTGTTATCTTTTCTTTTGACTTTTGCAAAATGCTTGTTGGATCATACTGCTTCTCATGGAATTTTCACCATGATTTTGTCGCACTTTTGTGGTCTCTTTCTCGAATTTTCTTCGAGATGCTTTTCTGAGGTTTTCCCTTGGGTATTCAAGCACCTTGAGATGTGGACAACTTGACAACTTTATGATCATGACAAGATATCAATTTTGTCATACAACAAACTTGAACAAGTGGATAATGCTATTTGAGAAGCATTTTTTTTTTTTTCTGACTTTGACTTGAACATGCCGCTGATCGAACATCCCTGAACAACCTTGGTGATTTTTATAACAGTCACCGTGGCTTCCGCACTCCGCGATGTCGGGGGCTAAGGTGAATGTGATTAATCAACCGGGCAAGAAATGCGATCACCGACTACAGCCGATAGAAATCGAAAATGGATCCAAAATGCATGAAACGAGCTCAAAGAACACTACCATCGATTTTTGTAGTGATGCGATTTTCGGTATCCGCGCCTAATAGCTTCAAGAAATCAAACGCGAATCTTGGTTGCAAAGCTTGCGATCAATCGAATGTAGTATGTGCGATTATACGGCCAAGAAGAACATGATCACCGGATCTGCGATCGTTATGATCAAATGGATCACAGCAGCTTGCGGGCCAATGGATCCGAAGCAGCGATTTTTCAAAACGCCGATCGATTTTCAGGACAAGATTTTGAAGCATTCTCTACAACTTTTCTCAATGGGAAAACACGATTTCTTTCTCGTGAATTCCTTAGTTTGCCGCACGTTTGTACCCAAAATTACTTTTGGGCACGAAACACGATGAAATTTGTTATTTGGTGTGGTTTTAGGTTATGAGATGATTTGAAGAACAAACAAAAGAGATTGACACAGTTTTACGTGGTTCTAAGATAGTTGCCTACGTCCACGGGTGAATCCCCTTGGGGAGTAATTTTTATTTGATCATAGTATTACATTCTATTTTCTCTCCCTTTCCACCCCTTGACTGATTTCTCCTCTCCCTATTTATACAATGAAAATTATATTTCCAATGTCAACGTAAATTCCATTAATCCGCCCATTTATGTTCCTATAATGAATTCTCAATGTAATCGCCCATTTATGTCTTCACCATAATTTCGTATGAAACCGCCCATTTATGGTCCTATATTGAATTCTCGCATAAAATCGTCTCCTTTATGTCTTCACCATAATTTATGTATGAAACCGCTCGATTAATGGCCGACACGATTGGTGGAGATTGGCCGTCCGGATGTGGATGCCGGCCGGCAACAGAATGGGTTGGCCGATCGCATAGTTGGTCGGATGATTGGATGGACCGCCGCATGGGCGTAAAACTGGCCGGGCTCGATGGTTGATGTGTATGGTCGGGTGGGGATGTGGATGGAGGGGCCGGGCCGGGCGCATGGTTGAGACCGGTCCGGGCCACTGGAAGAGTTTTTGGTCGGAATCGTTACAAGATTGGCCGGCTTACAAGACCGAAATTGGCCAGAGGCGTTGCTCGACTGGAGAAGTTGACCGTCGCTGACTTTGACTGTTGACCGACCGTTGACCATTGACCTTGACCGGAAGTTGACTTTGATAGTTGACCGACTTTGACCATTGACCTTGACCGGAAGTTGACTTTGATAGTTGACCGACTTTGACCATTGACCTTGACCGGAAGTTGACTTTGATAGTTGACCGACTTCGACCATCGACCGGTCCGATGCAAACCGTGGGTCGCTTGGTTGACTGGTTGGTGGGCTTGGATGAGGACCAAAACATGATTCAAGTATCAATTTGGCCCATTAAGTGGTATTTTTACTTATGGTACAAACAAAAATTAAAATTAAAATTAAAATTAAAATTAAAATTAAAATTAAAATTAAAATTAAAATTAAAAGAAATTTTACTAGAAAATCATTTTACACATAGTGAATCTTGGTGTGAGTTACGTGTTGAAAGTGAGTGTAACTTACAGGTGTAAAAAATATTCTTTGTGACTGTTGAGATATAACCATTGTAGTTGAAACTTAAACCGATGCTCGGCTCAAGTTGAGAAGATCGTCCGATCTTGGAAATCTTGGATGACCAATTTATTCCTCCCGATAAACTCTTAACCCATTTTGAAATAGTGAGTTTTCCCATCCACGTTGAACACAAAATACACGACTTTACCAAATGCTAATAGACTTGCTCTTATAGGACTAAAACAAAACTATGCTAATCAGTGACAGTGGAAGAGCTAGAAATCTCGGCTGGGTGGGCTTCCATTGCTTGGGGAACGTTAGTCAAATTGTTTGAGTCTTTTAAACTACTCCTCTTAAACCCCAAATCTCTGGTTATAATTGTGACATTTGCGTATGTGAAACAACGCATGCCCTAGTCAGAATCAGAACCATTTGCTCAGTGATCACCCGTGAATACCCCAGCAATTTGACCAAACACTTGGTGGCAAAAAACCCACCTTATCTTTGTTTTCTAGAATGTTATGGGATACCAGTTTGTGTTACCTACTTCCAATAGCTGCCTGTGCCTGTGCCTGTGCCTGTGCATTCTCTTTTTTTTTGTTTAAGTCTTTAATCAATCTCTATGTTTTACCTACTTCTGCAACTCGCGTACAGAACTTCTGCAACTCCAAAACAAGGCACTGAAAATAACCTGCACCAGAAGTACTTCGGTCTAAGGTGGTGGCTAAATCCTATTGGGAGAAGGTGTTGCACAGTTTTCAAACCACCAAGAAAACTATTTTTCTTTCAAGGGATGTCAAATTGAAAATTCTGGAAACCGTGAAAACTTTTTTACATACAAACAAATGAGAATATTTTGTACACAGTACTTGTTTCAAGGTTAAAGTACTTTTTTTTTTTTTTTTTTTTTTTTGGCTAATGAATGGTTCAAATATCTTCAAGACGTACGTTTGCACTTACTTTTTGTGGCCCATAGATAGTTTTACCGAAAAAACGAGCTACCAGGGGTATTTCCCTTTCCCTTTGGTGCACAACACATTGTTTGCCGGTTACAAATTAGTCGGAAATTCATTGTTTTGATTAGATTAGTCCCTAAACCAGTTGGAGAGAGGGAGTGAGAAAGAGGAGAGAGAAGAAGGAGTGAGAAGGTGGGTTAATTACTTGATTTGTTACATTTGAGAATAAGTCTTAGAGCATCTCTAATAGAGTTCGGGTCTCTAAAAAAATTGGTACCATATAGGATTTTAGATACTCTAAAATAATAAACTCTCTCCAATGATAGTTAGATAGTCAAAAATTAGATACTCTAAAATTTTTGACTAATAAACACATGATTGGAGAAACAAATTTATAGTTTATGGAAGAAAAATGAAAAAGAAATGAAGAAAATATCAAATCAATTGTGAAGAGTTAGTTGTTAAGCCTGGCTTGATTGGGGTATACCCAATAAGACAAAATAGGGTCATTTTGAAGTAAAAGAGGTCACCCCTTAACCATATATTTCCAAAATGGCTAAATTGTTCCCACAATGATTAACACTAATTTAATTTAAATGATTAGATTAGTTAAATAAGTTAGATTAGTTAGTTGATTTATATCCTGGCGACATTGGGATATACCCAGATTAATTGGGTATACCCAATTTTAAGGGGACCTAGTCGGCATTTTCATAAAAGGGTGATTTTACTTTAACACCCTTGAACTAATTAAATCTTAAAAATAAACCCATTTCTTAATTTCATTAACCTTAAAATTAAAAAACTAAACAACTCTTAATCGTCTCTTCTTCTTCTTCATCTGCATCTTCCATCAACCAAAGCCAGAAAAAAAATGTTGACTCGACCGGCGAAAAGAAGATTATAAGTGATGTTTAAACTCAAACCCATTATTGTGTTGTGTGATTTGATTGTTATATTAGGTTAAAAATCGAAAATTGTGATTTCTGTATTTTTGGTCGGCAAGGTCATAACACGCATATCTTGCCGACTTTTCATAATGTGCCCATGGCGATTGTCATTTTTTCAACAGCCTATATAGGTATTTTTTCAAGATCTTGCCGACGAAAAAAAAAAAAATTCAACAACCCTAGCAGGTATTTTGAAGACCTGCCGACTAATACATTTTTCTCAACAAATTACAGGTATTTTCAACAAATTGACATGGTTTTTTTGATGACCATGCCGGTTGTTAAATTTTTTTGTCGTCTCCTATGTGTTAAAAAATAAAGTCTAAGCATGATCTTCATTCGTCGACCTTGCCGACTTTTCATACTTTCAGAACTGAAAGTGTTGATTTTTGATCTAATTTTGAGTATTATTTCATACAACAGCTTTGCAATCCCCTCTTTAGAAGTGTTTGGGTAGTGTGTTTTCATTTACGTTCCAAAAGATTTTTTCAAAACAATTTTTTTTTTCATCAAAAAACTTCCCAAAGTTCAATCAAAAATTTCATTATTCAAATTCATTATTTGAAAAGTTTTAATCTAAACTCAATTAATTAACCTAATCAGATTTTTAGTGTTAATTAAACAAGGATATATTAGCCATTTAGAAAATATATGGTTAAGGGGTGACCTCTTTACTTCAAAATGACCCTATTTTGTCTTATTGGGTATACCCCAATTAGTTTGGGTATACCCCAATGTCGCCGGGATTTATATGAGAGGATTTGGAAATAAAAGGGAGTAAGAAAGAGTATGAAGTAGTATAGGAAGTTTTTGGGGGAAAAGTTAGGGTTTTTGAGAAATTTGTGATATGAGTGAGATGAGTGATTCTAATCCTTATTTTGAAGTGGGGGAGTCTTCTAATTTTCCTCCTACAGATGAGTACTTGTATGATGATCTAGCAAATCATGATCGAATGGATTATATGCATGATCCTCACTTTTATTTTCCTCATACTCAAGATGTGTATGGAAGTGATGAATGTCTTGAACCAAAGGTAGAATCCAATGACCAAGAAGAAGAGAATGGAGCTGCAAGTAATCAGGTAGACAACTTACGTGGTAAAGATTGTGATTTTTCCATGCAAATGATCGATTTTGCTTCTTTTTTTCACTTTTGCTGCCCAGAGTCGGCAAGGTCGACGATTGTTGATCATGCCGACTGTAAAAGTCGGCAAGGTATATATTACCCAATGCTCCGACTTTTCATGAGAAGTATTTTAGTTGGCAGGGTCGAAAATATGAACCCTGCCGACTACAATTTTTTTTGCAACACATGAGTCTTTATTTGAAACATGTTTAAGACGGCATTGTAGTGGTAGGTAGACCCTGCCGACTATAGTTTGGTCGGCACTGTTTTATTTTTCGACCAAGCCGGTTGTTATCTAGCCGGCGTTGTTTTATATATAGACCCTGCCGACTATAAGATTTTTTGCAGCACAGGAAACGAATTTGAAACATGCTTAAGTCGACATTGTTCTCTATACGTCGACCCTGACGAATATTTTTTGGTCGGCACTCTATTATTATTCGACCAAGCTAGCGGTTCTATAGCTGGCGTTGTTGTATATATCGACCCTGCCAACTTTTATAGTGCATATCAACTAACTTGTATTGCTTTGTAGATTGCATTGGTACCGATGACGGATCAGCCTCAAGCGCACAATGTTAGGGGTCCTAATACTTCCGCACATTATGCTAATGATTTGGAGTGGAAGGAAAAAGGCGACGCGGTCAAGTGGGTTATTGAGAAAGCAAAAGAGAAGATGTTCATGCTAGTGAAAAACACCCAACAAAAAGATATGCGGTTTGAAATGGTATGCGAGTGTAATGGGTCGCCGGACGCAAGTCACAAGAGAAAGGGTTATGTGTATGATAAGAAGACGACTAGGGTGTACAAGACGAAGTCAAAGAAGTGTGGATGCCCATTCAAGATTATTTTTGGGTGGAACAAAGAAATCGATAACATGTGGAGAATGAGTAGAGGTGATGTTGGTTGGCATAACCATAAAGATCCGGAAAGTCTTGTTGGGCACTTCCAAGTTGCTATGTTGAAACCGCACGAGTTCGAACAAGTAAAAACAAGTTGGGGAATTAAACCAAGCAAGCTCCTTAGTAAGTTCAAGAGGGACGACCAGCATAACCTCTCTTCATTGTCTACAATTTATGCGTCCAAGGAAAATATTAAAAGAATTGAATGGGATGGAAGAAAGGTAATCACAATAGTTGGCACACAAATACAACTACATGGTGAGACACCATGAGTCATCGGAGGGGAAGGTGGATCGTATTTTTCTTGCGCATTTTGAAGCATACGGCTGATATACATCTCCTACTGCAGCTTTCATGAGAAATAAGAATCCCTTACAACCTTCAATAGTGCATTTGCTTCCTTCAAAGGGACAATCGTTTGCAAAAACGTTTCATTTCGAGAGTGGTGTATTGATGTGAAGGTGAAAGTAATCTCACGATATTAATGGTTGATTTCTTCTTAGAGATACGGTTTTTCAAAAATAGTTGGTGTTACATCTTCATTCCTGAAACATGTGAGAACCATAAAGTCAGTTTTTTTGCAATTATCATAAAATGTGAAGGTCGAAATGCTTATTGATCGTTTCTCAAACACGCATCTCTCTCATTATGGTGTGGTCAACATTTAAGAATGAGAATATGATCTTTAGCTTCTTATTACTATAACAGGAAACTCTTATGTCCTATACTTTTGGATGCTTGATTTTGAAGTTTTTAGTTTGATTTGCTCGAGGACTAGCAAAGTCTAAGTGTGGGGGAATTTGATAGGGTGTAGCGTATTTATTCTAGTAGTTTATGGCTATTTTTCTGTAAAATTAAGTTAAATGGAGTCGCATGAGAAAAAAGAGAAGAAATTATTTTAGCAAAAGGGTAAAATTGTCATTTCACCAAGAGGGGATAATCCTGAGCCCAGTAATGGTTAAGGGGCCTCCTTAAATCTATGTACCATCCCGACTCGAGACATTTCTCATAACTGGAGATAGATCGATAATTTTCCGTCAAGTCAAGAAAGAGGATGGTCGTTTGAGTTATTTTTGAACTCCAGAAACAGAAATCTTCCGCAAACAACCATGCCGACTTCGATTGATAAAAAAATCGATGATGTCTAATGTTGTCAAAAGAATAAGTTGACCATTTAGTGTACAAAGACTACTCACAAGAAAATATTTAGTTGTGATTACACTGAAACTTCCATTCTTTATGCAAGGTTGAAGATGAAGTTGAGAATGCTTTTATAATAACAACACACCTATATTCTTGATTTTGAAATTTATAGTCGTTGAGCATTCAATGGCTTGTACTTTGTACCTAGTAACTTCCTATGGAAAAAGTAATAATTTTATCTGAATTATAAAGAAAAGGATTCTAACAATCCATAAATAGAGAAGTTTTACACCTCGGCAAGGTCGAGATTTCAAACATATGATTTAAGTTTTTGTTTTCCATGTTTTCACATAATTATCGATTGACTACATATCCCCGCCAACACCACTATAGCATATAACATGGGATGGTCGGCAAGGTCTATCTTACAAACCATGTCGACTTAGTAAGACTCTAATGTTGTCCAAACTGCACAAAAAATAATAAGTTCTAAAGAAACTCGAAAATTAACATGAGTATTAGTAGGGAAGTATTAATTAATTTGGTTTAACAAGTTGAGTTCAAACCACAATCTCCAAAACCGCACAAAAAGTTTCTAAACCAAGTGAAACATAATCAAACCACAAAATTAAACCAAGTGAAACATAATAAAATGGAAAGAATTTCATGGATCCTTCTTGTTGTTGTTATATTCCTCCACATCACTAGCTTTTTCACCAACATCAGCTTTTGCTTTTCCTTTATCTGGACCTGTGTAGTCACCAGCCTCATTGTAATAAGGGTTCAATCTAGAAAAGTCTCATGCCCTGAAAAAAGTTCTTGGATCAAGCTTCTCTTCTTCCTCCTCTGATGATGTGCATTCAACATAGTTGAGGGGATTAGGACTGTTCATAAACCTTAGGAATTCTTCAGGATCTTCCTTACCCATCAGAAGTAACTTTCTTATAGGGCAATTATCTTCAGTTTCATCGTTAGGATCTTCTAAATTGGGATAAATTCCGTCAATAAATTGTAATAGCTCTTCTGCATTGTTAACAAGACAAGGTAGATCTTCTTTTTTTTCCTCTGGGAACCTAAACAATGCACAAATAAAAGATATGAAATTTTAACACATTGAAACATGGTTCTGGTCATATGGTCGGCAAGGTCGAAAATCTATACATTGTCGACTAATACTTACTCGGCAAGGTTGTAATCATATACAAGAAAGATGCCGACGATTAACTCGGGAAATTAAGGTTTATTTTACCTAAAGTTGGCATGGTACAAGTCTAATACAATGCCGACTAGATTTAAGTCGGAAGAGTTGGTTATTATACCCTGCCGGCCCTGGTTATTGTCTAATATATAATCGCCATGGCTGCTATGAAACGTCGGCAAGTTATTCATCCTGAGACCATGCCGGCTCTTTCTAAATATCAATAGTCGGTGTGGTTTTAAATTATCGACCTTGCCGACTAAAAACACATAAATCATGATTTTCGATTTCTAACCTAATATAACAATCATACAACACATCAGAATAATGGGTTTGAGTTTAGAAATCACTTACAGTCTTATTTTCGCCGGTGGATGGTTCTTCTCAACATTCTCAGGTATTGGATTCTCGGGGTTTACTCATTCCAACTTTTTCCTTACCTTTTCCCTCGGATTTAGATCTTCTCATGTTACCTGTTGAATCTCTCTTGCTACTGAATCAAACCATTTTTTGTAGAATATCAAAATTGAAATTTTTGGTTGATGGAATAAGATGAAGGAAGGAGAAGAGGAGAGGGATTATAGAAAATAGATTAGAAGAAGATTAAACGGTTTTTAGTTTTTAAGTTTAGGGTTTAATTTTAGGTTAATTAGTGCATGGTACTAAGATAACTTAATCATGTTTTGGCCTCTCCTTAGTAAGGGCACACGTCCATTTCAATCTCGGTATACCCCAATTAATCTTGGTATACTCCAATCAAGCCAGGTTGTTAAGATGGTTAACGAGTAGTGTATATGATTGGCCAAAAAATGATTATAGGGAGATTTTTTTTTTTTAGTAAATCCACCCCAAAATCAGCTTTCCCTTTAGTAAATTTGGCTTCTTCTAACAATTAACATCAAAAATAAATAAATATATATATATATATATATATATATATGAATTATTCACAGATTACGTGGTACTATTCAAAAAAGGGATGGTGCTCATCTTGTTGCTCGGCTACCAAGTAAACCTCTTCTGTTAACAAAACATAATTATTATATTTTTTGTTAAATAATAAAACATGTATAATGGAAATTTTCTTTCAATTTCTCTCTCCATATCTTTTCTTTCTCCCCTCATTCCTCCTTTTCATCTTCCACTTTCTTTGATTCAAAGAAAAAAAAAATAAAAAAAAAATTGCGAACTATGAATTTTGAAGTTGATTAAAAACTCAAAGAGCGTTTATGGACTTATCAAAACTGGGTTCATGATATAAATAACTTTCATGATAATCGTTTATGGACTATCAAAACTCTGTCGGGGCACGTTCTGGCCTTCCCAATTAGAGAATCTGAATGGTTGTTTTCTAGGTAGTTGTTTAGAATGGGACATAACAACCTAGTACTATGATTAGCTGATATAATTGTGTTACTTAAAGTCTGACCTTGTAATTGACCCGAACTCATGTATTCTGATTAGATTTGGTCTTAATGGAATTTTTTTTTGTTTCTTTGAAATGTCTTTTTTTGCTGGGCAATTGATAAAGGTATGGGAAGTTTGAATTGTTTGAAAGTTTTTGTGCTTGAATTTTCTAATTTAATGGTCAAGCTCTTGTATGATATGAGTGTTCATAGTCACTAATTTATTTTCATAGAGATGAGTGAGTTGTAATTTATCTAGATTTTTTCATTGGGAAGGTTATCAAGGAAAAGGTAATCTGTTGTGTTAATGTGTATTTGTACTTTTTCTTTAAACCTGACACGGGTGGAAGAGGTGGTTGCATAAGTTTTGTTTAGCGGTTCTTTGGATGTTTTAAAATTGTTTTCCTTTGGGTAATAGCCAGGACAACAAGAAATAGTGTTAGCTATGAAAGGTACTTTCTGAGATTGGAACTCATAAAGTTCAGCATAAAACTCCTTTCCAAAAACAGTTTGCTTTTAAGGATAGATTTCCCCCCTTCTTCAAGATACTGGAGGTTTTTGTGAAAGTTTCAATATGAATTTTTCCAGAGTCTTTTGTGGCATCTTTGAAAAATGATATTGCCTGGATTTATATCTTCTTTCCATTTTATTTTTCTTTGAATAAGAAATCAGTTAATTGATGTCCAGTCCATTGAGATTCACTTATTAGTTCTTATAAACTTTGTTTTTATCTTCTTCTTCATCACTTGTTTTCTCCTATGTTTCTTTTTCTCCTTCTTCATCACTTCTCTTCGACTTTTCTCCTTGTTTCTTTTTCTTCTAATTCACCCATGGATTCTGAACAACTGGGGAAGGAATCCCGAGCAGACATGGTAAAATTTCTTCTTCTATTTTTATCGTTAGAGCATTTGTTGAACCTGGCTGGTCATGTTCATGTATTTGGGGCTAAACTATGGAAAAAATCTACTAAAAGGAAAACTGTATAATTTTTTTGTTTCTTTGAAATGCCTTTTATTGCTGGGCAATTGATAAAGGTATGGGAAGTTTGAATTGTTTAAAAGTTTTTGTGCTTGAATTTTCTAATTTAATGGTCAAGCTCTTGTATGATACGAGTGTTCATAGTCACTAATTTATTTTCATAGAGATGAGTGAGTTGTAATTTATCTAGATTTTTTCATTGGGAAAGGTTATCAAGGAAAAGGTAATCTGTTATGTTAAGGTGTATTTGTACTTTTTCTTTAAATCTGACACGGGTGGAAGAGGTGGTTGGATAAGTTTTGTTTAGCGGTTCTTTGGATGTTCTAAAATTGTTTTCCTTTGGGTAACAGCTGTGACAAGCAAGAGATAGTGTTAGCTATGAAAGGTACTTTTTTCGAGATTGGAACCGATATAAAGTTCAAGATAAAACTCCTTTCCAAAACAGTTTGCTTTTAAGGATAGATTTCCCTTCTTCAAGATACTGAGGTTTTTGTGAAAGTTTCAATACGGAATTTTTCTAGATCGCGACATCTTGAAAATGATATTGCATGGATTTATATCTTTTTCCATTTTATTTTTCTTTGAATAAGAAATCAGTTAATTGTTGTCCAGTCCATTGAGATTCACTTATTAGTTCTTATAAACTTTGTTTTTATCTTCTTCTTCATCACTTCTTTTCTCCTTGTTTCTTTTTCTTCTTCATCATCACTTCTCTTCGACTTTTCTCCTTGTTTTTTTTCTTCTTCTTCATCACTTCTCTTCAAACTTTCTGTTTATTTTTCTTCTAATTCACCCATGGATTCTGAACAACTGGGGAAGGAATCCCGAGCAGACATGGTAAAATTTCTTCTTCTATTTTTATCATTAGAGCATTTGTTGAACCTGGCTGGTCATGTTCATGTATTTGGGGCTAAACTATGGAAAAAATCTACTAAAAGGAAAACTGTGTAATTTTTTTTGTTTCTTTGAAATGTCTTTTATTGCTGGGCAATTGATAAACGTATGGGAAGTTTGAATTATTTGAAAGTTTTTGCTTGAATTTTCTAATTTAATGGTCAAGCTCTTGTATGATACGAGTGTTCATAGTCACTAATTTATTTTCATAGAGATGAGTGAGTTGTAATTTATCTAGATTTTTTCATTGGGAAAGGTTATCAGGAAAAGGTAAACTGTTGTTGTCAAGGTGTATTTGTACTTTTCTTTAAAAACCCGACACGGGTGGAAGAGGTGGTTGGATAAGTTTTGTTTAGCGGTTATTTGGATGTTTTAAAATTGTTTTCCTTTGGGTAATATCTAGGACAGCAAGACATAGTGTTAGCTATGAAAGGTACTTTTTTCGAGATTGAATCGATAAAGTTCAAGATAAAACTCCTTTCCAAAAACAGGTTTGCTTTTAAGGATAGATTTCCCCACCTTCTTCAAGATACTGGAGGTTTTTTTGAAAGTTTTAATACTTGAATTTTTCCCAGTACTTTGGCATGCCGAAAATGATATTGCCTCGGATTTATATATTCTTTCTATTTTATTTTTCTTTGAATAAGAAATCAGTTTAATTGATGTCCAGTCCATTGAGATTCACTTATTAGTTCTTATAAACTTTGTTTTTATCTTCTTCTTCATCACTTCTTTTCTCTTATGTTTCTTTTTCTTCTTCTTCATCACTTCTCTTCGACTTTTCTCCTTGTTTCTTTTTCTTCTTCTTCATCACTTCTCTTCAAACTTTCTGTTTATTTTTCTTCTAATTCACCCATGGGTTCTGAACAACTGGGGAAGGAATCCCGAGCAGACATGGTAAAATTTCTTCTTCTATTTTTATCATTAGAGCATTTGTTGAACTTGGCTAGTCATGTTCATGTATTTGGGGCTAAACTATGGAAAAAACCTACTAAAAGGAAAACTGTGTAATTTTTTTTTGTTTCTTTGAAATGTCTTTTTTTGCTGGGCAATTGATAAAGGTATGGGAAGTTTGAATTGTTTGAAAGTTTTTGTGCTTGAATTTTCTAATTTAATGGTCAAGCTCTTGTATGATATGAGTGTTCATAGTCACTAATTTATTTTCATAGAGATGAGTGAGTTGTAATTTATCTAGATTTTTTCATTGGGAAGGTTATCAAGAAAAAGGTAATCTGTTGTGTTAATGTGTATTTGTACTTTTTATTTAAACCCGACACGAGTGGAAGAGGTGGTTGCATAAGTTTTGTTTAGCGGTTCTTTGGATGTTCTAAAATTGTTTTCCTTTGGGTAATAGCCAGGACAACAAGAGATAGTGTTAGCTATGAAAGGTACTTTTTCTCGAGATTGAATCGATAAAGTTCAAGATAAAACTCCTTTCCAAAACAGTTTGCTTTTAAGGATAGATTTCCCCCTTGTTCAAGATGTTCGGAGGTTTTTGTGAAAGTTTCAATCTTGAATTTTTTTACTTTGGCATGCCGAAATGATATTGCATGGATTTATATCTTTTTTCCATTTTATTTTTCTTTGAATAAGAAATCAGTTAATTGATGTCCAGTCCATTGAGATTCACTTATTAGTTCTTATAAACTTTGTTTTTATCTTCTTCTTCATCACTTCTTTTCTCTTATGTTTCTTTTTCTTCTTCTTCATCACTTTTCTTCGACTTTTCTCCTTGTTTCTTTTTCTTCTTCTTCATCACTTCTCTTCAAACTTTCTGTTTTTATTTTTTCTTCTAATTCACCCATGGATTTCTGAACAACTAGGGAAGGAATCCCGAACAGACATGGTAAAATTTCTTCTTCTATTTTTATCATTAGAGCATTTGTTGAACCTGGCTGGTCATGTTCATGTATTTGGGGCTAAACTATGGAAAAAATCTACTAAAAGGAAAACTGTGTAATTTTTTTTGTTTTTTTGAAATGTCTTTTATTGCTGGGCAATTTATAAAGGTATGGGAAGTTTGAATTGTTTGAAAGTTTTTGTGCTTGATTTTCTAATTTAATGGTCAAGCTCATGTATGATACGAGTGTTCATAGTCACTAATTTATTTTCATAGAGATGAGTGAGTTGTAATTTATCTAGATTTTCTCATTGGGAAAGGTTATCAAGGAAAAGGTAATCGGTTGTGTTAATGTGTATTTTTACTTTTTCTTTAAACCTGACACGGGTGGAAGAGGTGGTTGGATAAGTTTTGTTTAGTGGTTCTTTGGATGTTTTAAAATTGTTTTCCTTTGGGTAATAGCCAGGACAACAAGAGATAGTGTTAGCTATGAAAGGTACTTTTCTGAGATTGGAACTGATAAAGTTCAGCATAAAACTCTTTTCCAAAAACAGTTTGCTTTTAAGGATAGATTTCCCCCCTTGTTCAAGATACTGGAGGTTTTTGTGAAAGTTTCAATACCGAATTTTTCCTAGACTTTGGCATGCTTTGAAAATGATAGCATGGATTTATATATTTTTTCCATTTTATTTTTCTTTGAATAAGAAATCGGTTAATTGTTGTCCAATCCATTGAGATTCACTTATTAGTTCTTATAAACTTTGTTTTTATCTTCTTCTTCATCACTTCTTTTCTCCTTGTTTCTTTTTCTTCTTCTTCATCACTTCTCTTCGACTTTTCTCCTTGTTTTTTTTTCTTCTTCATCACTTCTCTTCAAACTTTTTGTTTATTTTTCTTTTAATTCACCCATGGATTCTCGAATAACCTGGGGAAGGAATCGAGCAGACATGGTAAAATTTCTTCTTCTATTTTTATCATTAGAGCATTTGTTGAACCTGGCTGGTCATGTTCATGTATTTGGGGCTAAACTATGGAAAAAATCTACTAAAAGGAAAACTGTGTAATTTTTTTTGTTTCTTTGAAATGTCTTTTATTGCTGGGCAATTGATAAAGGTATGGGAAGTTTGAATTGTTTGAAAGTTTTTACTTGAATTTTCTAATTTAATGGTCAAGCTCTTGTATGATACGAGTGTTCATAGTCACTAATTTATTTTCATAGAGATGAGTGAGTTGTAATTTATCTAGATTTTTTCATTGGGAAAGGTTATCAAGGAAAAGGTAACATTGTGTCAAGGTGTATTTGTACTTTTTCTTTAAACCCTATTACACGGGTGGAAGAGGTGGTTGGATAAGTTTTGTTTAACGGTTCTTTGGATGTTTTAAAATTGTTTTCCTTTGGTTAATAGCCGTGACACTAAGAGATAGTGTTAGCTATGAAAGATACTTTTCGAGATTGAATCGATAAAGTTCAAGATAAAACTCATTTCCAAAAACAGCTTTGCTTTTAAGGATAGATTTCCACCTTCTTAAAGATACTGAGGTTTTTGTAAAAGTTTCAATCCGAATTTTTCCCAGACCGTGGCATGTCAAAATGATATTGCCCGGATTTATATCTTCTTTCTATTTTATTTTTCTTTGAATAAGAAATCGGTTAATTGCTGTCCGGTCCATTGAGATTCACTTATTAGTTCTTATAAACTTTGTTTTTATCTTCTTCTTCATCACTTCTTTTTCTTCTATGTTTCTTTTTCTTCTTCTTCATCACTTCTCTTCGACTTTTCTCCTTGTTTCTTTTCTTCTTCTTCATCACTTCTCTTCAAAATTTCGTTTATTTTTCTTCTAATTCACCCATGGATTCTCGAACAACTGGGAAGGAATCCCAAGCATACATGGTAAAATTTCTTCTTATATTTTTATCATTAGAGCATTTGTTGAACTCCGGTGGTCATGTTCATGTATTTGGGGCTAAACTATGGAAAAAATCTACTAAAAGGAAAACTGTGTAATTTTTTTTGTTTTCTTTGAAATGTCTTTTATCATTGGGCAATTTATAAAGGTATGGGAAGTTTGAATTGTTTGAAAGTTTTTGTGCTTGAATTTTCTAATTTAATGGTCAAGCTCTTGTATGATATGAGTGTTCATAGTCATTAATTTATTTTCATAGAGATGAGTGAGTTATAATTTATCTAGATTTTTTCATTGGGAAGGTTATCAAGGAAAAGGTAATCGGTTGTTTTAATGTGTATTTGTACTTTTCTTTAAACCTGACACGAGTGGAAGATGTGGTTGCATAAGTTTTGTTTAGCGGTTCTTTGGATGTTCTAAAATTGTTTTTCCTTTGGGTAATAGCCGGACAACAAGAGATAGTGTTAGCTATGAAAGGTACTTTTTCGAGATTGAATCGATAAAGTTCAAGATAAAACTCCTTTCCAAAAACAGTTTGTTTTTAAGGATAGATTTCCCCCCTTGTTCAAGATACTGGAGGTTTTTGTGAAAGTTTCAATACCTGGAATTTTTCCTAAGATTTTGGCATGCTGAAAATGATATTGCATGGATTTATATATTTTTTCCATTTTATTTTTCTTTGAATAAGAAATCAGTTAATTGTTGTCCAGTCCATTGAGATTCACTTATTAGTTCTTATAAACTTTGTTTTTATCTTCTTCTTCATCACTTCTTTCTCCTTGTTTCTTTTTCTTCTTCTTCATCACTTCTCTTCGACTTTTCTCCTTGTTTTTTTCTTCTTCTTCATCACTTCTCTTCAAACTTTTGTTTATTTTCTTTTAATTCACCCATGGATTCCCGAACAACTGGGGGAAGGAATCCCGAGCAGGACATGGTAAAATTTCTTCTTCTATTTTTATCATTAGAGCATTTGTTGAACCTGGCTGGTCATGTTCATGTATTTGGGGCTAAACTATGGAAAAAAATCTACTAAAAGGAAAACTGTGTAATTTTTTTTGTTTCTTTGAAATGTCTTTTATTGCTGGGCAATTGATAAAGGTATGGGAAGTTTGAATTGTTTGAAAGTTTTTACTTGAATTTTCTAATTTAATGGTCAAGCTCTTGTATGATACGAGTGTTCATAGTCACTAATTTATTTTCATAGAGATGAGTGAGTTGTAATTTATCTAGATTTTTTCATTGGGAAAGGTTATCAAGGAAAAGGTAATCTGTTGTGTCAAGGTGTATTTGTACTTTTTCTTTAAACCTGACACGGGTGGAAGAGGTGGTTGGATAAGTTTTGTTTAACGGTTCTTTGGATGTTTTAAAATTGTTTTCCTTTGGTTAATAGCCAGGACACTAAGAGATAGTGTTAGCTATGAAAGATACTTTTCTGAGATTGGAATTGATAAAGTTCAGCATAAAACTCATTTCCAAAAACAGTTTGCTTTTAAGGATAGATTTCCACCTTCTTAAAGATACTTTGGATGTTTTTGTAAAAGTTTCAACATTGAATTTTTCCGTCATCGTGGCATGCTGAAAATGATATTGCCTGGATTTATATCTTCTTTCTATTTTATTTTTCTTTGAATAAGAAATCGAGTTAATTGTCGTCCAAATCCATTGAGATTCACTTATTAGTTCTTATAAACTTTGTTTTTATCTTCTTCTTCATCACTTCTTTTCTTCTATGTTTCTTTTTCTTCTTCTTCATCACTTTCTTCGACTTTTCTCCTTGTTTCTTTTTCTTCTTCTTCATCACTTCTCTTCAAAATTTCGTTTATTTTTCTTCTAATTCACCCATGGATTTCGAACAACCGGGGAAGGAATCCCTTGTTAGACATGGTAAAATTTCTTCTTCTATTTTTATCATTAGAGCATTTGTTGAACCTGGCTGGTCATGTTCATGTATTTGGGGCTAAACTATGGAAAAAATCTACTAAAAGGAAAACTGTGTAATTTTTTTGTTTTTTTGAAATGTCTTTTATTCTTTGGGCAATTTATAAAGGTATGGGAAGTTTGAATTGTTTGAAAGTTTTTGTGCTTGATTTTCTAATTTAATGGTCAAGCTCATGTATGATACGAGTGTTCATAGTCACTAATTTATTTTCATAGAGATGAGTGAGTTGTAATTTATCTAGATTTTCTCATTGGGAAAGGTTATCAAGGAAAAGGTAATCTGTTGTGTTAAGGTGTATTTGTACTTTTTCTTTAAACCTGACACGGGTGGAAGAGGTGGTTGGATAAGTTTTGTTTAGTGGTTCTTTGGATGTTTTAAAATTGTTTTCCTTTGGGTAATAGCTAGGACAGCAAGAGATAGGGTTAGCTATGAAAGGTACTTTTCAAAGATTGGAACTGATAAAGTTCAGCATAAAACTCCTTTCCAAAAACAGTTTGCTTTTAAGGATAGATTTCCCCCCTTGTTCAAGATACTGGAGGTTTTTGTGAAAGTTTCAATACTGAATTTTTCCGGTACTGTGGCATGCTGAAAATGATATTGCCTGGATTTATATCTTCTTTCCATTTTATTTTTCTTTGAATAAGAAATCAGTTAATTGTTGTCCAGTCCATTGAGATTCACTTATTAGTTCTTATAAACTTTGTTTTTATCTTCTTCTTCATCACTTCTTTTCTCTTATGTTTCTTTTTCTTCTTCTTCATCACTTTTCTTCGACTTTTCTCCTTGTTTCTTTTTCTTCTTCTTCATCACTTCTCTTCAAACTTTCTGTTTATTTTTCTTTTAATTCACCCATGGATTCTGAACAACTGGGGAAGGAATCCGAGCAGACATGGTAAAATTTCTTCTTCTATTTTTATCATTAGAGCATTTGTTGAACTTGGCTAGTCATGTTCATGTATTTGGGGCTAAACTATGGAAAAAACCTACTAAAAGGAAAACTGTGTAATTTTTTTTTGTTTCTTTGAAATGCCTTTTTTTGCTGGGCAATTGATAAAGGTATGGGAAGTTTGAATTGTTTGAAAGTTTTTGTGCTTGAATTTTCTAATTTAATGGTCAAGCTCTTGTATGATATGAGTGTTCATAGTCATTAATTTATTTTCATAGAGATGAGTGAGTTGTAATTTATCTAGATTTTTTCATTGGGAAGGTTATCAAGGAAAAGGTAATCGGTTGTTTTAATGTGTATTTGTACTTTTTCTTTAAACCTGACACGAGTGGAAGATGTGGTTGCATAAGTTTTGCTTAGCGGTTCTTTGGATGTTCTAAAATTGTTTTCCTTTGGGTAATAGCCAGGACAACAAGAGATAGTGTTAGCTATGAAAGGTACTTTTCTGAGATTGGAACTGATAAAGTTCAGCATAAAACTCCTTTCCAAAAACAGTTTGCTTTTAAGGATAGATTTCCCCCCTTGTTCAAGATACTGGAGGTTTTTGTGAAAGTTTCAATACTGAATTTTTCCGGTACTTTGGCATGCTGAAAATGATATTGCATGGATTTATATATTTTTTCCATTTTATTTTTCTTTGAATAAGAAATCAGTTAATTGCTGTCCAGTCCATTGAGATTCACTTATTAGTTCTTATAAACTTTGTTTTTATCTTCTTCTTCATCACTTCTTTTCTCCTTGTTTCTTTTTCTTCTTCTTCATCACTTCTCTTCGACTTTTCTCCTTGTTTTTTTTTCTTCTTCTTCATCACTTCTCTTCGACTTTTCTCCTTGTTTTTTTTTCTTCTTCTTCATCACTTCTCTTCAAACTTTTTGTTTATTTTTCTTCTAATTCACCCATGGATTCTGAACAACTGGGGAAGGAATCCCGAGCAGACATGGTAAAATTTCTTCTTCTATTTTTATCATTAGAGCATTTGTTGAACCTGGCTGGTCATGTTCATGTATTTGGGGCTAAACTATGGAAAAAATCTACTAAAAGGAAAACTGTAATTTTTTTGTTTCTTTGAAATGTCTTTTATTGCTGGGCAATTGATAAAGGTATGGGAAGTTTGAATTGTTTGAAAGTTTTTACTTGAATTTTCTAATTTAATGGTCAAGCTCTTGTATGATACGAGTGTTCATAGTCACTAATTTATTTTCATAGAGATGAGTGAGTTGTAATTTATCTAGATTTTTTCATTGGGAAAGGTTATCAAGGAAAAGGTAATCTGTTGTGTCAAGGTGTATTTGTACTTTTTCTTTAAACCTGACACGGGTGGAAGAGGTGGTTGGATAAGTTTTGTTTAACGGTTCTTTGGATGTTTTAAAATTGTTTTCCTTTGGTTAATAGCCAGGACACTAAGAGATAGTGTTAGCTATGAAAGATACTTTTCTGAGATTGGAACTGATAAAGTTCAGCATAAAACTCATTTCCAAAAACAGTTTGCTTTTAAGGATAGATTTCCCACCTTCTTAAAGATACTGGAGGTTTTTGTAAAAGTTTCAATACTGAATTTTTCCGGTACTGTGGCATGCTGAAAATGATATTGCCTGGATTTATATCTTCTTTCTATTTTATTTTTCTTTGAATAAGAAATCAGTTAATTGCTGTCCAGTCCATTGAGATTCACTTATTAGTTCTTATAAACTTTGTTTTTATCTTCTTCTTCATCACTTCTTTTCTTCTATGTTTCTTTTTCTTCTTCTTCATCACTTCTCTTCGACTTTTCTCCTTGTTTCTTTTTCTTCTTCTTCATCACTTCTCTTCAAAATTTCTGTTTATTTTTCTTCTAATTCACCCATGGATTCTGAACAACTGGGGAAGGAATCCCAAGCAGACATGGTAAAATTTCTTCTTCTATTTTTATCATTAGAGCATTTGTTGAACCTGGCTGGTCATGTTCATGTATTTGGGGCTAAACTATGGAAAAAATCTACTAAAAGGAAAACTGTGTAATTTTTTTTGTTTTCTTTGAAATGTCTTTTATTGCTGGGCAATTTATAAAGGTATGGGAAGTTTGAATTGTTTGAAAGTTTTTGTGCTTGAATTTTCTAATTTAATGGTCAAGCTCTTGTATGATATGAGTGTTCATAGTCATTAATTTATTTTCATAGAGATGAGTGAGTTGTAATTTATCTAGATTTTTTCATTGGGAAGGTTATCAAGGAAAAGGTAATCGGTTGTTTTAATGTGTATTTGTACTTTTTCTTTAAACCTGACACGAGTGGAAGATGTGGTTGCATAAGTTTTGTTTAGCGGTTCTTTGGATGTTCTAAAATTGTTTTCATTTGGGTAATAGCCAGGACAACAAGAGATAGTGTTAGCTATGAAAGGTACTTTTCTGAGATTGGAACTGATAAAGTTCAGCATAAAACTCTTTTCCAAAAACAGGTTTGCTTTTAAGGATAGATTTCCCCCTTGTTCAAGATACTTTGGAGGTTTTTGTGAAAGTTTCAATACCGAATTTTTCCCAGTACTTTGGCATGCTGAAAATGATATTGCATGGATTTATATATTTTTTCCATTTTATTTTTCTTTGAATAAGAAATCAGTTAATTGTTGTCCAGTCCATTGAGATTCACTTATTAGTTCTTATAAACTTTGTTTTTATCTTCTTCTTCATCACTTCTTTTCTCCTTGTTTCTTTTTCTTCTTCTTCATCACTTCTCTTCGACTTTTCTCCTTGTTTTTTTTTCTTCTTCTTCATCACTTCTCTTCAAACTTTTTGTTTATTTTTCTTTTAATTCACCCATGGATTCTGAACAACTGGGGAAGGAATCCCGAGCAGACATGGTAAAATTTCTTCTTCTATTTTTATCATTAGAGCATTTGTTGAACTCCATTGGTCATGTTCATGTATTTGGGGCTAAACTATGGAAAAATCTACTAAAAGGAAAACGTGTAATTTTTTTGTTTCTTTGAAATGTCTTTTATTCATTGGGCAATTGATAAAGGTATGGGAAGTTTGAATTGTTTGAAAGTTTTTACTTGAATTTTCTAATTTAATGGTCAAGCTCTTGTATGATACGAGTGTTCATAGTCACTAATTTATTTTCATAGAGATGAGTGAGTTGTAATTTATCTAGATTTTTTCATTGGGAAAGGTTATCAAGGAAAAGGTAATCTGTTGTGTCAAGGTGTATTTGTACTTTTCTTTAAACCTGACACGGGTGGAAGAGGTGGTTGGATAAGTTTTGTTTAACGGTTCTTTGGATGTTTTAAAATTGTTTTCCTTTGGTTAATAGCCAGGACACTAAGAGATAGTGTTAGCTATGAAAGATACTTTTCTGAGATTGGAACTGATAAAGTTCAGCATAAAACTCATTTCCAAAAACAGTTTGCTTTTAAGGATAGATTTCCCACCTTCTTAAAGATACTGGAGGTTTTTGTAAAAGTTTCAATACTGAATTTTTCCGGTACTAAGGCATGCTGAAAATGATATTGCCTGGATTTATATCTTCTTTCTATTTTATTTTTCTTTGAATAAGAAATCAGTTAATTCTTTGTCAGTCCATTGAGATTCACTTATTAGTTCTTATAAACTTTGTTTTTATCTTCTTCTTCATCACTTCTTTTCTTCTATGTTTCTTTTTCTTCTTCTTCATCACTTCTCTTCGACTTTTCTCCTTGTTTCTTTTTTTCTTCTTCTTCATCACTTCTCTTCAAAATTTCTGTTTATTTTTCTTCTAATTCACCCATGGATTTCGAACAACCTGGGAAGGAATCCCAGCAGACATGGTAAAATTTCTTCTTCTATTTTTATCATTAGAGCATTTGTTGAACCCGGGCCGGTCATGTTCATGTATTTGGGGCTAAACTATGGAAAAAATCTACTAAAAGGAAAACTGTGTAATTTTTTTTGTTTTCTTTGAAATGTCTTTTATTGCTGGGCAATTTATAAAGGTATGGGAAGTTTGAATTGTTTGAAAGTTTTTGTTCTTGATTTTCTAATTTAATGGTCAAGCTCATGTATGATACGAGTGTTCATAGTCACTAATTTATTTTCATTGAGATGAGTGAGTTGTAATTTATCTAGATTTTTTCATTGGGAAAGGTTATCAAGGAAAAGGTAATCTGTTGTGTTAAGGTGTATTTGTAATTTTTCTTTAAACCTGACACGGGTGGAAGAGGTGGTTGGATAAGTTTTGTTTAGTGGTTCTTTGGATGTTTTGAAATTGTTTTCCTTTGGGTAATAGCTAGGACAGCAAGAGATAGGGTTAGCTATGAAAGGTACTTTTCTGAGATTGGAACTGATAAAGTTCAGCATAAAACTCCTTTCCAAAAACAGTTTGCTTTTAAGGATAGATTTCCCCCCTTCTTCAAGATATTGGAGGTTTTTGTGAAAGTTTCAATACTGAATTTTTAGCATCTTGTGGCATGCTGAAAATGATATTGCCTGGATTTATAACTTCTTTCCATTTTATTTTTCTTTGAATAAGAAATCGTTAATTGTTGTCCACCCATTGAGATTCACTTATTAGTTCTTATAAACTTTGTTTTTATCTTCTTCTTCATCACTTCTTTTCTCTTATGTTTCTTTTTCTTCTTCTTCATCACTTCTCTTCGACTTTTCTCCTTGTTTCTTTTTCTTCTTCTTCATCACTTCTCTTCAAACTTTCTGTTTATTTTTCTTCTAATTCACCCATGGATTCTGAACAACTGGGGAAGGAATCCCGAGCAGACATGGTAAAATTTCTTCTTCTATTTTTATCATTAGAGCATTTGTTGAACTTGGCTGTTCATGTTCATGTATTTGGGGCTAAACTATGGAAAAAATCTACTAAAAGGAAAACCGTGTAATTTTTTTGTTTCTTTGAAATGTCTTTTATTGCTGGGCAATTGATAAAGGTATGGGAAGTTTGAATTGTTTGAAAGTTTTTGTGCTTGAATTTTCTAATTTAATGGTCAAGCTCTTGTATGATACGAGTGTTCATAGTCACTAATTTATTTTCATAGAGATGAGTGAGTTGTAATTTATCTAGATTTTTTCATTGGGAAAGGTTATCAAGGAAAAGGTAATCTCTTTTGTTAAGGTGTATTTGTACTTTTTCTTTAAACCTGACACGTGTGGAAGAAGTGGTTGGATAAGTTTTGTTTAGCGGTTCTTTGGATGTTTTAAAATTGTTTTTGTTTGGGTAATAGCCAGGACAAAGCAAGAGATAGTGTTAGCTATGAAAGGTACTTTTCTCGAGATTGAATCGATAAAGTTCAAGATAAAACTCCTTTCCAAAACAGTTTGCTTTTAAGGATAGATTTCCCCCTTCTTCAAGATACTGGAGGTTTTTGTGAAAGTTTCAATACCGAATTTTTCCTAGAATGTGGCATGCTTGAAAATGATATTGCCTGGATTTATATCTTCTTTTTTATTTTATTTTTCTTTGAATAAGAAATCGGTTAATTGTCATCCAGTCCATTGAGATTCACTTATTAGTTCTTATAAACTTTGTTTTTATCTTCTTCTTCATCACTTCTTTTTCGCTTGTTTCTTTTTCTTCTTCTTCATCACTTCTCTTCGACTTTTCTCCTTGTTTTTTTTCTTCTTCTTCATCACTTCTCTTCAAACTTTCGTTTATTTTTCTTCTAATTCACCCATGGATTTCGAACAACGGGAAAGGAATCGAGAGACATGGTAAAATTTCTTCTTCTATTTTTATCATTAGAGCATTTGTTGAACCTGGCTGGTCATGTTCATGTATTTATGGCTAAACTATGGAAAAAATATACTAAAAGGAAAACTGTGTAATTTTTTTTGTTTCTTTGAAATGTCTTTTATTGCTGGGCAATTGATAAAGGTATGGGAAGTTTGAATTGTTTGAAAGTTTTTGTGCTTGAATTTTCTAATTTAATGGTCAAGCTCTTGTATGATACGAGTGTTCATAGTCACTAATTTATTTTCATAGAGATGAGTGAGTTGTAATTTATATAGATTTTTTCATTGGGAAAGGTTATCAAGGAAAAGGTAATCTGTTGTGTTAAGGTGTATTTGTACTTTTTCTTTAAACCTGACACGGGTGGAAGAGGTGGTTGGATAAGTTTTGTTTAGCGGTTCTTTGGATGTTCTAAAATTGTTTTCCTTTGGGTAATAGCCAGGACAGCAAGAGATAGTGTTAGCTATGAAAGGTACTTTTCTGAGATTGGAACTGATAAAGTTCAGCATAAAACTCTTTTCCAAAAACAGTTTGCTTTTAAGGATAGATTTACCCCTTTGTTCAAGATACTGGAGGTTTTTGTGAAAGTTTCAATAATTTGAATTTTTCCGACTTTGTGGCATCTTGAAAATGATATTGCATGGATTTATATCTTTTTTCCATTTTATTTTTCTTTGAATAAGAAATCGTTAATTGTTGTCCGGTCCATTGAGATTCACTTATTAGTTCTTATAAACTTTGTTTTTATCTTCTTCTTCATCACTTCTTTTCTGCTTGTTTCTTTTTCTTCTTCTTCATCACTTCTCTTCGACTTTTCTCCTTGTTTTTTTTTCTTCTTCTTCATCACTTCTCTTCAAACTTTTTGTTTATTTTTCTTCTAATTCACCCATGGATTCTGAACAAATGGGGAAGGAATCCCGAGCAGACATGGTAAAATTTCTTCTTCTATTTTTATCATTAGAGCATTTGTTGAACCTGGCTGGTCATGTTCATGTATTTATGGCTAAACTATGGAAAAAATCTACTAAAAGGAAAACTGTGTAATTTTTTTTTGTTTCTTTGAAATGTCTTTTATTGCTGGGCAATTGATAAAGGTATGGGAAGTTTGAATTGTTTGAAAGTTTTTGTGCTTGAATTTTCTAATTTAATGGTCAAGCTCTTGTATGATACGAGTGTTCATAGTCACTAATTTATTTTCATAGAGATGAGTGAGTTGTAATTTATATAGATTTTTTCATTGGGAAAGGTTATCAAGGAAAAGGTAATCTGTTGTGTTAAGGTGTATTTGTACTTTTTCTTTAAACCTGACACGGGTGGAAGAGGTGGTTGGATAAGTTTTGTTTAGCGGTTCTTTGGATGTTCTAAAATTGTTTTCCTTTGGGTAATAGCCAGGACAGCAAGAGATAGTGTTAGCTATGAAAGGTACTTTTCTCGAGATTGAATGATAAAGTTCAAGATAAAACTCTTTTCCAAAAACAGTTTGCTTTTAAGGATAGATTTACCCCTTTGTTCAAGATACTTTGGAGGTTTTTGTGAAAGTTTCAATACTTGAATTTTTAAAAGATTGTGGCATCTTGAAAATGATAATGCATGGATTTATATCTTTTTTCCATTTTATTTTTCTTTGAATAAGAAATCAGTTAATTGCTGTCCAGTCCATTGAGATTCACTTATTAGTTCTTATAAACTTTGTTTTTATCTTCTTCTTCATCACTTCTTTTCTCCTTGTTTCTTTTTCTTCTTCTTCATCACTTCTCTTCGACTTTTCTCCTTGTTTTTTTTTCTTCTTCTTCATCACTTCTCTTCAAACTTTTTGTTTATTTTTCTTCTAATTCACCCATGGATTCTGAACAAATGGGGAAGGAATCCCGAGCAGACATGGTAAAATTTCTTCTTCTATTTTTATCATTAGAGCATTTGTTGAACTTGGCTGGTCATGTTCATGTATTTGGGGCTAAACTATGGAAAAAATCTACTAAAAGGAAAACTGTGTAATTTTTTTTGTTTCTTTGAAATGTCTTTTATTGCTGGGCAATTTATAAAGGTATGGGAAGTTTGAATTGTTTGAAAGTTTTTGTGCTTGATTTTCTAATTTAATGGTCAAGCTCTTGTATGATACGAGTGTTCATAGTCACTAATTTATTTTCATAGAGATGAGTGAGTTGTAATTTATCTAGATTTTTTCATTGGGAAAGGTTATCAAGGAAAAGGTAATATGTTGTGTCAAGGTGTATTTGTACTTTTTCTTTAAACCTGACATGGGTGGAAGAGGTGGTTGGATAAGTTTTGTTTAGCGGTTCTTTGGATGTTTTAAAATTGTTTTCCTTTGGGTAATAGCTAGACAAAGAAGAGATAGTGTTAGCTATGAAAGGTATTTTTCTGAGATTGGAACTGATAAAGTTCAGCATAAAACTCCTTTCTAAAAACAGTTTGCTTTTAAGGATAGATTTCCCCCCTTCTTCAAGATACTGGAGGTTTTTGTGAAAGTTTTAATACTTGAATTTTAAAGACTTGTGCATCTTGAAAATGATATTGCCTGGATTTATATCTTCTTTCCATTTTATTTTTCTTTGAATAAGAAATTAGTTAATTGTTTGTCAGTCCATGGAGATTCACTTATTAATTCTTATAAACTTTGTTTTTATCTTCTTCTTCATCACTTCTTTTCTCTTATGTTTCTTTTTCTTCTTCTTCATCACTTCTCTTTGACTTTTCTCCTTGTTTCTTTTTCTTCTTCTTCATCACTTCTCTTCAAACTTTCTGTTTATTTTTCTTCTAATTCACCCATGGATTCTGAACAACTGGGGAAGGAATCCCGAGCAGACATGGTAAAATTTCATCTTCTATTTTTATCATTAGAGCATTTGTTGAACTTGGCTGGTCATGTTCATGTATTTGGGGCTAAACTATGGAAAAAATCTACTAAAAGGAAAACTGTGTAATTTTTTTTGTTTCTTTGAAATGTCTTTTATTGCTGGGCAATTGATAAAGGTATGGGAAGTTTGAATTGTTTGAAAGTTTTTGTGCTTGAATTTTCTAATTTAATGGTCAAGCTCTTGTATGATACGAGTGTTCATAGTCACTAATTTATTTTCATAGAGATGAGTGAGTTGTAATTTATCTAGATTTTCTCATTGGGAAAGGTTATCAAGGAAAAGGTAATCTCTTTTGTTAAGGTGTATTTTTACTTTTTCTTTAAACCTGACACGGGTGGAAGAGGTGGTTGGATAAGTTTTGTTTAGCGGTTCTTTGGATGTTTTAAAATTGTTTTTCTTTGGGTAATAGCCAGGACAGCAAGAGATAGTGTTAGCTATGAAAGGTACTTTTCTGAGATTGGAACTGATAAAGTTCAGCATAAAACTCTTTTCCAAAAACAGTTTGCTTTTAAGGATAGATTTCCCCCCTTCTTCAAGATACTGGAGGTTTTTGTGAAAGTTTCAATCTCGAATTTTTGGGTATTGTGGCATGTCAAAATGATATTGCCTGGATTTATAACTTCTTTCCATTTTATTTTTCTTTGAATAAGAAATCAGTTAATTGTTGTCCAGTCCATTGAGATTCACTTATTAGTTCTTATAAACTTTGTTTTTATCTTCTTCTTCATCACTTCTTTTCTCTTATGTTTCTTTTTCTTCTTCTTCATCACTTCTCTTCGACTTTTCTCCTTGTTTCTTTTTCTTCTTCTTCATCACTTCTCTTCAAACTTTCTGTTTATTTTTCTTCTAATTCACCCATGGATTCTGAACAACTGGGGAAGGAATCCCGAGCAGACATGGTAAAATTTCTTCTTCTATTTTTATCATTAGAACATTTGTTGAACCTGGCTGGTCATGTTCATGTATTTGGGGCTAAACTATGGAAAAAATCTACTAAAAGGAAAACTGTGTAATTTTTTTGTTTCTTTGAAATGTCTTTTATTGCTGGGCAATTTATAAAGGTATGGGAAGTTTGAATTGTTTGAAAGTTTTTGTGCTTGATTTTCTAATTTAATGGTCAAGCTTATGTATGATACGAGTGTTCATAGTCACTAATTTATTTTCATTGAGATGAGTGAGTTGTAATTTATCTAGATTTTTTCATTGGGAAAGGTTATCAAGGAAAAGGTAATCTGTTGTGTTAAGGTGTATTTGTACTTTTTCTTTAAACCTGACACGGGTGGAAGAGGTGGTTGGATAAGTTTTGTTTAGTGGTTCTTTGGATGTTTTAAAATTGTTTTCCTTTGGGTAATAGCTAGGACAGCAAGAGATAGGGTTAGCTATGAAAGGTACTTTTCTGAGATTGGAACTGATAAAGTTCAGCATAAAACTCCTTTCCAAAAAAAAAGTTTGCTTTTAAGGATAGATTTCCCCCTTCTTCAAGATACTACCGGAGGTTTTTTGTGAAAGTTTCAATGTCTGAATTTTTCCCAGATTGTGGCATCTTTGAAAATGATATTGCCTGGATTTATATCTTCTTTCCATTTTATTTTTCTTTGAATAAGAAATCAGTTAATTGATGTCCAGTCCATTAAGATTCACTTATTAGTTCTTATAAACTTTGTTTTTATCTTCTTCTTCATCACTTCTTTTCTCCATGTTTCTTTTTCTTCTTCTTCATCACTTCTCTTCGACTTTTCTCCTTGTTTCTTTTTCTTCTTCTTCATCACTTCTCTTCAAACTTTCTCGTTTATTTTTCTTCTAATTCACCCATGGATTACGAACAACCTGGGAAGGAATCCCGAGCAGACATGGTAAAATTTCTTTTCTATTTTTATCATTAGAGCATTTGTTGAACCTGGCTGGTCATGTTCAAGTATTTGGGGCTAAACTATGGAAAAAATCTACTAAAAGGAAAACTGTGTGATTTTTTTTTGTTTCTTTGAAATGTCTTTTATTGCTGGGCAATTGATAAAGGTATGGGAAGTTTGAATTGTTTGAAAGTTTTTGCTTGAATTTTCTAATTTAATGGTCAAGCTCTTGTATGATACGAGTGTTCATAGTCACTAATTTATTTTCATAGAGATGAGTGAGTTGTAATTTATTTAGATTTTTTCATTGGGAAAGGTTATCAAGGAAAAGGTAATCTGTTGTGTTAAGGTGTATTTGTACTTTTTCTTTAAACCTGACACGGGTGGAAGAGGTGGTTGGATAAGTTTTGTTTAGCGGTTCTTTGGATGTTTTAAAATTGTTTTTCTTTGGGTAATAGCCAGGACAGCAAGAGATAGTGTTAGCTATGAAAGGTACTTTTCTGAGATTGGAACTGATAAAGTTCAGCATAAAACTCCTTTCCAAAAAACAGTTTGCTTTTAAGGATAGATTTCCCCCCTTCTTCAAGATACTGGAGGTTTTTGTGAAAGTTTCAATACTGAATTTTTCCGGTATTGTGGCATGCTGAAAATGATATTGCCTGGATTTATATCTTCTTTCCATTTTATTTTTCTTTGAATAAGAAATCGATTAATTGTTTGTCCAGTCCATTGAGATTCACTTATTAGTTCTTATAAACTTTGTTTTTATCTTCTTCTTCATCACTTCTTTTCTGCTTGTTTCTTTTTCTTCTTCTTCATCACTTCTCTTCGACTTTTCTCCTTGTTTCTTTTTCTTCTTCTTCATCACTTCTCTTCAAACTTTTGGTTTATTTTTCTTCTAATTCACCCATGGATTCTGAACAACTGGGGAAGGAATCCCGAGCAGACATGGTAAAATTTCTTATTCTATTTTTATCATTAGAGCATTTGTTGAACCTGGATGGTCATGTTCATGTATTTGGGGCTAAACTATGGAAAAAATTTACTAAAAGGAAAACTGTGTAATTTTTTTTTTCAGTACGTTTTTCTTCATGCACTATAATATCGTCTGCATAACCCAATCACTATCTCATAGTGATTATGATTAATCAAAAAGAGGCATATAGAAAGTCAGATTAGATATACAGTATACCACACCATGACGCTTAAATCTCTTAAGAGTTTGAAAACTCCGAAGGCCAGTAAAAGCTTCCATTGAAAAACCAGTCAATACATCCACTAAACTGTGATTTGCATATTTATGTCATCATGTAATGGAAAATGGGACATCAATCAATCTCATTAAAAATACTCCATATATGCTCTTTATTTAAACAATTACATACTACACAGGGTATTAGTACACTTGAATATCTCACTCCATATTTAAATCTAGTTGATAGATCCATTACTCTCATCTGTATATTAAAAAAGATTACCAGGCTCTGCAGCATACAAAATTTCTCAAAAAAAATCTTCAAATCCAACGTAGGGATACCACTTTTTTGAATTTTGTTCCTTCAGCCACTATCATGGTGGTGGGTACATGATAACTTGCGTACAAGTAGTCTAAATAAATCACAAAATGAGATGCCGATAGGACGAAACTTGATCTTTCATATGCACATACACCATGGAATTGTAAAATAAAAATATTACCCCAAGATAATCTTATTACATACATGAAACTAAAGATAATCTTATTATATAATACCTTTAGTTCTGATCACAACATCACCACCAACTTTCAATAAATTTTGGTCAAAACAAAATTGTAGGTGTAAATAATCCACATGGACAGGTGGAACAATCCTAGGCAATGGCGTACCAAGGGAAATAAGCACTAGAAGTATTGAATCACCTCACCAAATCTGAGCGCGAGGAAATAGGAACCGAAGCAGCCCGTGAGGTCGACATAAATGGAGAAAAAGTTCTGATGTGATGCTCATTGGGTACAAGAAGAATAAATGCACTCACAGAGTTGGTGAAGAGATAAGAAGAGCTCGGTCAAAGTAAGACTCGGCCAAGGACCTAAAGGGCGACATCGGTCATCTCCACCAAACAAGCGACATCGGGTAGTGGGATATCCGAAGGGGACATCACTCGGCTCGTCTAGATATCTCGACCTAAGCAAATAGGAATATCGGCTGAAGCATCGACTGATCATCCGAAAAGAACATCAAGGAAGCTACGTCAGGCCCAACATCGTAGTACTGGATGTATCATCACCTGTGACTATAAATAGAGACTATGTAGAAAGGTATAACTCAAGTAAGAAGTAAGGAAAGAGAGCACACCTAGAGTATTGAGAGAAAAGCATTCATCTTGTAATCTTGAATTAAGCAATAAGATCATCCCTTTTCCCCCGTGGACGTAGGTAATCATACCGAACCACGTATATCTTATACTATTGTTCATCTCTTGCATGTTTACTTCATTGTGTATGTTTGATATCCTTTGGATGTAGTGGTAGGATTTTCTACATCTACATTCTGGCGCCTACTAAGGGGACTGTGTAACATCTTCAGATACCTTGAAATCAGTTGCCAAAAGAGAGAATTCCAAGCTCCTAAGTCACCTTGCGTGTTAGTTGAAGCTAAGGGAAGAAACTCTTTTGGTTAAATGTGTTAGTAGACAAATCTTGCAACGTGTTTTTGTTTTATAAAAACAATTTTCTTCACCCGTGAAACTTCCTTATTTAGGCTTAGTAGAACCTTGTTATGTTTTGGTGTTGAACTGTCCTTAATAGCATCAATCTTTTTAGCTTTCGGTTAAGTCGAGTTGTTAAGATTAAGTCATTAAACTAGGCTGTTTGGTTGAGTTGTCAAAGCGAGTTATTAGAAGATCCTCAAACTCCCTAAATAACATCTTTTGATGTTTGGTAGAAGCTGAAGTGAAAATTCATCTCGTCGGCCGCCTTTTCGTCTCAAAACTCTAAGGTTGTTTAACTGTCAAAAATAGCATCAACACCGTTAAAAGAGAGATTCAACAACTCCTATAAACATATATTGATGATAGTTGATGCTAAGTGAAGGGCTCTAATGGTTGAAACGCATAGGTTGCTAGATCTATCGTTTAAAGTTTACCTTTCTGATTAAAAGCTCGATTTCGTTACATTTGTTTTCACTTACTTCATCGTTGAAAAGCTCACAAAATTTTAGCTTAAAAGGAAAAACTTGTTTAGTTATCTTCACCGTCTTAATTTTGTCGAGTAAGTACTATAAGGTTTCTTACCCTATGAGTGAGTGATTTCTGTCGGAAAAGTTTGATTAATCTTCTTACGCCGAGTTAAGTGTTTTCTGTTGAGTTAAGGCTCTTGATTAAATATCATCTCGTCTTCGATCTAAGTTGACCGTTATAACACCTCAAAGCTCCCTAATGGATCATCTTTGATAATCGGTGGAAGCTAGATTGAAACGTTATTTCACCGTTTAAATCTTCTTTGTGAGTTAAATAAAGTACAATAGTGGTGGAGGCAAGACTAACTCGAAGTCATCGAGTTTAGTTTTCCGAAAACTACGGCTAGAAGTAGTATAATGTGTACTTTGTTAATAAGTCTCATCTTGATCCTACAAAGAAGAGCCTCACAAGCGTCGTAGAAAACCAAAGGAATCCTATGGTACAACTATCCTCTGGGATTTTCGGTAATGTTGTATAGGTAAACCGTTTCACAACAGCTGGTGAAGGTTGTCGTTATTATCAACCATAGTCAAGAAAGAAATTTTCCGATCTAACGTACAGATGATTAATGATTTCTGGCACTAGGAATGTTAGGACAAATAATGATTAATGCATAGAGAACGTACCGAAAGCGATGTGCCGAAACAGCTTTTCAAAGATTGTCCTTTACGGTCAAAACCACTTGATTGCTGAGATCAACACGCAAGCATAAATGGAATTGTACTAAAATTTTTCCACTATGAACAGCAGAACTGCTGTACTTCATCCTTAACCTTTTCGAAAACAGTTCGAACTAAGTATTGTGTACTTTGCTGACGTAGGTAGGGACGGGCGAGCCGAGGCACAAAGGCAACACTAGAGGCGATGGCAAGCACCTCCAGGACGGGTAGGATTCTCAGGAATCGGGCCATAGCGGGATCTAGTGTACAAGAAGGACTGACGGATTCCCGACAAGGGGTTAGCCGACAAAACCATCAAGGCGAATCTCAGGCACCGGACAGAGATATGGCAACTGTCGACGAAGAAGTCGATCTAGGCCGAGACGACGATCTCCCACCAAGAATACTGAGGATTAACCCGAGCCAGATGATGCAGGGGGACATGGAAGATGGAAAAACTGCATCAGATACTGAGGAAGATGAGGAAGTGCAAATCATACATGAGGAACGGAGGCGAGAAAGGCAACCAGTGGAGTATCGACGTGCACTAGAGCAGGAAGAAGAAAGGCTTAGACAAGTGCGCTTAGGAATGGGCGATCTCAACCGAGACATCCCACCAGCAAGAGCTGATCCTCCCGTAGCTCAACCGTTCCCCCGTTATCCCCCCGCCAGGACCACCAACTGCGCCCCCCAATGTAGCAGGAAACCAAGTGAATGGCCACTCTAGCCATGAGAGCACTGACCCAATGTTACTTGCTATCTTGGCGAGCCAAAGAAGGCAGGAAGACTTTATGCAGAGAGCTGCAAAGAACGAATCTAGCCTTGGAGCATGAAAACTACCAGCTCCGCAACCGGAGAGCCGGGTCAAGAGGATTTTCGAGCCGAGGCGCTTCTAGCAATCACACCCGGTCGAGAAACACTCCGACCCCACCCCCGAACCGAGAGCGCATGCCCGACCCTAATCTCTTAAGGGGAGGGTATGGCCCACCCGAGGACTCTTCGACCGAGGAAGAGGCGACATACGAGGGAACGGATGCGACAACCAAGCAAAAGCTCGAGCAACTTGAGCGAGATGGTCAAGAAGGCGACGGGGAAATGGCGAGGACGATAAGTTAGCGAAGTGATCAGTGAAGCACAGAAGACACCATTTACTAAGGAACTAAATCGGACTCCCTTCCCGCCAAAGTGTACGTTGCAGACCTTCCCATCCAGGTTTGACGGCACGGGTGACGTAGGAGAACATGTCAAAATATACAGCATGTCTTTGTTACAATGGACGAAATACGATGTGGTCATGTGCAAATTCTTTCCAGCGAGTCTCGAAGGTGAGGCAAAGAACTGGTTTTACACCCTGCCCGATGAGTCCGTTGGCAATTATGTTGTCTTGGTGGAAACCTTCTTGGAAACTTACATGCACAACAATATAGCTCGGACCAGAGTCAATAAGCTCTTTTCGCTAGCACGAAGATTTAGGGAACCATTGCGGTCTCTAAAAGACAAATGGAGAAAGCTGTGTACTGACATCGGGAAGGTACCGGTCGATCAACATATCTTCGGGTTCGAAAATTCATTGGGAAAGTCAGACCCTATTTATATAGCAATGTACACCGAAAAACCCAAAACGTTAAGGGAAATAAGGAAGATGCAAGAACACTACATCGCCCTGGAAGAAATACAGGAAGGAGCACAGGATAGGGGTATACAAGAAGCAAGCACTACAGTAGAGGCGATCCCATGAGAAGATCCAAAGCGATCAGAGAAAAGGACGAGCATACCACATCAAGGGTCGAACAAGAAAAGTTGGGTCGAGAAAGGAAAGAAGCCTCGCTACGAACCTAGAACTTACACTCCACTAAACGCACAATTGGAAGAAATATTCAAGGAACTAGAAAAGAGGAACGACATAAGATACCCGAAGACGAGGGGAATCCCGTATGATGAAACAAGGAACCATCCCGAGTTTTGTCATTACCACCAGTATCGTGGCCATCGACCAATGATTGTCGGGAGGTAAAAGATATCGTCCAGCATCTGATCCGAGATGGATACTTACGACATTTTGTCAAGACATCGCCGACACCAGTTCAGCCCGACGCTCCAGTGCATCAAATAAGAATCAATCGTGGTACCCGGTTCGCCTATAACACCATCTCGCACTCGACAACTCAGGGGTTTGACTTGGGTACATGTATCACTTCAAGAATTCATAAAAGAGATTGAGCGGGAAAGGAAATATTCAGCGTGGATAAAAATCTTCCCATGGAACCTTGGATGATGCAGCCGATCACTTTCTCGAGAAAAGATGTCTCGTCAAATGATCAAGCCCATGGAGATCCCCAAGTGGTAACCTTACTCATCGAAGAATGGGGTGTCCGAAGGATACTAATGGACAACGGGAGTTCAGTCGAGGTCCTTTTTTACGATACTTTCAAAAGAATGGAGTTATCTGATGACATCTTAATCCCGTCGACCTATCGAATCTACGGCTTCAACGGTACAATAACGGTACCAAAGGGAGAAGTCACCCTCAGAGTCTCGGACGGAGAGGGATATTTAGACACACTCACCACCTTCTGTGTGGTTGACGTCGTGTCGCCTTACGAAGCAATCCTTGGTATACCCTAGATTGCAGGAATCAAACGAGTAGCATCGGCGTACCATCAAATACTGCATTTCCATCCTACCGAGGAGTAGTAGAGGTGTTGGGCGACCCCCAGGCGGAGAGACAATGCGTACAGATAGATATCCAACAGAATGAAGAAAGGCTATCGAGGAAGCGCCAAGAAAAAAACAAAGATAAGGAGATAATGGCGGGAGAAGAACTAGAAAAGGTGATATCACAAGCTATCACCACCTATGAAGCAGGCAAGAAGGAGATCTTATAGCAATCAAAGGAGCCGACAATAGTCGATGAACCGAAGTCCAATTTCTCGACCTTAGAATCTACTCGACAAATTAATTTAGGCACTGAGGAAGAGCCTAAAATGGTGAGAATAGGGACTCTATTGACGGATGAACAAACACATCAGTTGATAACTCTTTTAAAAGAACACATGGACGTATTCGACTGGAAAATACACGATATGGAGGGAATTGACCCAGAAATCTGCTCACATCACTTTAGAATAGATCCCAAGTTCAAGCCGATCCGACAAAAGATGAGGAGAATTGCACGCGAGCTACAAGTAGCGGTGGAGGCCGAGCTAAAGAAGCTACAAGTAGCAGGAATTATTCGAAAGGCTCAATATCCACAATGGATATCTAACATGGTGATAGTCCTAAAAAGTAATGGAGGTGTTCAGTGCATCGACTTTAGCGACTTGAACAAAGCTTGCTGAAAGATAGCTTCCCCTCCTCAAAGATCGATCAGCTAGTAGAATCCATAGTTGGATACAAGGCAATAACACTCATGGACGGGTACTGGGGTACAACCAGATCCCCTGGACCCCGAGGACCAAGAGCACACATCTTTCTTCACACCCGGAAGGGTTATATTGTTATACCAAAATGCCGTTTGGCTACAGAAACGCAGCGCCACCTACCAAAGGTTAGTAGAAGACATGTTTGAAGACAAAATACACAACACCATTGAGGTATATCATGCTGGTCAAGAGCAAGGTGGCCACCAACCACATCGATGACCTCCGAGACATATTTCAAACCATGAGAAGATACAAGATGAGGGCGAACCCTGCTAAGTGCACTTTTTGGGTTACCTCGATCAAGTTTCTAGGGTACATAATTACTAACAAAGGTATCGAAGCTGTGACGATTAAAGACCAATGATAGACACATTTTTGTGTCTAATTGTCTCAAACTCTATAAGAGTGCTCGTTTTTGTCTTATTATGGTGTTTTATGTGTGTGTAGGTATTTTGGCCAATAAACATTTTTTTTTGGAAAAATTGTGCCCGGAGGAAATGCCATCACAAAGGGGCACCCCCAGGGACGATTAAAGACGTGAAAACAACGACTAAAACGCTGCAGATTTAGGTTGGAATTTGGCTCTTTCAGAACTCTTGGGGCTATTCATCTCTTGATTATCCGACAAATGCAAGGACTTCTTTGCTTGGACGTTAAGGAAAGGAGAGAAGTTCAAATGGGAGTCCCAGAGAAGGGTATTGAAGTTTAGAAGAAGAATAGAACACCACAGCGCCGAGAAATCAAAAGAAAGCTTTTCGTTTAAGGGGGTCTTAAATACAACGACAATTCAAAGTGTATACAACAGTTTCTGTAACAATTTCCTTCGTAACTCGCGTTACAAAGCTGTGTTATTATTTTCTCATCCTTTTAATCAACGGCTATAAACATGTATTTTACAAAGCTAAACCTGAGCCGGAGGAAGCTATTTTCCAACAAATATGTGGTAATATTTATTTGACTGAGGATTATTTGCATTGAATCGAAATTGAAATAATGATTTTTGCTAACTTGTTGTGTTTTCACTTGATGGTGCATATCTCTTGATGGCTTGAGTTTAACAACTAGTGTTTTGAAAATCCAATATTTAAGAATCGATTTATCCCATTAGTGTGGTTTTCTAAAATCTTGATACAACCATCTTTAGTCAAGAATCCTTCAAGTCTAAGAGGAGAAGAAAGCCGTTTTAGATTTTTTTTTTTTTTTATTCTTTTGTTTCTATTTTACGTTTTCTTATGTATTTGTCTTGTGGTTACAGTATTGGATTTCGGATCGAAAAGAAAGAGTGAGCCAAAAGATTTGGTGAATAATTGAAGTATTATATAAGAAAAACCATGACTCCTTCGTTTGCCGGTGCTTAATAGAAAGTCGTTCGAAAAATATTGGTTATTTTATGCGTGACTGCGCCGCATTGTAAAGCAAGAACTATCATGCTTTTTGTTTGCTAGAAATCTCACCAAAATCGAGCAAGCGATGTTAGCTTTGCCTTTTTGAACAAGTTTTCCCTAGGGTTTCTCAACAGAGGGAGAATCTTTGTATGAGTATTTGGAAAGGTTCAATGATTTATTAGCCCAATGTCCTTAGGTTAGTTCAGATCCTTTGCAACACAAAAACTCCTAGATTTGATAATCCGTCAAATTTGGACGTATTTCCAAACTAGATGACACATGCATTGAAGAGGTGAACATGATAGGAACGAGTCATTACCAAACACCTTATCCAAGATCCATTAGAGAGTTGTCTAGCCCATTTTAGCATGGATTTTGACGATGATAGCAACATTGAACAAGTAAATGCTCATGGATTCTATTCCTATGTTAGATACCGACAAATGGAAAGCTAGGTTTGAACCACTAGAATCTACCTTAACCACGATTTGGGTAGTGATCAGAAGTAGGCCCTTTGATCTAGTGCTTCAAGACAATGAGTAAGCTTTAGGGTGGACCACAGAGGATAAGGACATAAGTCCTACTTTGTGTATGCATCAGATGCATTGGGGAGGATGAACCACCCGATTATAACTTAGATAAAGCAATTGAAGAACCCGATGGTCTAGAAATTAGGAATATTGTGACTAGTCATTTAGAGACACCCAAAATTCTAGGTTTGGGGTGGACTTGGAATGTATGCCTCTACCATTTCACAAGAGTATCTTCATAGAATTCGGCTTGTTGAAACCCATCCCGGTTGATGTGGTTTATCCGGCTATGATACCCAGTTGACTTTGTTTTCCCACTAAATATTTTTCAATCAGTGGGAATGTATAAGTTTCAGATGTGTCAATTATTTGGTTTTGAGACTAAACCTAAGTACTTTAGGACAATAGAAATGACGCATTTGCTTAAGATTGAGTTTCATCGTGGTCAATTGTGTGCCAAAATCAAAGCTGATTGAACCAGTTATAGAACCCGAACACAGAACCACGGCTAGATGTACGTAGTTGTCTTAAACAGAGACTAGACAAGGGTGTGCTTTATTTGTTCATTTTCTTGGCAGGTTGCAGAACTTGTGATAGCTTCTATTTGGTTTTGATGACCCACAGAAATTTCGGCTATTTTTATGATTTTATGAGGTGACTAATCCTTTGTTAGTGATCTGGCCGGGCACGTTAAACTTAGCACTTCTTGGGAGTAACCCAATATTCATGGCGACACGGTAATATCTTTCTTAACTCTTTTACTTCAAATGGTAACAGTTTCTCCTTGATCATGCTTTTAATTTTATCTTTAGAACATTGAGGACAATGTTAGATTTAAGTTGGGGTATGGGAGTTACTTTTAGTTGCATTGTTAAACTCGAGCCTAGAAATTTATGTTTATTAAGGATGGCACTAACCAATCTAAGTGGATGGAAGCATTTTGGTTGTAGGAGTTGAGGAACCAATCTGATTAGATGGCAACGTCTAAAGAGTCTATTCATAAAGACCAGTGTTAGAAATAACATGATAGTTTCATCCAATCTCGTTGAGTCCTTTTCATGTTTTTTTATTTTGTTTTATTTTTAAACTATGTTTCTCTAAGTGCTACTCTAGGGTGAAATAGAGTGATTGAGTTCTAAAAAAAAAAAAAAAAAAAAAGACTAGACCAATTAGACCAAACGGAATAAAATTAACACTTGGGGGAATAGCAATATGTGTGTGTTTTCCCTGTCTCTGGTAATCTAAACCGTGGAATACGAGGATCCAAAGGAACTATCATGTAATCTGAAACAAGAAGCATGCGCTTGGATCAAAAGATCTAATCATCGGTTAAAAAAATAAATAAATAAATAAAGAACCTAAGGACGTGTTGATCTAGATTAAGACCACTGGTTCCCTTGTATATGCCAGCTGTATTGATATTAGTCAGACCAGTATCTCAGTCCATTAGGATAGGTTCATTATAAAGGCTTACAGTCTTAGTAAACATCAAAACCATCTATGTTTTTCTCTATATCCATCTTCTTGATCTATCCATGTGATTAGTTTTGACTCCGGTATTGATGTCCATGGTGTAACAATCTGAGTAGAATGAATGCTTGAAACCAGGGTACTTCCTCCCGTAATCAATAAGTATGCCAACCAAGGAGACTTTTTACAAGGTTCTGCGTAGATAGCTAGGGTCTAAACCTCTAGAATTTGGCAGCCTTGGGGCGATTCGATTGAGTTAGGATTTTATTTTTTATTTTATCTCTTAGACACATTTTTGTGTCTAATTTGTCTCGACTCAAATACAAGGCCAATAAACTTCTGAAAAGTTGCGCCCGGAGGACATCTACTATTCGGACGTACCCAAATTACTAAGGAAAGGCTAAAGAGAAGTTCAAATGGACCTGATTCAAAGGTTGGATATTTGGAGCTCTTTCAGGGAGATCAACTGATTTTTATGAATTCTAAGAACAAAAAATTCAACATCTCGCAAGATACGTAATTACCTAATAGAGAGTTTGGGATGATTTGGAAAGCACAAGAGGGGATTGCCGTGGGCAATTATAATCGGGTTTTAGAGGTTTTGGAGGTGTATAAAAGACCAGAGAAGGGTATTGAAGTTTAGAAGAAGTTAGAGGAAGTTTAGAACACCACAGTAGAAATCTGCAGAAATTGGAGTTAACTGGTGTAGGAGGAAGAAGGAGGCCTCCAAGGCATCGTTTAAGGGTCTTAAATACAACGGACAATTATTACACTCATGAATGGGGCAGAGATACACCGTTACAAATTATTTTATGTTATTATTTTCTCATCCTTTTAATCAACTTTTCCCATTAGCTAAACCCCTTTCTTGAGGCGACGGAGGAAGCTATTTTTCCAACAAATATGTGGTAATATTTATTTAATTAATTTCGGCCAATTCTTTTTATGATTATTTATTGTCAAGAACCCAAGAGGAGTTTAACAAAGAAAGCTAATATTTAAGAATCAATTGAATGTATGAGTTGCATGATAATTATTAATATTGAATCAGAAAACCATGAGATACAACCATCTTTGAGTTTTCTAGTTTTATTTGAGTTTAAAAATCCTTCACAATAACGACATCTTTCTTACCACTTTACTACAAGAACTACACGACTAAAAAATCGCAAAGCAAGGACTTCTTTTCGGATGTTCAAATTAGCTTTTCAGAAAAATTAAGCAACATCTGGTATTTGCAACACAAAAACTAGTCAAGAACCTAAGAGGAGAAGAAAGCCGGTGTATTATATAAGAAAAACCATGAGCCGGTGTATTTTATAAGCAAGAACTACACCAAAATCGAGCAACTGATGTTAGCTTTGGTATTTGCAACACAAAAACTCCGGACGTATTTCCAAACTCACAGAATCCGGGTACTCACGAAATCCTCCATAGAATCAGTACTCGACAATGCAGCCAGGTCGGGGCGGATCTCCAAGTGGAGTGCACAGATCAAGCAGTTCGATATTTTCTACGAGATGAGAACAACAGTAAAAGCACAGGCAGTGGCCGACTTTCTGGCAGACTTTCCCTTGAGCGACGAAGTTGAAGTAGAAGACATCCCTGGAATGGAGGAGGACCAAGAGGATCCATCAGACTTACTCGAGACCTGTAGCCCGACACGATGGGAAGTTTTTGTGGATGGATCATCCAATAAAGACGGGTCAGGCCTTGGATTGGTCTTTACAACGCCAAAGGGAAAAAATATGGTCCACTCGTTTAGACTTGAATTTAAGGCAACCAATAACGTCACGGAATACGAAGCTGTGATACATGCTCTGCGCCTGATAGTGGAGATGGGGATTCAAGACGTAAGACTAACAAGTGACTCCCAGCTAGTCGTCAGACAAATCAGCGGGTAGTACGCTATAAATGACCCCTTGTTACAAAAATATTGGGAACTCGCCCATTTTTACTTCGGACGGATACCAAACATCAAGTTTCGGCATATTTGTAGTAAAGATAATTGCCACTCGGACGCTCTAGCATACATCGCCTCCATGCTAACGGATGCAAGTGTTGAAGGCATCATAATTATGAGAATCTTAATGCCATCGGCACCTGAGACAGCGGGCATTAGCGCGTATGTGGAAGTAACTACGGACGATCAGTATAAGGCCGATGATTGGCGAAAACCTATCCACGAGTATCTAGAGACATGAGAACTACCCAAGGGGCGACCCGAGATCAACAAAATCAAAAGCAAAGCAGCTGCATATGAGCTCCGAGATGACATTCTGTACAGGAAATCATACCTAGGACCGTTATTAAGATGCCTAAGAAAAGAAGAGGGGCACACACCCGAACGAAGCGCATAATGGGGCCGTGGAAACTGAGCTCTGCCGTAGCCTAGCAGCCACGAGCCAAGACTATGGGGTATTTCTGGCCTTACATGAATGAGGATGCAAAGCATATGGAACTCATCTACGACGAATGTCAGAAGTTCGGAAAAAAGATACATGCACCAGCAGTGACGATAAACTCGGTAATCAGCCCTTGGCCTTTCGCCAAATGGGGAATCGACATCGTGGGACCATTGCATGTCGAATTGGGGCAGAGAAAATACTTAATTGTGGCTACCGACTACTTTACTAAATGGGTATAGGCCACTCCATTAAAGTATATTCAGGATAGAGATGTTTTTCGATTCATTTGGGAGCACATCATCTGTCGATTTTGGAGTACCAGCGGCAATCGTTTCGGACAATGGAAAACAGCTATATGGCAAGAATATCGACTTTTTATTCAATACTTGCAACATTCGAAAGAGTAAGTCCACACCCCTTTACCCTCGGAGTAATGGACAAGCTGAGATCACAAACAAAACCATCGCCGACAACCTAAATAAGAAGCTTGATGGAGAATACGGGGAATGGTGTGAAGAGCTTTACAACGTTTTGTGGGCCTATAGGACAACTCGTAGAGAGGAAACCGCATTATCGCCTTTCATGTTAACATATGGGACCGAAGCTATCCTTCCAACGGAGGCGATGATACCTACAACGAGGACCGAGTCGTGGAGACGAAACATCTCGGCAGATCTTATCCTGGACAAGCTCGACGACCTAGAAGAAACAAGAGAAATGGCCCTACAAAAGATGGAAAATTACCAATGAAGAGTACAACGAGAGTATAACAAGCGGGTTCTACTAAGAGAGTTTTAGTCGGGACAAATGGTGCTAAGGGATCTACCCAGTTATGAGCGTGATAAAAAAGGTAGAAAACTAGCAGCACGGTGGAGAGGACCCTATACTATTTTCGAGAAGGTCGGTGAAGGAGCATACAAGATACTAAAACCGTACGGAACACCCGAGCCACGACCGTGGAATGCTAAGCGACTAAAGCTGTATCACCCATGAAAGCAGGTATGATATATTGTCATTTATTTCCTTAAAATGCCACGTGGGGTTGGAAATGTGACAATTGCATCTAAATGGCCGTTTCGAACCCGAGGCGATGGCATTGTGCAAGTGTCGGGGCGGCTTACACTCGAATGGTCGTTTCGAACCCTGGGCGACGACATTATGCAAGTGTCGGGGCGACATACATTAAGACGGGCTATTTGAACTCGGGGCGACGGCAGTGTGCAAGTGCCGAGGTAGCCCTAGGGCCCTGGTGGTTGGAAACCAGTGGCCGATTGTCGAGGCATGAGTACTCGACAGTCGAGCATGCAACATTGCTCCCCTCGCAAGTGGCCGGAATCACTTGCCCAAGAAAGTTAATTGATGACTTCTTGGGATGTCGATGCCATAGAACATAGGGCAGACCAAATACCCTACCACTAGATCTTAAAAGACGGTGATGAGATACCTCAATCGGGACATGGCATTGGGTCCGATGACCCTCCCTGTTGAGCGTGTTCGACCGAAACGACATTTACGCTAACTGATCTACTCATTTTTATGCAGATACCCACAAATTAGCCATAAAAATAAAACCACATATCGTCGGCACAACACAAGTAAGAACATTAACGTGAACAGCAATGTCAGAAAGCAATAAAAACAACTGAATTGGCGACGCAACACCCCCTTAAAAGAAAATGTATGAGAAAATAAAGGTGTTCGAGCGGATTACAACCCAATGCAAAGGGCAAAATAGCGACGCAGCGCTAAAAAAAATGAGCCTACTCTTTGGGAGGAGCCGATCCCGGAACCACCTTCTCGGCAGCAGCGTCGGCCCGCTTCTTATCGAGAACCGTCTTTACACCAGCTTTGACCCTGGTAACGAGCTCATCATTAAACCTCGCCTTTTCAGCAGCAAGGTCGAGTGTCAGCTGCGTCGATGCCGCCTCAGCACTGGCCACCTGCTCGAGTAATTGAGCCTCCCTCGCCAGCAGCTGCGTCTCCTTTCCCTTTAATCGGGCATTCTCCTCTTCCAACGATGTCACCTTCCTTTGCTCGGCTGTCAAAACACGGGATTAGTCAGTAACATAACAAAAACATCAGGACAACAATAATGAAAACACAATACCAGGGACACCACCTTCAAGTAAAGGGGTGACTACTCTAACGGTCTCTTCGGACTCAGACAAGCTACACTCAAGGGAAGATATCTTAGAGGACAGTTTAAGATAACGTTGTTCGTTAAATTCATTAGAGGGGCAGTATTTCTCATGATCACTCCATTCGGCTCTCTGCCGAGAGTGTGCTATCTGCAAACCGGATAACTGAGCTTGAACCCACTCCAACTCCTCAGAGACTCTCTTAGACTCTCTAAGCTTCTCAAGAAATTCTTGGCTACACTTTTCGGTGGCACTCTTCTCCCCTAGAATCCGAAGGCGATCTGCGTGCAAATCCCGTACTTGAAGCCTTAACCGTCCACACTGACTTTCTAAGTTATCGACCAACATTGTCTTGTCAGCAGCGATACCCTGGAATCGAGACAAGATCTCCCTAAGATTATCTATCTCCTCGGGGACGTACTCAAAAGTCACATAACGATACAGGCTTTCAATTTCGGCTTCCAGACGATCAATTTTTTCATCCTTATTGACAATACTTTGTTGTAAATTCGAAACATGACCCCGTTTTATATCAATCTCCCTCTTCAACAAGTGATACCTCGTGGCAGCATCGGCCTCCATACTAGAAATTTCGGCTAGGAAGGTAGTGCTAAACTCAGGATATTGGCACTACATAATCAATCATAAACACTTGAAAGATAAATAAATACCTTGAGTCTCGGCCAGTTGCTTCTCCAGCTCTCGGGATCGCTCGCGCTCTTGCTGTAATAAGAGACGAAGGCCCTCTTTCTCAGCGATTTCCTTGCGCTGAATGGAGGCGTTTAACAACGAGCGATTGATATCCTATAAGCATCAATAGCATTAGTACCTACCCCATGGCATGAACGCATAACCTGATCAACACAACTCACCAGCAGATCGAAAGTGCTCTTTAGACCAGCATCATACAACGAGGCGGTCTTGATCTTATCTTCATCCGAAAGAGAGGAGAATTCATGAGAAATAAGCTCTCCTAGGGAGTTGCACATAGGGCCTCGAGACGGTAAAAAGAGGTGGTACTACCCGAGTTAGGAACCACAAGAGAAATGGCTCCAGCAACTCGTTCCCAAAAGTGACATTCTCTTCGTCACGAGTAACCATATCATTTCTGCCACCACCAGACCTCTCCATTTGCTTCTGCTCCTCTTCACCACCATCGACCTCGTCCTCTCCATCAAAAAGATCCTCATAATCATCACCATAAGATTCAAGATACACAACACCGTCAGCAAAACAATCCCTTTACCAGCTGGCTGCTGGGGCATAGTTTTTCCCGGGGCAGATAAGTCTCCCTTGGTCTCCTTGCCCTTCCCACTAGGCTTCCCACCTATAAGAGTAGACGAAACATCAGAAGTTTTCTGAGGAGACTTCCTCAGGAAATGCGATAAAGGTAGCCGGTCCTCGAGATCCTCACCATCTCTCGCCGAAGCACCTCCATCTCTGTCAACTCTCAGCTTCTGCACATGAGCCGATGTCAGAACCATTCAAGGAAACAAATAGGGGCAAGTACATGTACTACAATGAGAGAGCAGTATATTTGTTACCTTCCCTATCTCCTCCTCGGCTCCTACGCTAGAACCTCTATACCTCTTCTGAAGACTGAGAGACTCAGAAGGAACGCTCTGGGACTTAGGATGTAAAACACAAAAATTAAAACATCACCCTACTAGTCACCCGAGACGATCAGCTAAATCATAAACCGGGAAACACACTTACCCGATCAACATTGACTACCCAGAAGGGATAAGACTCGGCCGGAGAAGGAAACCTGCCACTCAGAAGAGGACCAGAAATAGCTAAAGGAACTCGGTCCCAAGCCGCGTCACTAGTATGACGGGCATGTCTGTTGGAACTCTTCCCCTCGGGATCTTCGTCCAACTAAATCCTCTTGACACCTTCGAAGGAAGAGTCTTATGGCGATGAGGGCTAGTAGCAAAACCGGCGAGATCACCATTGGTAGCAGTCCCGCTTCGATAATTATCAGCAAAACTATCAGGAGTGTAGTCACCCGCCTGAGAAGAATCGTAGGTGGACCAAGGAGTAGGAGTACATTTACCTCGACTGCGTCTCTCCCACTCGGATAAGATTCGAAAGGTGTTGCCCTCCATTGAGCCAAAGAACGGGACAGGCGGATCTTAGAGAGAGCTTCATAACAAAACGAACGGCTAGGATCATACAGAGGAAAACGCAACCCGAGCTCTAACTGACCCCTGGTGACGATGGTCGCCTTGGCCGAGTGTGGAAACTTCATGACATCATCATTCTTCAAAACGCCTTTTTGGCCCGACAAGAGCCTGACGTCATAGCCATGGAGGTTGAACTCATCTTTCAACTGTTGGATAAACTGCTCATCCGACAAATTTTTAGCGATTCTCTTGTCAGTCCTACATGAAAAGGAAGAAGGAATCCAAAGCACGATGATCATGCTTAGAAGGGCTCTCAACAACAAACATGGAATCAAGCGGCACACCGTCTTCGTCAGAAAAGACATAACTCACGCACCTCTTTTCCGTCATGGAAGGAGTTGAAGATGCCATGGAAGTTAGTCGAAGAAACAGCAGGGAAAGCGAAGAAACGACAGAAATCAAAAGTTACAGCGGCAACGGAAACGAAAAATGGCAGCAAAGCTAGATAAGACTTGACATATTGAAAAGAGAAGGAAGAAAACCTTTCGGAAAGTATGACCGATAACGATGAAGAAGAAGCGGAGAAAACAGAGAAGGAGGGAAAAGAAACTGCTGAGGAAAGAATAAAAGAAAAACTAAAGGTTTAAGGGTCAGACTTATAAACCCCATCTACTGTAACCGGAGGAGAAGGCAAACAGGTTGCAATAACTAAAGAGAGTGGAGAACAGCATGGCGCGAAACCCGGCATGGTCAAGAACGTGGGAAGACAAGGAGGTTTCTTCCCCTCGTGTCGACCACACGAGCGGAAGAAGGGGCATAAATGTAGGTGTAAATAATCCACAGGGACAGGTGGAACAATCCTAGGCAATGGCGTACCAAGGGAAATAAGCACTAGAAGTACTGAATCACCTCACCAAATCTGAGCGCGAGAAAAGAGGAACTGAAGCAGCCCGTGAGGTCGACATAAAGGGAGAAAAAGTTCTGATGTGATGCTCATCGGGTACAAGAACAATAAATGCACCGGCGACAGAGTTGGTGAAGAGATAAGAAGAGCTCGGTCAAAGTAAGACTCGGCCAGGGACCTAAAGGGCGACATCGGTCATCTCCCACCAAACAAGCGACATCGGGTAGTGGATATCCGAAGGGGACATCACTCGGCTCGCCTAGATATCTCGACCTAAGCAAATAGGAATATCGGTGAAGCATCGATTGATCATCTGAGAAGAACATCAAGGAAGCTATGTCGGGCCCAACATCGATCTTGGATGTATCATCACTGTGACTATAAATAGAGACTATGTAGAAAGGTAGAACTCAAGTAAGAAGTAAGGAAAGAGAGTACACCTAGAGTATTGAGAGAAAAGCATTTATCTTGTAATCTTGAATTAAGCAATAAGATCATCCCTTTGCCCCCGTGGACTTGTGTATGTTTGAGATCCTTTGGATGTAGTGGTAGGATTTTCTACATCTACAAAAATCAAGGGTTTGAGGTGCCTCTAAATCCCTTCAAAACTCTTCGCCCCAAATGATGCAGTAAGCTGCTGAGAGTGTTTTTCGTTTTGGCTGGTTTTCATAACTAACATCTTGTTCCTGCCATTATTTGCATTAGTATATGAGCGCATGTTCCATATTTACATAGATTCCCCTAGTTGGTCTTTACTTAAAATTCAGTAGTGATATGAGTTTTTTCTGGTTCCTACTGCATTTTTAGTTTGTTTTTTTTTTTTTTCCTGAATGTTTAGGCATACGTTTATCTTTGGTAGTTGGTGATCTTTTCTCTTAGAGTCGTGCTACAAAAGTGCTAAAGTGGGACAAGCTGAATACATGATTTAATTCGTGGGTTAGAGAGATTGGACAATGACAAAGAAGGCATCATCAGACCAGTTTGATGCCTAGATCAATGATTTTGATTATTAGTCATTTATGTCCAATTTTATTATAAATGTTCTTAGAGCAATTCATGATTATGATATAGAAATTTGGACAAAATTAGTCATGAAGGAGTGTGCACAAAATTGGACTCTAATCATGACTTCAAAGTTGTCTGAACGTCTATATTCTGAAGATTTTTGTTAGCTATAATAATTCCTGAATTCTAGCTAAATAAGCCTAGTCAAACATATATTGTTACTATACTTATCTTTTAGGTTTTACATTATATAAATCTAATGCAAAGATTATTCCAATATTGGTTTCTCCCTCTTCCTAATTCTTACCCATTTTTCGTTCTTCTTTGTGATTCTTAACGTTTTCTGTTTTGGATTTGCAGAGAAATCTACCTACCCGAGATGTGCTCAGGATTTTTAACTGTTCCAGTGAAAATGGACTTGATACAGATGCATATGAAAAGAGATTTCAAACATATGGTTTGAACAGAATTGTAAAAACGAAGGAAAATTTTTTACATTTGGGTGTCTTGCCTTCTGAAAGCTATATATGGAGATTTCTGGGATTTCTGTGGAATCCATTATATTGCATACATAATGGGAGCTGCAGCAATCATCGCTGCAGCTATTGCTGTAAGTCTTTTGTATACATTTCTTATTATTATTATATAGATTTTTGATTTTTAATATTGGGTCTTATAATCTGTTTGTTTTTTTACAGCATACGCCAAAGGTTTCGCTGATTTCTGCAGGAATTGTAGCAGTGATTGTAATCAATTCCATCATTCGTCTGATGGAAGAGATTAAAGCTGGAAATGCTGCAACTTCAATGGCTCCTGATAAAGCTAAGGTAAACCCACTTCTTTAGCCTTGCTCTAAATATCATTAATTTAATACACCATAGATTTTATAACTTCTTGTGTTTGTTTAACAAGGTCCTTCGTGATGGAATCTGGAACGACCATGATGCTACTTCTCTCGTTCCTGGAGATATAGTCAAAATTAAGGTTGGCGATATAGTCCCTGCTGATGTTCGTCTCCTCAAAGGACATCATGTAAAGATTGATAAGGTGTGTGTTTTGACAAGCAACATTTAGTCTATTATTGTTGTTCAATTCTTGATGAATGAAAATTGAATATTTACTTGTTGGATGTTCTGTTCTATCATTGCAGGGTCCTCTTACTGGCATATCCTTTTCAAGAGATGCCTACAAAGAGGATTTTGTCTCTTGTGGATCAATTCGTGCACAGGGTGAAACAGATGCTGTGGTGATCGCTACTGGAAGCCGTACAAAGTTTCGAGAACATACAGTAGATTCCACAAACCAAGTTGATGAATATCAAAAGGTGAGAACTTTCATCTGATAACTAATTGCTGCGTTAATTTGTTTTACTTGAGGTCTGATGCTGGTTTATTGCTGCTGTTCAGGTTTTCACTGCAATCAGCCAATTCTTCATGTGTGCAGCAGCCTTTGCGATGCTGATTGAGATCGTTGTGATGTATCCCGTTCAACAACGTCCTTATCGTGCGGTAATTGACAACCTTGTGGTTATTCTGATTGGAGGTGTCCCAATATCCATGCCTACGGTGCTCTACATGGTAATGGCAATTGGCTTCCGTCGCTTGTCTGAGCAGGTTTGTTCCAAGTTATGTTTCCAGATGCGATAAATTTTGTTGGTGTTAATTGTTGTAAGTGCACAGCTAATGATGCTCAATTACTTCATTATGTGTTCATATTCTTGGATGTGAAGTGCATATTCAGATAATCTTCTATTTCTTAGTTATTGATGTTCAATTACTTCATTCAAAAATTTAAGTTTGGGATTTCATTATTGTTTATGGTGATCTTGTTATTGTTATGTAGGCTTGTACATAAGTTACCTTGTCCGTTTTGTAATCTTTAACTGAATGAAACGTTATTTTCAAGGTGCCATTGCCAATGAATGACTGCAATTGAGAAAATGGCTGAAATGAATGTACTTTGCTGTGACATGACTGGAACTCTTACTCTAAACCAACTCTCAGTTGATAAACATTTCATTGAGGTTAAGAAGTACTTTAACTGTTTTGGTTTCTGATTGAGTGATAAATGATTTTTTTTTTGGCATCTTGTTTGTTTCCTTTTATTTTTGTACTCTGAGCATTTTATACCTTGCTCAGGTTTGGAATGAATGAGTATCTTTGCATAAATTTATTTTAATGGCGGCCCGAGCCTGCAGGACCATGAAACCAAGACGCGTTAGACAGTGTGATAGTTGGAATGCTAAGTGATGTAAATGATGTAAGAAATTATGATGGACCATATAAGATTATAATCCAATACAAATTGGTTGGTATTACTAATTGTTCGGTTTCATTTGGCGTTTCTTCTGGATTTCTTATACAAATAGGCATTCACTACACCAAATTTAGGTTTTTGTAACAATGACTTTCTTAACTAGTTTTATTTTCCTAACTCAAATGATCCATTATGGTTCTAGTCACTCTTATGAAGAGTTAGCAAATTAAGAAATAGTTACCATAATTAGGAATTAATTCATAAAAACTAAATAACTATTCATGATGTTATATTATTAGTTATTCATTTCTAACACACTTTATACTAAATCACTATTACAACTATTTCTACCCAAAATTTGATGTATACTAAAATGAACCCCATGTTTCTAACACACTTAAACATCAAGGCATATTATTAGTTATTCGAGAGGTTCATTTTGGTCCGTTTAATCCGACAACTATAACGACATATGTTGATAACGAAGGTAAAATGTACCGAGTCAGCAAAGGTGCACCAAAGCAGGTATATCTTACTTACAAAGCTGTTTGCGTAGTTCTTCTTCATGATTTGCCTAGACTCATGATTTCGACTTCATTGTCAGATCTTGGGTCTCTTGGATGACAAATCTAGCTTAGAGCCCTGGGTTCATCAGCACATGAATGAGTATGCAAAGCGTAGTTTAAGGGCACTTGTTGTAGAATATCAAGTATGTCTCCTCTCAGCCTCCTGTTTACCGATGCTTCTTTGAAATTCAGCACTCACCTTCTGTACCAACATCTTTGTATATAAACTTTAAACTCCATGAAGTTCCAGAAGAAACGAAGGAGAGCCGTGGAGGTCCATGGAAAATCCTTGGTCTCTTGCCGCTTCGTGATGATCTTGGAAATGATAGTGCTGGGGCAATAAAGAGGGCTCTCAAACATGGTGTAAATGCCAAAATGATCACAGGTGGGTGGGGTTTTTAAGATAAGTATATCTTTTGCCACTTGTTTACTATGCCTTGATTTTTTCACGATTAAAATTGCAGGTGTTCAATTGGCAATAGCTAAGCATACTGGATTACGTCTGAGAATGGGGACTAACAACATGCGCCTCACAACTTCTCTGTTTGGCCACAACAAGGGGGACGAAAAACTTGTTTACCATCATCCTCTTCATCATCATTACCACCACCATCATCCCCTTCATCCTCTTCCTCCTCATGACCACCATTATTACCTCCATCCCCTTCCTGCTCATCATCATCACCATTACCATCATCAGAATCATCACCACTAACATTATCTTCATCATCATTGTCACTCTCTACTTCCTCTTCACCTCGTACGGGAGGATCTTCTTGTATCTCCTCTTCTTGGATTTCTTCTTCTTCACCACTACTGCTAGCGGAAATAACAGGAGAGTCGGTTCGATGAATCCGACAACTCATCACCTTTGTCTCTTGGTTCAAGTGATAGAAAATGATACCTCACTCGGCTTCTTACCGCGTAATGGACCGGCAAGTAAGTATTTATCATGGCGTGGAGGTTTGGAAGGTGGAGTTATCGTCATTGGAACCTTGCCTTTGGTTCTGCATTTGGTTTCGAAACAAAAAAACAAAAAAACCCAACAAGACATCAACTTTATGGTTATCAGATCAAGAGTCGTCAATACGATAATCTAAAACACAACCGACCCTTGTACATCTTGTGACGACTCAAAGTCATATGATGACAACCCTGTCAAATAACAAAGGGTCGTCAAAAATACAATAACGATCCTACGATTTGGGTTGACGACTCTAGGGCACATACCTAAGTGACGACTCAAGGGGAAATTAGATGATTAACCTATCAATTTTTGGAACAGAGGGCTGTTCGAGTTCCATCTAGAGTCGTTAGGGAATAAATAAGGGTCGGCAAAAAGAGTCGTCATCCGCAACATAACAGATTAACGACTCTATTCTAGGGCAAAATTCATCAAGTAGCGGAATAAGGGTCGTCATCTTCAACCTAATAGGCTAACGATTTTTCATAAAATAAACATGCAAATGAAAAGTCGTTAGGGGTATCCACTACGATACTAACGACCCTTTAACTGAAACCGAAAAAATTTCAGTTACCAGACTCAAATTCGAAATCAAAACACAACTAAAAAACGAATAGAAGGTGGGTTTAAGTTCACATACCTTCTAATTGGACCCATATCTTCTTTGGGTTTCGATTTTTTGGGTTTTGGAGTTCCTCCTCGATAACTTTTCCTTTGACGGCGTCGAGGAGATTGGGGATTTGACGTTCTTTGCGAGCGGTGCCTTTGTACGAGCCATGTTCGAAGAAGAAGTTAATCGTCGATTCTCTTCTAACATCGACGATTAGACGATGAATCGGTCGAAGAAAAAAAAACTCGGGCGGAGTCGTTAATGGTGGTGGTGGAGAAGAGAAGGGGAGGAGAGGAAGAAGAAGAGAAATGGGAGGAGAGGAAACGATGGTATATGAAATTGGGGCCAAATTAAGGGTTTTAATTAGGGTTAACTGTTTTTTAAGATTTGTGTTTAGTAAAGGGTAAAACAGTCTTTTCAATATCGGATTAATAAGCCCCTCAAAATTTTGGGGTGCAAATAAAATGTCATGGCCCCCAATTAAAAAGTCTGGCCCCCAATCAAATGAGGTAGAAAAAGCAGATGGTTTTGCGGAAGTCTCTCCTGGTACTTATTTTATATATCTTAATAATTCAAGAACTTTTAAGCTATTTACCATATGGACCACGCGGCAACAAATGTATGGCCTCGATATGCACAATTTTTAAAAGTTTGCTTACTGTTTCAGAGTATAAAAGTGAGATTGTAGAGCGTTTGCAAGCAAGGAACCATATATGTGGAGTGACTGGTAATGGAGTAAATGATGTTCCTGCACTCGAGAAGGCCAACATTGGGATAGCCGTTGCTGATGCCACTGATGCAGCTCGTAAAGCTTCAGATATTGTCTTGACCAGACAGGGTCTTACAGCATGTTTGTTTTCTTCTCTATATAAATAGTGGGTTCTACATAGAGGTTTACCTCTATTTCTATTTAAAATCCACTACATAATGTTTTCTAAATTTATGTTTCTTTTTCATTTTCCAGTAACACTATATTAAGATTTAAAGTGTAATCAAAATTATGCATTTTCCAGTTAACCCTTGTAAAATTGGCAAATTCCATGAATATGTGTTGAAGGTCCAATCGCTTATTAAAGATTCGGAAAAATGAAAATAATGTATGTGTCGAACAGTCACAAAATTTAGAAATCTCGTAATATGTGTCGAAGGTTTAATGATTTTTCAAATGTGAAGTTAACGCGTCAGGATATATTTTTGGGAAAAATATCGTTTGGTCTTTTTATAGGTGGGCCCATGTCTGTTTAGTCCTTTGGTCAAACGCCTTTTACTGTTTGGTCCATAATTATTTAAAAATACAGAATGGACAAAAGTACCCATCCATGTTAATTTTTACTCATTTTTGTATCAGTTCATTCCAGAAATGAATTTCATTTAACAACATATACAAACCGGACTTCATTCCAGAAATGAAGTCCATATAAAACCTTTTTTTTTCCTTCGTATCAAAACCTATACAAACCAGACTTCATTCCGGAAATGAAGTCCATATAAAAACCTATACAAACCAGACTTCATTCCATAAATGAAGTCTATATAAAACATATACAAACCAGACTTCATTTCTGGAATGAATTCCATATAAAAACCTAAGAAATACAGACTTCATTTATGGAATGAAGTCCATATAAAAACCTAAGAAAAACAGACTTCATTCCAGGAATGAAGTCCATATAAAACCTAAGAAAAACAGACTTCATTTCTGGAATGAAGTCCATATAAAAACTTAAGAAAAACAGACTTCATTCCAGGAATGAAGTCCATATAAAACCTAAGAAAAACAGACTTCATTCCAGGAATGAAGTCCATATAAAAATAGACTTCATTTCTGGAATGAAGTCCATATAAAACATCAGCAACATCATCTTCATCTTCTTCGACGTCTTCAACAGCAGCAACAACATCGTATTCATCATATTCATCTCATTTTCTTCGATGTCTTCAACAACAGCAGCAACAACAACAAACATCTTCGTCGTCGTCTTCAACACCAGCAGCAACATCTTCATCTTCAACATCTTCATCTTCTTCGTCGTCGTCTTCAACACCAGCAGCAGAAGAACAACATATCACAGATCTAGATTTGAAAAATAGAGATCAAGAAATTATAGAGAATAGAGAAAAAGAAACATATCAACAATAACAACACTGATCATATTCATCGTCTACATATCAAGAAACATATGTATTAATCATCACCAACATCAGTTCTTCTTCATCTTCATCCCACACCATTATTACAGCATCAGGAAGAAAAAAAAGAAAAAAAAGAGAGAGAGAGAGAGAGAGAGAATGTGAATCTGAAAATAAAGATATTTTCTAGGGTATTTCTATATATATGGTCCCAAAAGGATAGTTTTGTCCTTACAAGGTGAAATTTACATCATCCATGACATCATCCTAGGACCAAACCATAATTTCTAGGACCAAACTATAATTTATATTACCAAATAGGACCAAACAGACACATAACTGGGTCAACAGGACTAGACTCTCCCTAATATATTATTCCTAGGACCTAATGGTATTTCCTACTATATTTTTCCTCCAATGAGGGAGTGACATGCGGCGTTACATTAACGTGGGATAATGAGGGCGGTTTTAGTGGGGAGGACATAAGTTGTCAATATTAATTTTCCTGAGGGTTGGTCGGACATTTTATAATTTAATAGAGGTTTGGCACCAAAAATAGCACCTCCCAGGTGCTATTTTATTTCCTCTATATAGACAGAGATTTGCCTCTATATAAATAGAGGTAGTGGAAAAAACAAACACCAATAACAATGGGGTCCACCACTACATAGAGGAAGGTAGTGATTTGCCTCTATATAGTGGAAAAAACAAACATGGTGTTAGTGTTATTATCAATGCTGAATTGCAGTGAGGATTCCGGGGAAAAATAAAGATAATTAGTTACCTCAACCGAACATGAATTTTTAGGATTTGAATTGCATTCCTTGGAAGAATTGGATTACCCCATAATTGAATTCTTAGGTTTCCAATTCTTCCAACCGAACGGGCTATTAGGGAAGTCGTTTATAAAGCCTATGAATAGGAAACTCCAGTTCATTTGTAAGTAAGCAACAGATTCAAACTAAGTATTGCTTCACCACTACACCTACTTAAAGTTCTAGGAGCTCTATACGAGCAGCACTTCCATTGGGCTCGTATATCTTTGCAAATATATATTTATTTTTGAAAAGAAATGGTTATATTAAAGAAAAAATTTATTTACAATCAAGGAAAACATTAGGTATGCACAACAGATTTCCAATGAAACAAAATGTGGCTTATAGAAATTTCATCAAAAACTTTAGAATCACATAACCAAAGAGCTAAAGTCAGCTTAATGAGCAGATTTAACTCCTCCTCTTTAGTCCTCCCACCAGAGGATCTACTATTTCTTTTCAGCCAAAAGTGCCAAGGAACAACATACAAAATCTTCCACCAAATCTTCTTATTTCTTCTTGTATATCTCCGCAAATATTATGCAATGTTTAAAATTATAGGAATTCTAACAGCATAAACAGTCAGAATTTTAACAACCTAAATAAAAACTTGTAAAATATATTTTTGGAAATGTTAAAATAAAATTCTAAAACTACTAAACAAAACATGAATACTAACAACAACTGACACTACCACGTGCTCTTTATTTTGTTGACTCGAATTCTTCTCAAGAATCTGTTGTTGTTTCTTTTCAAGCAATTCTTGCCCAGTCGAAGATAACTTAGACCAACTTGCACTCTTTCCCCAAAAACTAATTAGAGTCTCACATTAGAAGACAAAAAAGATCACTCAAACCTAATTTCAATAACCCCTTATCCAAATATTTTAGGTAATGGATAATCCACTCTTATTTAATTGGTGTTTCTCTTAATAAATCTTACTTAACTGGTGTTTAATTATTTTTTTATTTTTTTTTCCAGATTTGCATGAAAAGTCGTCATGGTATTGAAGTGTCGTTATTGTAGAGCCGTTATTATTATTAAAGTGTCGCCATATACTTCTTATCTGACGTCACTAAAGAATCGTTATTGTTTTGGAAGTGTTGTTATTGGAGAGTCGTTATCTTCATCAAAGAGTCATTAATGAGAGTCGTTATCAGCGGCGGAACCAGGATTTCAGGTTCGTGGGCTAAAAGTTCTTTTTCACCAATGTTTTATTTTAGTTTTTTGATTGTAATATTGAATGCGGCTATCCTAAGCGATTCGACATTTGTGTTTGCTTTTCTTCATATCTAGTTTCAGCTCGGAATTCATCCCTATGCACAATTGTTGGATACTTTCAGTATTGTTTGCCTCTATCCGAGGGGTGGGTGGGGGGTGGGGTGGGGGTATCCCCTCCCGGATGTGTTTGGCCTAACATATCTCGTATTGAAGAAACAAATAAGTTTTTTAGTTCTAACTTTGACATGAAGGATTTAGGAGAGGCTGATGTGATCTTAGGAATTAAAATTCTAAGAAAGGGGAATAAGTTGGCTTCAACCCAATCTCATTACATTGAAAAATTTCTCAAGAAGTATGGTAATTTTGATGACATCCCAACCATCACTCCTTTGGATCCTAATGTAAAGTTAATGAAGAATACTGGACGCGCTCATAATCAACTTGAGTATTCCGGTGTTATTGGAAGTCTTATGTATGCTCATGTCAAGGGATTTAGCCAAAGCATAAAATATCAATTGAAAAGCATAAATAATCAAGAAAATCACATGAACGATTAAACACCAAGCTATATGAAGAGAATTTACTAGTCAATGAATCATTATTAGAAATATCATTGTAGAGTTTATATAATTAAATTGGCTTCTATCTAAACTCCAAACAAACAATTTAGCAAACCATGGAGAAAATAAAATCAAAAAGGCAAACCCTTGTTTTCTCCTCTTCGCGGCTCTGCGGCCACCTCAGGCTTCCTCCCACTTTTTGTTCTTCTATGTTGATATAAGTCTGCTGCGAAGAATACCAGATGCTAAACGGGCCCAATCCACTGACTAATACCCAATTCAGGCCACTAACCCTGTCCATTTAATCAATACCACCATCGTAAGTCGACTTCAAAAGCCCAACAAACCCAATTCTCGGCACAAGATCAATTTCCTACAGCTTAAGCTGCTTAACCACCACCGACTGTAATAACGCCTCAGGATTCATAGCCATGCAACAAACGACACCGGCACTGGTTCGTCTTATACAACACCAACTTCTATCTCCGGACCATTGAGCAGTTCCCTTCACCGCAGAACCTACCCATAACAGCTTCATCACCATTCAAATTCTATACACAACAGTAAACTCTTCTCTTCTTACTCTCCCGGTCACTGCACTCATAAATCTCAGCCACCGATCATCATCTTTAACCACAGTAGCAACTCAACTTCATTTCCAGTTTTGACAGTTGATATACCTCGTCTCCAAGCCTTCGCATATACATCCCATCTCAGACCTTTCTTCTTTCAGTCCATGCTACTACCTCCTCCATTCACTGCACGACTCAAACCAATGGAACTACAAAACCAGTTCTCTACTCCCTGACCAACTTCATTCCAACTCCATCGATTATTTATGCCTGCACAATCTCATGAACTTCCCAGTCTCGGCACAAGATAACGAGCGTCATTAACCAACACCGGCTGCACTAATTTTCACCACCAAGAACAATACAGAACTGTAATTACTTCTCGTCTTGAATTCTTGTTACCTGTGCAACGAAGACATCAACACCAGTATGCAAATCCAAACTCGCACCATCCGCTCATCTCTGCTCATCCTCATAACTTACGGCAGCAACAAATCGGCTGGTTTTCCATCTTGAAATAGTCATTAGGTTGTTATTTCTTGTAATTGCAGGATTCCCTACAATCACACCCTAATGAGATTTCATAAAGATTTACCCAAGCTTCAAGAGTAATCACCAAATTTTTATTAACTTGTTTTATGAATTATACAAGAATAGTAAGAATGCAAGGAAATAAGAATTATTCTAGACTTTCTCTCTCCTCTTTGCTTTCTCACTATCTCCAAAAAGATCTCTCTTTCTTAAGTCTGCTGGTTCTTTATATAGGGTATTACATGGTGGATGACAACTAAGTCAACCTTTATTTTCGGATCGGCTTGCGTCGTTCTCATGAGCTTACAAGAGTTGTCTTCGCACGTCCCCTTCAATCTCACAAGGTCTTCACACTTTCCTCGTGATTAGGCTGATGTCACTTGCTACGTCAATCTTTGAATAGTCTGCGATGATCTTCGCATACACTTGTTGATTAAAACTTCGCTGGGACATTGCTGTTACGGGATTCTTCTCCTACATCTTGCCTCTTCTCATGTCTTCTCTGAGAAGAAGAGAATTTCATGAGAAACTTTACTTCATAATGCCGCGCCCATTCATCTTTCCATATTTTTCTTTACCGACAACCTTCCGTGAATTAGGCGTGACCGTCTACACGTTTTTATTATTCCCCTTGTTTACTGGCACGTTCAACTTCAACCGGTCATTTCTTTTTGATCTCCAATTAGGGTCTACCAATTGATCGCGACATTCTTATTTACAGTGCTAATTTGTTAACAGTGAGGGTTATCATTGAATCCCTCATGAAGTGTGTTTCAGGAATACCTTATCACGGTAACTTCGTCGAACACCAACCTTGACAATGAACCATGGCACAAAAAAACTATGATTGTAAAATATTCATGTTGCAGTAATATGGTATTGGGCCAAAGTGGTTTCGACAAACAAGGGTTAAAATTTTATTTTCTATTAATATCGATCGATTTTTAGTATCTCTAAAATCAAATATCGATACAACTATATGATGAGCGTGATTTTCATGCAACTATACGGACTTGGCTTGGAAGAGAACTAGAGTTGGCCGCTTGATTCCTAACGCAAGTTTATGATTCTTAAGAAAGATATATCAGTGCATTTTATTGATTACTTCTTTGATGGGAAGCACTTTACATGCTTTGCAGTATTTAGGGTTGGCAATCTATTTTATAATTAGATTGTGTTATTCTTAGCGTCTCTAATGTCAGATAGCAAGAAAACTATATAATATGTGTGAATTTTCATTCAACGACAAGAAGTTGGAGCCTGGAAAAACAGTTGAGTTAGCCGCTTTATTTTTAACGCAAGTACATGATTTATGAAGAAAAATATATACGTGTGCTTCCTTAATTACACTTTCTTTGATGGGAACCACTTTATATGCTTTACGCTATTTAGAGTTGGCAATCTATTTTATATTAATAACATAGTTTTTTAATGTCTCTAATACCAGATATCGATTCCTATATAATGTCTTATGACATTTCCTTGATTACTTCTTTGACGGGAAGCACATTGTATGCTTTGCAATATTTGGGGTTGACAATCTATTTTATACTAATATTGTGTTATTTTTAGTGTCTTTAATGTCAGATATCAACACAACTACATAATTTGTGTGATTTTTCATTCAACTACAAGAAATTGGAGCCTGGAAAACAGTTGAGTTAGCCGCTTTATTTTTAACGCAAGTATATGATTTCTAAAGAAAAATATATATGTGTGCTTCCTTAATTACATTTTCTTCGACGAGAAGCACTTCATATGTTTTGCACTATTTAGAGTTGGCAATATATTTTATATTAATATCATGATTTTTTTTTAGTGTCTCTAATACAATATACCGATGCATGTATAATGACTAATGAGTGTGATTTTTCATTCAACTATAGTAAGTTGGAGCCTGGAAGAGCAGTTGAGTTGATCCCTTAATTCTTAACGCAAATATATGATTTAATGATGAGAAATATATATATATATATATATGTGTGTGTGTGTTTCCTTAATTACATTTTCTTTGACGAGAAGCAATTCAACTGTTGTGCACCATTTAGAGTTGTCAATCTATTCTATATTAATATCGTGTTTTTTAGTGTCTCCAATATCAGATATTGATACAACTATATAAAAAGTGTGATGTTTCATTTAACTACCAATAGTACTGATATAAGTGATGTAATGAACTACTTATTGATTTCAAATGTCTGTATAATTTATCAAAAGTATTTTCTTTAAGAGGATTTCTTAATCTCCAACACTTTAAAGTTTAAACACTTCAGTTGTTAATTGTGATCCCTTCTTGGACGGGTGCGGGGTTTCGCCCAACTAAGGACCAATTTCCGTCGTTTCCGGTTCGAAGCACGAGTTAAATACTAAAAATATATCTAATTATGTCTTTGTAGCTTAAAATATTTTACGTTTAAAATTATTTAGGTCTACTTAGTTTAGTTTATTTGTAGAATTGATTATTATTTTATTATATTGCATGAAATTAGTTTTCAAAACCATGTTAGATCTTTAAATTATAATATATATTTGATTGTTATAAAGTTTTAACCGTTAATCGTCAATTTGTCGGATAATAATTATATAAGCTTATTATAACTTTTATAGGTACGGGTGCGGGGGAAGCCCCGCCTCAATGGATATGAACTAACAGTGTAAGAAATTCCATCAGTCCCGGTACGTAGCACGGGTTTCAAACTAGTAATAACTAATTATCAATCATCTCAAGTATGGAGCAATAATCTGATTTGCCTTACGGCATTTCAACATGAATGTTGTCTCTCCTTTTATTCTTTGTTTTCTCAATATAATTTTTGATACGTAGTTATTATTTATTTAAATAAATCATTGTTTTGTATAATGATATTCATCTTAGTTTCGATATACATATCAAAATCTAAGACCTACATATATACCCCTCTCCCACGGTGAAGTGTGATGCAACCTATAACTAAACGAAACGCCTTATGCTAGGCCTTAGAAGATACTAAAAAAAAGAACCGTGTTTTGGGGACCAGCCTTTTTTTTGGGGACCATGGTTTTATTTTAGGTAAAGACATTAAAAGTAATTCTAGGTCACCCCATATCTAGTTATTTATTTAATATCTAATCTACCTTCTTAATTAATTTTAGGTTATGATTAGTGAAATGATCTAGTTAAAAATAATTAGTGAGATTAAATTAAAAGATGGGTTTATTATTAGTTGAGTAGAATTATTGTGAGAGTAAAGTTAGAGAAGATGAAGGAGAAAAACATGAAAAATATTTTTTTTTTTTCCAATTCACCCCATTTGAGTATTCAAATGATGGATTTTATCAACCACAACCGGAGGAAGAGTATTTGGGTGAACAAGTATGCTCCAAACTTAGATAATGTATGTTGAGTTGGTAAAAACTTCCCCAAAAATGTAAAATTTTGAACTGGATTTTGAACAGTTCGGTTACTTTATATGAAGAACAAGTAACCGAACTCATCTGAAGGTGTAGTTCGGTTGCTTTGTGAGAATGAACAAGTAACCGAACTCATCTGAATGTGTAGTTCGGTTGCCTTGGGAGATAAACAAGTAACCGAACTAATTTGAAGGTGTAGTTCGGATGCTTGATCCAAACACCCAGGTTACCGAACTCCATATTAATGGAAGCTCTGACATGCAGTCTTATGTTCGGTTGGTTCGCAACTAACCGAACTTTACGTACAAATAAATTTTAATCAAGTGTATAAGGTTCGGTTGGTTGCAAACTGCATGCTTTTGCGATCCAACCGAACTAAGTTTAATAAGTTTGGTTGTTTCGCAAACTTGAGATCAATTGCATAACCAACCGAACTTAACAAACAAAAATTTCTTATGTTTTTAACCCTAGAGTTCGGTTACATGGAAGTTTTATACATTTATGCGAAACAACCGAACTCGTCGGTTCGTTAACATAGTTATAAAGCATATAGAACCGAACCGAAGGTGTAGTTCGGTTACTTTGTGAGGATGAACAAGTAACCGAACTCATGAAAATGTGTAGTTCGGTTGCCTTGTGAGATGAACAAGTAACCGAACTCAACATGTAACCTCCATTACACCTCTCCACAACTTCCATTTTCAACTCATTTTGATGATTACTTCTCATTTTTTCAACCAAAAACAAACGACAAGTAATGGGTTTGTGAGAATATCTTTGCTAAAGATTTACATTAAGCTATATATATATAGAGGTGGTGGTGGTTGTTGGTGGTGGTGGTAGTCGGTGGTTGTTGGTGGTGATAACCAGAGGTGGTGGTGGTGGTAATCGGCGGTGGTGGGAGGAGGTGGTGGTGGTAATCGGCGGTGGTGGGCGGTGGTGATGGTCGGAGGTGGTGGTGGTAGTAAACGGCGGTGATGAGCGGTGATGGTGGGAGGAGATGGTGGTTATATATAGAGTGAGAGAGAGGTGGTTATTAGGTTGGTTTTAAATTAAATTAGGTTAAGGATAAGTTAGTAATTTCAACGTGTTAGCACACCACTTATAATTAGAGAGAAAGTGGCCTAATAATACCATGGTCCCCTCAAAAAGACCATGGTCCCCAAAAAAATGGTTCAAAAAAAAGAGACCTCGATTTTTTAGGGTGGCGATCGCTTACATCGACCGTTGATCTCCTCCCCACCAACCCCACCGGGAAAAACAGAGACCTGTTTTAAAGAATAGACCAACCACACACTGACACATAAGCGGTGTCAACATTTGGTGTCAAAAACCGGGGACTATATATATCATTTTCGCAGTGGGACGGGTCCAAATTACATAAAGATGTGAAATGTCAGGCAAGTTTATATGTCTCGTGACACCGGATGGCCCCAATAACAACGGAGAGTGCAGCTACCATGCAGTACTAGTACTAGTATATGACGAAAGCAACGGACAATAATAACAGCGATAAAGTAATATATATACTGACGAGTGATTCAACAAACTCTCAACCACCATCCACCAGTTCTACTAGTACAAGAAGTTCATACAGAATGATCCACTGATCAAATGAATTGTCATCATAGTTATCGTTTTCAGCCTCCTCCTCTACTCGATAAGCTTGAGATATCTTGCAGCGATCTAGGTGTTTGATGGTATCTATACATCATCGTTGAGCACATTTGACCGCCATCCATTGGTATGTTTTCTTTCTGTTCTTTTTTTGTCCTGAAATTATATACATGGCGGAATGTCTCAACTTACAAATGATATACAGTATAATAAATTGAGGCACTTGAGCTTTTTGAGAAAATTTTACACATGCACCGGAAAACTTCTCATTCAAGTGCAAATTAACCAACTTGATGTATTAATACGTAATTCAACGGAAAGGAAAACAATCATTCACAGGTGCTTCAATCCGCATTAGATTTATGTGTAGCTAAAATCTCACCATTCTTCGTATTAGTATAAAATTGTAACTTTTAATTTGACTTTGTATTTTCATAGTTTTATGAATTTTTATTTTTTGAATCATAGTTTTATGATGGCTAAAATACTCTTTAAATTCTTTCTTTTATTAACAAATTAATTTGAACAAATGATTTTGAACTTGAGCATGCAAGGAAGATATACCATATGATTCATATCCTAAAAATACAGCGTCTCCAAAATACAAAATAGACTATAGTAATTAAACTATACAGAAAATAAATTGCCTTTATCGGTAAAATTATATCAACTGATCATCCAAACTTTGTTTAGACCAACGGAATATTAATGTGTTGACCAGTTGATCACCGTCGGTAGTAGTAGACTTTAATGTGTAAAAATAGCCCCTTCTGGAAACAAGCTTCCAAAACTGCCACCCTTAAGTGAAATATACAGATAACACCCTTTTGGGGTTTTATAGACATTTATACCCTTATTTAGAAAAGGTCCAGACCTTTTGATTGAGTCATCTACCACCTCAGCAATTATATCTGGCAGAGTCAGCTACCACCTCAGCAGAGATATTTATCCCGTTTTCTTGTTTTTTCAGTCAATTTTTTTTTTTGAACGGTTCGTGATCTCCGCCCTCTTATTTCCTTCTTTCTCACCAGTTTTCTTTTCTTTCTCCATTTTTAAAGTTCAGTTCTTCAGAGATTTTCATTTGTCTCTCATTCTTCAGAGATTTCTCAGTTTTTAAGTCTCAGATTCAATCCGCTGCATACCCAATTCGCCATTTATGAAGAACTAATATCTATATCTGAATATGGATTGAAATTAGGTGTCTTGAAGAAGATATTAGGGAAGAAGATTTGGATAAAGGTAGAGCTTAGAGAGTGCAGCGGCTTACTGATATTTTGTTTCAATTTAGTGCGGTTTGTAGAAGAGAAAAGAAGAGCAGAGCAACTGATTGGGAAATTTTGATGTTTTCTAGATTATGAAACAGGTATTTTCATCAAATTCACTTACGATTTAGGGTAACTGAGCACAAAACAAAAAGGTATGATTTAGGTTTTAAAATCTCATTTTTTTCTATTCATCGTCGTTAGAGTATTTGGAACTGAGACAAATGAAAATTTTTGTGATTTATTCTATGGAAATTAGTATTTTGCTTCAGTTTTGATTTCTATTTCTTAGGTTTTTGAGACATTCCGCCAGTTGATCACCGTCGGTAGTGTATATAATTGATTTGGACCAGTTGATCACCGTCGGTAGTGTATATGGAAATTAGTATTTGGACCAGTTGATCACCGTCGGTAGTGTATATAACTGATTTCAATGATTAGTGGATCCTATTAATTTTAATCGAAATATGCTATCATGTTAGTTACTTCATCTAGCTAGTCCGATTATTGTAATTTGTAATCACAAATTGATAATTGACACTCAGTTAGACCACAGGGATTAACCTCCACCTCCTGAATGTTCTTCATGTACAAGGTAATCGATATTTCACAGTTATAAACCGGGAAAAAGAAATTACAATATACCACGAAAATCGATTAACGTTAGTTTCAAACGAACCAAGATTGTTTTTGTCACGTCTAGACTCTTCAAGATTGTTTTGAACTAGTTTCCTAATTTACGTTTTAGCAGACAAGCGATGGGCTAGCTATTCGGCCTCGGCTATACTCGTGGATAACTGATGAGTCACAGAATTCCAAAATATTAGCCTTCTATGATTAAGAAATCGTCTCAAACTAGGCAAGCCATCCATGTTATGGAAATTGACCCAAAACAAGGAAACCCTACAGAACATCGTCTTACCATATATATACCAAGTGCATAACAAGGAGACACACACATATACATCCTTTTTCTGGCAACTTAGTTGAATACCTCTATTTCATCATCTTAATTATTACTTTTGTTTTCTTCGATCTATATACCTTTTACAGTAACTGATCAATGGGTAAGCAACATCCATGCATTGCTTGGGTTCCAATCCTTTGGGATAAAAGGAGTAAAAAAAAATCCAAGGATTGCGTTCAAGCGATTAAGGAGGAGGGTCCTGTTGACCCTGCTGTTGGTACCATCACCAACACACTTTCAGAAAAGGATAGGGAACGAGTTCGAGCACAAGTGAGAGCATTTGAGAAGGGTCGTCCTCTCCCTGATATACCTTTAGATATCATCGTCACAGACATATTTACTAGACTACCAGCAAAGTGCATCTTCCAGCTTCGGCAGCAAACTAATATTAACAACGTATTATATAAATTGATCATGAATCCAAACTTTATTCATATGCACCTAGACCGAGGAGGCCGAACTAGCACTCCAACCATTGTGATGCAATCTCTTACGCAATCCGTTGGGAATGTCGTCAAACTTTTTCTTTCTGAAGATGGTAGGGCTGACAACATTAAGGCTGTAACAAGCTTGGATCTTAGTTCATGTAATAGTACATATAAATGCACGGGGCCGTTTACTCTCTGCGGTTCATGTGATGGGTTTCTTTTGTTCAGGTGCATAATATTAATGGGTATAAAAGAGCTTTTCTGCATTTGGAATCCGATTACAAAAGAACAAGTAATTGTGACTCCTGGTCACTCAGGATTTACTGCTACTACTCGTGTATGTGGATTTTACTTCCATCCAACTAAGAAAGAATACGAAGTAGTTTGTGTACGTATGCCACCTCTTAAACCGATGTGGGAGTTCCAGATTCTTAATTTAAAAACTAAACGTACGAGAAGTGTTGGTAGCTGCTATTATGGTCCAAGTAGAATACAAACGGCGCGTGTATTTATTAACGGGACATTTTACTGGGTGGTTGATTCTGGCATGTATAGGCATCAGAACGGTGTTTCTCCAAGCCTGTCGCATTCAATATTGTCATTCAATATAGAAACCGAGGAATTTAGCACCATGGGAGTTGTTCAGCCATCTAATGATCCAGTACGGGACTATATACGCCTTGAAGACGTGTTTCAAGTTTTTGAGTTGGAAGGTCGTTTATGCCTATTAGATTCTTTGTCAAAAACTAATGGGGCCTTCGTATGGGAGCTAAACTATGATACCAAATGTTGGGTTAAAAAGCACTCAATAACGTCTCCAGAGCATTTTTCCTGGACTTTACACATAAGAATTGAATACATCAAGATGACAGGAGAATTGATAGCATATGATTGTAGGTTTGGAGATACAAAACCGTATATTTACAATCTACGTTCAGGTATTTGGAAGCGGTTTGAAAGGAAGGGATTTGAAGGAGATAAATTCACAATCATATCAACTCATATTGACAGTCTCATCTCTTTGGAAGCTGCAGATTCAGTTATACCAATAAAATGGTAGCTAGGGTAAATAGAACATCATGATTATGATCAATCAATAGTTACATAAACAAATTCCTAACTTATGGTTTACTTTGTGCAAACTCTTGTCGGTTAGAAAACTCTTGTACGCATTCATTTTTCATATTTTAAATTTTAGTTCAACATTATGTTCACATGCAAGATGTTGTGTTATTGCTTCATTCTTGTATGTTTTTTTTTTTTTGGATTTTCTTTACTTGGAGGGGTTTTGGAGATTGATCACGGAAACCTAGAGACGGTAATATATGCTTCCTGAACGAAATACTATCAAAATTGTAATCAAGATAGTAATTGAAAAAGCGGGGGTCCAACAACCACACCCAATAATTCGTTTGGCGATCTGTACGGACTAACTCCAATATAATTCCAAGATAATCAAATAGACTGTAAAGACTCTCAAGCTCGTCAACGCTATTAGAATAGTCAAGAGACGTTTTAGTCGATAATGACTCGATTAGTTTGACACGAATGTTAATTAATTGGAATTTATCTAACAAGGTTTTAGTATTGTTAGATAGATCTCGAAAATTTATGCGAGATGGACTATTCGAGCGTGTCATTCAGATACCCGACGAAGAAGATTTCATCAGAATGGTCGAAGGGAAAAATAGTCATTTTGCTATCAAACCAACCTGGCTGCCCCTATCATTTTTCTGGTTCCCTTTGTAAGTTTTGGTCGGCCTTATCCCCAACCCGATCGAAGAGAAAATCCATTCTCTTATCTTCTTTATATTTCTTCTTCTTCCATGTTTTATCTTCCTCCTCTCCGTTCTTCACCTGTTGGTGAATCAAGTTGTTGAAACAGAAAGATTTTTAAATTGAGAGAGAGGTGGGGATGTTTGAGTAGTGTTTGTTGTTGGTGGTGCTGATGTTGGTTAACTCTGGGAAGAAGATGAGATGTTGATGAATATTGGAGTTTGGAGATTAGGATTCGTGGAGTGGATTGTAGTTTGGATATTTAGAAGATGAATATTGGATATGTTGTAGATGTAGAATCATGGGTTTGTGTTTAATTTCATTTGTTGAAGAAGAATCAATGAATTAGGGTTTGACAGAAGACTGTGTAGAATATGAATTTGATGTTTTAAGAAGGGGATTTGAGATGGGTTTTGACAGATTGAATGAATTAGGGTTTATGATGAAGAATAATTAGACTTTTCATAGAAACATTGATGGTGCTAAAGTTTAGTGAGTTTTGGATAAACTGTGATGTGTTGCTCAACAGAATCAAGGTAAAGGAGAAGTTTATGGTATTTATTTGCAGATACAGTTACTAAGAAGGACTCTAATTTCATAATTGAGGTAATTGTCTTGATTTGTAATTTTAGTACAAATAACAATATCAAATAACAATATCAATACAGTTACTAAGAAGTACTCTAACTGTGGCATGTGGCACAAGTGGCCATTTTAATTTGGTCACGGAGAGTAGGGGCAGTAGTTTTCACATTCTTCTGCAGCTCTAGCGCTTCTACTCTCCTAGATAAGGATGCAACATTTTCTTTTTCTTCAAAATCGGACTCAATTCTATGGACATTAGTTACATGGGCAGTCTTTTTAGGTTTACGAATGGACTCTGACTGGTGAGTCTTTTCAGCGACTTCGATTAAAAAGGTCCAAGACTCATAAACCTAAAAAGACTCATTAAGAGAAAAAATATAAATAGAGAGCTAGTTTTGGATTTGGAAGAGCTAGTTTTACTTAATTTTTACCCTTGTGATTCTATCGACTTCTCCCCTATTTTTCTCCCTACCGATTTTTTCCTCTCTTAATTCTTTTGCCCTACCGATTTCTATCAATTTTTTTCTCTTCCAAATCCAAAACTAGCTCTCTATTTATATTTTTTCTCCATTAACCGTAACCGTAGGATTAAATGATTTTGATCGGACCGCTCATATTAAAAACCTAAATCTCATTTCCCATTTTAAAAATATTATTTCTCAAATTCTAAATATTCTCCAATATTATTACCAATAATGCAAAAATTTCATTTAATCCTATGAATTTTGTTAACATGGAAAGACTTGCATATTAGGCAAACTAGTGCCGACCAAAGGTTGACATGGTGTCGACATTTTTACTCATTTCAGTTGGGTGGACGTCTTATGTTAATGGACTAATTTTGACATCTTTAACTCGTGCATAATAGACCATTTTGAACTAGTGGACTTTTGGTATGTATCTAACGTTTAACCACGGCCCTTCATGGCACTAACATTAGGTGGACTTGGATGGTGACCAGCTAGCTTGTGTAGGTACTGTTTCAGGGCTTGACTACTTTCGACCAATGACCAAAATTTAGATTGACCTCGTCACTAAACCCACTTTCAGTGCGACTACTTCGGATACGATTTTGCGTCAGCATTTGCAAAATTGGGGTGTCTACAGGTAGCTGATCGTCGAAAGTTGGAGTGAAGCAGTGGTAACCAGTTTCGAACGTCACTTTGTTGGATATCTATGATGGGGGTGTTGTCATCGGTAGAAGGCTCTTTCTTTCCTTCCTTTTCTTAGTAGGGTCGATGCCCAGCGAAATGACACTTGAGGGTCTTGTTATATGGTAGTTTTTGTTCTAAAACAAATGTGCTTACGCTTGTTTCTCCTTCATTACACTTTCCACATTAGTTAATTTCTGTCATCTGTCTTTATTTTCTTAGAAAAAGTTGCATTGGATTATTGGGCTTCTCTATGCTTTGGTTTAATGTTATGTTAGAACTTTAAAAGTTCAGCTCTAGTTTTCATTTTAGTGGGTACAAGGTGTTTTTGGTTCCAGTAGAATTTCATACGGGTAAAAAAATCAACGTTTTCAGTGAAGTTGTCATTAATAAATGTAAAGAAAAAAGGTTCAGACAACTTGACATTTACCGGTAGTAATTTGCTTATTGTCTTATATGTATAGAGTCTTATTCATTCAGCACAAGAGGCATGTATTATTTGTGTTTTATAGAACTAAATATCCCTCTTATAGCCAGGCCTACGACCAACTAAGTTTAGAAGATGGTGCAGGTTGTGTATTGGAGACCAATCTAGCCATCCTGGATGAGAAGAATTTACAAATGTACAGATTATGGATACCTATCAATTTAGAGGGAGATCAGTGAGAGTATGCTGAGATATGAATTTGATGACAAAGTCCCTCTACTGTGCAATTGGTCTTCTCTGAACCATTGGTGATAGTATTGTTCAAGTAACCTACAATGCATCGAGTAATGGGAGAGTGTTCAAGTTGAGAATGAGGTTTTGATCCTTCTGGCTCACGGATTTCTGCATCAAACAACAAAATGTTCAGTTCACCTCCTGCTACACGATTCAGAAAGCAGAGGTGGAGAGAAGAGTTGAAAGCCAAACTTTAATATACCATATGCACGCGATGTGCAAGCTGTACAGAAAGAGTCCCTAAGAGTAGAACCAGATGCTAACCAGTTAAGGAGTCAAAAATGGCATTATCAGGTCATGGTTTTATACAGACCCATATATTTGATAAGGACTAGTAACATTCTCCACAGGTGACATGATCATAAAATCCAATATGCTCCTCAGATGTAACATAAACAGCCACGTGGATCAAGCCATAAAGTCATTTTATTTCTGGCTACACCAACCAAACTCTCGCTTTTGATAAAAATACAATTGAGAAGGCTTTAATTTGAGAGCTGTAAGTTTAGGGAGGAATAAGTTGAATGGGGTGGTTCCGGTGGGGATTGGTTGGTGTGCTTTCAGTGAGAATTTGTTGACCGGGGGAATCCCGGATTCGATGAGGAAGTTGTCTTTGTGTAATTATGTTGATTCACAGCATTGCTTCTGAAATTCGAGGTCCAGCTGCTCTGAGGGAGTTGAGGTTGGAGAAGAATTCCTTGTCCGGGAGCTTAGTAGCCAAGAGCGGGAACGTGGTCGGGAACGAGAGCGAGGACGGGAACGAGAATCGTAAAACTTTCAAAAAATGAAATTCGAGGAACGAGTCGGGAACGTAAATTAGCTTTAGTTATACTACTCGTTCTCCAAATTTATAATCAGGACCAACACAACAACCTACAGTATTTAGAAAATCTTAATGAAGTATCAACTTTCTACTACTAGTATCCTACAATATAGCAATCGTTCATTCACTTCTTTTGTCTCTTCTCATTATTTAGAGCTTTCTAAAGCCGATTTAGTGCTTGTGTATCGTGTGAACCTGGGGTTGGAAGTGGTGTAGACTCCCGTGTAGGGGAAGATAGAATATTTATTAGCCAAAAGTATCTTATAGGAGTCTGAGATAAACTAGCTAGATATCCTAGAATATATGAACTAGATATAGGATAGATATACTAGATAAAGATGTGAAGATAATATACGGTTAGTAGGATATTTAGCCAGATTCAGTAGCCGGAAATTGTGGGTATTTTAAGATAAACGTTCCTCCCATGTTAAAAGCGCGTTTCCTTCTTGCCAGGAACGCGTTCCCATCACGATTTTCACTGAGGAACGCAAATTCGCGGTTCTCACTGTGATTCGTGATGACTGTTCACGTTCCTGGCTACTAAGTCCGGGAGTGCTCATCTCTTACCTCCTTGTAAGAATCTTAACCCCACTGCTCGTGTAATATTATTGCGAGCATCAATCTTAGAACATTCAATAGTAGTATAATTTCAATGGTAGTTGTTTACATGATAATTTTATGGAAATGTCCTAACTGGTATTTCGTCTGTTTGGATCATTAGAATGTTGTCACAGACCAAACTTGAAGGTCCAATTCCTGCAACCATGGGTAGCCTAGCCTCACCAACTTACAGAATGTAGACTTATCTTTAAACAGCCTAACGGGAACCTTGCCTAAGCAGCTTTCCAATCTAGCTCACCTCCTGTTTAATATCACCCACAATCAACTCCAAGGTGAACTACCTGCTAGTGGATTCTCAATACCATGTGTCCCTTTACTCTGTATCGGGTAAACCAGCCCAATTTTGCTTTATAGTTGACCGCTCTTGCCCTGCTGTCTTTCCAAAACCTATTGTTCTCAATCCTAACTCTTCTTCCGATTCGGCTGAACCCGATTCTTTGTCCCAAACATGTGTCACAAAAAGATCATTTTGAGGATATTTGCTCTAATTGCAATTGGTGCAGCTGCGTCATTGCACTTGGTGTAGGTGCGCTGTCACAGATCTAAATATCCACGCTCGACCCACATCATCTCGTTCTGCTGCAGCCCTCACGTTATGAGCGGGCGATGACTACTGTCGTTCTTCCACTACTGATGCCAACACTGGCAAACTTGTCATGTTCTCAGGTGACCCAGACTTCAGTACTGGGGTCCATGCAACTGTAAGGTAATTACATAATAAGTTTGTAAATATGTTAAATACTAAATGGCCAACTATAGAAGAAGTAGGCCAGTACTTTGAATCTAGTGTTACATTTGCGATGCATACATTGATGCATTTTTGTTAGGAATAAGCTACTAGTTTGCATGAACCAGGGAAACGTAATTTGACTAAAATTGCCTCTCCACACCTTTGAGCTTACTAGTCAAATAATCTACTTAGATTTGCTCTGTCATCGAGGCGAATATGAAAATGGGTCTGGTTACATGTGGGGGTTTACTTCTTTCAATGATCTTACCTCTAAAAACTCTGGCTACAATATGACTATTGAATCTGTACTTTATTAATTTTGATTATGTGTTAGATGAAGAATAAAGATTCAAAATTTTACAATGATTACGATATATCCGCGCTTATGAGAGTAGTCTATGAAGCCAAAGGCGGCAAATGGTTGAATTTCTTGATATGAGCCATTATTGATAGACGATACAAGTATGATCTTGGTCAATCCTTACAACTAATTTTGTGATAGATTATTAGATTATACATGTGAAATTTGGCAATGATGATCATTACCCAGCTTTATGCCAGGTCTGCTTCAGAAAATTCTTGATAGAGAGAGCTGAAATATATCTGAGCCACTTTTGTTTCTTGATATTTGTTTCTGTTTGTATGAATCTGTAGGATAATATTTGCTAATAACATTCACCGTTCGTTTGCATTCGTATGATGATCTGAGGTTGAAATGATGAACAATTTTTTGGTCCGTGTTTCTGAGAGAAATTGACGACAAACCTTAACTACTTCTGATCCTCCGAAGATCTTAAATAATATAAATGTTGCTGGTCACTATACTGAATTACTGATGCTGTCTAAAATTCACATTTTGCATTGTCTTTTTGTTGCTTAAGATTTCTCACTTTGTTAACGTGTAAAGCACCACCTTTTGTTATTTAGTCTTTCGTGTCTTAGTCATATCGTCCTAGAACAAACTTGAAGCTCCAATTCCTGCAACCATGGCTAACCCAGTTCTGATTTAATTTGAGCATTTCTTCTGATTCAGCTGAACCCAGATCTTTGTCCCCAAACATGCGTCACAAAAGGATCCATTTGAGCATTTCTGATTTAATTGCGATTGGTGCATCTCGTTCTGCTTCAGCCCTCGTGTTATCCACGGGCAATGACTACAGCCGTTCTCCCACCGCCTAATGCCAATTCTAGCAAGCTTTTCATGTTCTCAGTTGATACAGACTTCAGTGCTGGTGCCCATGCACTGCTCAATAAGGATTGTGAGCTTGATGGAGGGTTCAAAGCTGTTTACAGGACTGTCCTCTGAGTATGGCGGCTAGTTGCCATCAAGAAGCCAACCGTTCAAGCCATGTGAAGTCCCAAGAAGATTTTGAGAGGGAAGTCAAAAGGCTGGGAAAAATCCGTCAAGAAATTCTTGTGGCACCTGAAGGGTATTATTACTGGACTCCCTCATTGCAACTCCTCATTTCTGAGCATGTCTCCGGAGAAAACCTGTATGAACAGCTTCAGGAAGGACCAGGAGGAAACATTCTGTCATGGCACGGTAGCTTCAATATAGTTCTTGGGACAGCAAAGAGTTTAGCACATTTGCACCAGCTGGAGTAATGTTCTAATAGACAGCAGTTGTAGCCAAAAGATGGAGACTTTTGGGTTGGTGAGATTGCTGCCAATGCTAGTATATTCTCAGTAGCAAGATTCAGATTGCACGTGGATACATGGCACCTGAATTTGCATGTCGTACTGTAAAAATCACTTACAAGTGTGATGTGTTTGGGAGTTGGTGCTAGAGGTGGTGACAGTGTGATGTGTGGGTTTGGGAACCAGTGGTATCAGCGGATTTATTCATACAGGCTAATGTAAGCCATAGCTCCATTCTGGGTTCTTTAATATACGTATATGAGGTGTTTGCCAATAACCAGAATCTCATCCATCTTTCTCCTTTTTTGGTTTGACAGAAATTGGTCAGCTTACGTGAAATATGCAAGTCCTTGTTGCATTTCTTTCCCCAGCCAAAGCCTCTTTGGCTTGATGATCCAGACAGAGAATTCAATGAGCTCATTTGTATTTTCACTTCCTAAGAACAGATGATTCGGAATTCATAATATGCGTGTTTGTTATATAGCAAAATCAATGAAGATTGATGGGGTTTATTTTGAGTAGTTTGGTTTCGGGGTCATTTCTATTTGTGTAAATTACTATTCTGATCTCCATAATTGGCCACAGATTTTAGCATAATTCTGTTCATAATACTAGGATTTAATTTAATTTTTGTCGCTGTATGTTTACTACCGAGCAAAAAACAATAAAAGAAAACTGCCACACACAAGTTCTGTCTGTGAGAGGTCATTGTTCGGTCTGTCTAGAATTTTAGCACCCAACTGATATATTATAATAATGTCAAGGGTTGTTCTTTCAATGTGGACTGTGGGGTTTACTGGTCAAAGTGTGAACTTGAACCACAGAATCCTAAAACCCTCGACAGACGAGACCAGCCCTCTTCTTCATAGTGACCTAAAATGCTCTGAGCACAACAACCAGTGAACCATCACCACCTTCATCATAAGATTCTTGATTAATCAATCAATCAGTCATCAAATATCCACCGCAAGTCCTCCATCTTCACCACCACGACTCTTCCTTCTCCTAAACTGTAAGACACTTGACTTCAGTTATTTTTACTTCTTTTCTTTAATTCAAATCCTCTATTTTATGCTATTTGTTGGATGCTATTCTTGATCTATCATCTTTGTTATGTTGTTCAATTTTGAATATATTTCATCAAATGAATCTTAGGGTTTTCTTATAATCAGGGAACAATTTGGGGTTGTTCGAATGAATTTTCAATTTTTGGGTGTGTTTTTTTCCCTATTATAATCCAAAAGGTGAATTAGACGGTGATAATTTTTTGGGTTTGTTGTTGTTGATAAAAAACTTGATTATTCGATAATTTATTAGAAGTAGAATGGAGATGTATGAGCATTATTTTAGAGTTGCTCATACAGAGCCTATAGTAGATGGACAGTCTGGTGGAGCAAGACTTGGTTTCTCTGTAAACTCTCTTGTTATTAGTATTTCTGGCTCACGCAATTACAAATGGTATTGGATTGCCTTTTTATAGGCTACACACCCTTGGCTTCCAAGTATATTTCCCTTGGACTCCAATTATATATACATCTGTTTACACTCCGAGTTATTTACAGTACTACTTGGTAGACTAAACTACCTAGTTCACCCTTTAGTTTTCTCTCTGACTAGTAATCTAGTTCACACTATTAGGAACCGACTTTGGCAAACTCTAGTTTGCTTTACACTATTCTTTTACTTAATTTCACAATTACAAATTATGATATTCCAACACCCCCTCTTAATTTGTAATTGGGGTAACATATCGGATTGTAATCTTCATCAAATGTTTGGTTCCTCTTTAGCTTTTTTGCTTATACTATCTTCATTTTTGGGTTGTTGTCATGTTGGTGTTTTCTCTTCTTCTCATGATTTCTCCATGGCTTTCTCCTGATCTTGTGTAGTTCTAGTTTGCTTTGTAGAATGCTAGTTTAGTAGTAGTTTTTGTCCTCCTAGCGGAGACATGTCCGCTGAGTTCATGGACGGACTCATTTCACCTTTTGGCCTTTGCCGAGTATTGCCGTCTTCTCTTGCTACAACATGGCTTCCTTGCCATTTTATATTTTTTTCAAAATCAAGTAGCAGGTCGTTTTCATTGACGCTCTCTTCCCACAGCATGAGGAGGCAATCGTATTGATGCGCCAAGGAGGTAATCGTTGTTGACGTTTTCTCGATGTCAGGTACTAAAACACTTCAACTATTGAGGAGGCAATCCTTGGTGCTCTCTTCCCTCGATAGTTTCTTGACTTCGTTAGCAAATGTGGATGCAATCATGTTGCTCTCTTTTCTCAACTTTGTTTTCTTGTCAGAAAGTGAATTTTTCTTTCTTGTTTTCTTGCTAGCTTAGTAGTTTGCTAGCATCTCAGTGGGTACATGCTCACTATCTCCTGTCATTTGAAGCTTGATCGTCGTGGATTCACAGGCTCCCACGGCTGCTTTTTACGTTGGGTTTTTATGAAACTTGACCACTTTGTTGGTGCCGACATTCCACCTTTACCCAACAGATTTTTCTTTTTGCATGATGAGTAGAAATTAGTATCTTGTGATGACATTTCTTTTTTCCAGATGTCATCTTTCTTGAGGAGGCAATCTGTCGTGCTCTCTTCCCTCAACTTGTTTTTTGCTCTTTAGCTTTTAACACTTGGATTGGATGAAATCTTATTGCGTCTTCTTTTCTAATTTTTATAGCACTGTAGCTTCTTCTAACTCTACGATTTTTTATGCCGAGCTTTGGTCTTCATTTGTCACTTACAGCCCGTTCGTTTCAAGGAATTGTATTCCTTGGAATCCAATTCCTAGGGAATGCGTCCAATTCCTTGAACCGAACGGGGCAAATGAACTCTATGTAATTGGGAATTTTAATTCCTAGGAATCCAATTCCCTCCAAAATAATAGATTTCCATTGCATTGGTCCAATGATGCAATGGAATTGGATTCCGGGGTAAAAACAAAGGTAATTGAATTACCTCAATCGAACATAAATTTTAAGGATTGGAATCAAATTCCTTGGAATCCAATTCCAAGAATTGTATTACCCATAATTGAATTCCTAGGATTTTAATTCTCCCAACCAAACGTGGTGTTAGTATGACAAGTTTCTTATTCTTTTCTTCATGGAGACAGTTTGGATCTCAGGAGAAGCAATATCTCCTCTTCTTTTTCTTTTCTGTCTTCTTCTTATACAAATTTGGGTGAGATAACTTCTGTTGTAAAACAAGGAACAAATTCTGAACTTTGTCTGGTAGTTTCCTTAGCTGTAGTAGTTCTTCTCCCGTTGGATGCATGTAAAACTGACTTCATGCGACGCATAGAAACTTAATGTTCTGTGGTAGCATGATTCTCTCGTCATCTTCTTTCTTTGATAATTGAGGAGGCGATACATATTGCTCTCTTCACCTCAAACTCCTTTTAGAATTGAGGAGGCAAACTTGACATCGCTCCCTTCCCTCAATCTCTGATCACTTATTAGGAAGTGATTCTTTTTTCTTTGATTTTTTTTTTTTTAATTTTTTTGTTTCTTCTTCTTCTTGTCCTTCATGTGAGATACTTTTGCTTCTGTGAGTCTACTTGAACTTGGGATTTCTGTAGCCTTTTGTTTTTTTGTTTGTCTTCTATCTTCTTCTTCTTCTTTTTTTTTTTCCGTCTTATATTCTTTTTCCATCTTTTTCTTTGCTGACAGTTGGAATGGTTAAAATCTTCTTAGTGGTGTTTGCATCTTCAGTAGTACTTCAACAAATTTGATTCTTATCTCCTTGAACTTCTCTTTGATCACTTATTAGGAAGTAATTCTTTCTTGTTCTTCTTCTTTTTATGATATTCCATCAGTTGTTTGAAGAGATTGTTGCGAAGTCTCAGTCCTTATTCTACATTTTTCTCTCTCTCACAGTGATCATGGATGAAAAGGCAATAGCAGAAAATTTGATGAAACAAGGAACCAAAGAATTAAACCGTTCTATCATATGGGGTGGTCCTAATTATTCAAAGGCTGCCTATCTATATGAGGAAGCCGGTTTGATTTATCGAAAATCTAAATTATGTAGGTATTAATTTTTTTCATAATGTGATCGGTTTGGTTTACAGTTTATCTATTGCTTCTTTTTGTTTGTTTAACAAGGATTGCTTAATTTAAGATTTGAGTTAATGTGTTTTCATAGGGGTTCAATTGGCAATGGTTGCTATTGAATTGGCTGAATTTTACATTAAGTTGAACAAGAGGAATTATGCTGCTTTCTCTTTTGTGGATGGGGCCGAGATATGCTTATCTGCTAAAAGTACGTAAAATAAATCTATAGAAGAAAAATCACTTAACTTCAATCTTAATAAAACTGGATTCTTGAGATTTATAGTTTCGTTTGCTTATAATTTATGTATACTGTCATTTTGTAACAGATGAGAATAAAGCCATATCATGTTATGATAAGGCAGTGAGAGAGTTCGAGAATATTGGATATTCTAAGAGGGCGGCTACATATTGCGAGGTGATTTACTTTAATATAATATATATATTTCATATGAATTAATGTATTTGTATTTTGTGAATAATATAAAGTTTTTTTTTTTTTTTTTTTTTTTTTGCAGAAGATCGGCCAGTTGCATGAAAAGCAACAAAATATTCCCATGGCTGTTTATTATTTTGAGCAGGCTTGTGATCACTTCCAGCATTGTAACGAGGAAGCCTCGGCGGATGAGTGCAGCGAAAAAGTTAAGCAGTTGAGGACGTTGTATGAGCAAGAGGTTTAGAAAGATGGGTTTAAAAAGTTATGCCAGATTAGACAATATTTACTTGGTCATTTTTTTTTTACTTTGTATTCAGTTATCCACCATGTTTACGTCTAGTACAGGATTGCTAGATCCTCTATTTCTTGGCAGAGCCAAGTAATTTTGATTGACGCCGCCGTCAGGATTGCTAGATCCTCCATTTCTTGGCAGAGCCAAGGAATTTTGATTGAGGCCAACAGGATTGCTAGATCCTACCTCAACTTTATCGGTTTCCAATTGGGTAGCGGATATTTTCACGAATCTTTTGACTGCATTGTGAACTGGGATACCATCCCACCTTCTTGTATTGCTTTACAAATTTTAGTAGATAAATCTAATGCTAGAGATGGTCATATCTCTCCACATTAGATGGCTCTACTTCTATTGTACCACAGGTTCCTAACACCTTAAGTTAGTCTTTGGAATGAATCATCAATTTACTTTTTGCTTTTTTATTTCCATTTCCTCTTGCCTCACTTTTCCGGTCTACACTGAAAACTGGCCTGAAGAACCTCTTCAGAATTATAGACAGACTGGTATGATTCTGAAGTTCTATGCGTAGTTCTATGCGTAATTCTATGCGTAATAAAAAAGCAAAAAGATCTATGCGTGGTGCTGGCAGGTCTTGGTGGCAAGGCTGGTCCAAAATAAGAACGTGCCATATATTCTACTCTCTCCGTACCACATATATAGGCAGATAGTTAAAATCTCTTAAATTAAGAATTCCTTATTGATTTCATAAATATCCATGGTTTTTCTTGTTTTACCCTTTATTATATTCCCTATGTTAGAGACATAAACTTAATTGTGAGGATAACCAAGCAACATAAATAGGAGTAAAATGGATAAAAACCATCTTAAAATTGCTACTCCGCCTATCTAATGGTACAAAGAAAATGTCATATTCCGCTTATATAATAGGTACGGAGGGAGTATTGAAGAGATTTGCAGGTGCATGCCAAACAATCAGTGCGAGGATAAGGAGTACGAAATGTGACAAACTTTTCTTTAAAATTTTCTTGTAACGAATTTTTAACGAATTTTCTTTAAAATTCACTTTTTTGTAAATAGCAAGTGATCAATTGACACAAAAAGATTGGATTTGGTGTCCATGGTTGGTCTTTTTCACTTGACACAATTATCCCTCCTTTTTAATCCAATTACTATAATTCCTTGTGTATCTTATGTTTTAGGAGTATAATTGGAAAACAAACTTTAATATAACATATCTAAAAATCCGTGTCTTGGAATTTTGCAAATTTTATCTCGTTGGAAAGGTAATAAAAAAAGTTACGCAATGAGTACAAACAACAATATCAAATTTATATATTCATAATGAAAAACCCAATAACGAAAAATCGGAACGTTATACATGGAAGGAAAAGTATTCAAAGCCTCATTTTCGTACTGAAATCTTTTGATAGAAAACAGACTAATGGTGTTCTGTGACCGGACCCTTGTATGCACCAAAATATATTATCCGGTACTTTGGCTTAGCTAGAGTCCTGGCCAAGGATTTGGGCAAGCATATATGTTTGTTCATGAGGCCTTGGAATTCTGCTCTTGGGATATTATAACTGAACATCAGTTATTAGTTATTATGAAGGGTGAACGGACTTTTGATTTTCGTCGAAATTGACTAATACATGAATGATCTTCGTTGAAATTGACTAACCATGCTATGAGTCTTAGGGAGTCTGGGGTCCTGTGGATGACTACTACTAGCACTCCCAAATTCGTTTTTTTTTTTTTTCATAAACAAGGAGAACCTCAGGTGATACATTGATAGAGCCGAATTTGGAGATCGGAAACCTTATAAGAGTTTTTCAAAATCATCGTACATTCTTCTTCTAAGCTATTGTATCTTCCCCAATTCTTGACTAGCAATTCAATTCTTACAGACATAAAAACTATTTCAGAATACCTTTTCTCTACCCTTTTCCAAAGAAAGAGACAGGGTCAAACATCATCTAAGGGCCAAACTGAATTTGAAACAAAATCAGTATGAATCACAGCTTTGGGCAGTGATTGGATCAGATCCAACCCAGTGTTTGCTAGAACATGTAAAAACATGAACTATGGTTTTTAAAGTGAAATTGCCTAATGCAATTAAGGTAGCAGTGTCTAAAGTAACAATAGCAGTGTTGAAAGTAGCAGTAAAAGTGTCGAAAGTAGCATATGTTATCTGAATCGGTCTTTGGTGGTCTGAAGAGGAACGAATAGGTCTGAATCGTCTTGGAAGATTTGTTAGCAGTTGTAGAAGTATAAGAACTGAATAGTAATGTGGATCTTGTTGTTGTTGATGTCTTTGTTTCCGAACAAAGAGTTGTTTCTGTGTTTGCACTTTTCACTTTAGAACCTATTTTAATATTCTCTCTTAGAAACAGAGGGATATCAAAACACCAACCTTGAGTAAACTCATCAGCAGTAACCGCAGGGACGGTATTAGGGGTGGCATACCTAGGTGGGTAAGATAAAGCCCACCCCAAAATTTCCAAAAAGCTATTTTGTATATGTAAGTTTCAGCATTTTTGAAAATTAGCCCGAGTATAACCGATTAGCCCATTAGGAAGAGATAATTTTGTGACTCTGTGCAGACGTAATAATTCCTCTCATTATTAGGAATAATTAATTGGGGGATATGGTAATTAATTGGGGGATATGAATTACTTCCCCCAATCCATGATTTCGGCTAAGGGGTGACCATTGGTTATGAAAATACTAAAACCCTTCCCACAAAATAAAAATCAAAAACTTAAAATCAAAAAACAAAATCATATCCCCCATTTCCATCTCCACTTCTTATTAATCTTATTTAGGGGTGGAGCTTTGAAACCCAAATATTTCCCATTCCCTTTCAAATTCTAAACTCTCCCACTCTATATCAAATTCTCTTCTCCTCACTTTGAAAACCAATTTTTTTTTATTCGGAAGTGATGAAGATCATGATGAAAGTGATGATGACCATCATAGAATTGATGAAGACCATGCGGTACCATGTTCCAAGATATGGTCTTCATCAATTTCGGCATGGTCATCATCACTAGTTTTGAATTTTTGGTTTTAATCGGTCCCACTTCTTGGCATGGACAATTGATATGAAGACCATGCATTAGGTATTGTTTTCCCAAGCATAGAAAATAAAACAACATGCTATCCGGAAAACAATACCGCATGGTCTTCATATCAACCGACCATGTGAGTGGACCGATTAATACCGAAAAAATTCAAAGGAAGTGATGAAGACCATGCCGGAATTGATGAAGACCATATCTTGGAACATGATACAGGCATGCTCGAGAATTTCCTATCAATGCTTAGGTAGTCAACGAAAAAAAATCAACATTCGGATACTTTTCATCCCTGTTCCTAGGCATAGAAATTTAAGCAAAATACTATCTTAGGAACATGTACCTAAGATGCTCGAAAACTAGATTACCATGAAATTTACTGTTCAAAACCGAGAAAAAATCAACATTCAAGATTAACATGTCTAAACTCGCCCCTAAACCCCTGGGATAGTGGCAAACAATTTATGAACATTTCCAACAATTGCCCGCATGGGTTTTTGGTTGAATACCATGCCGGCAACAATGGTGGATTCAAAGAAAAAAAATCAATTTTTCAACCTCTTATTAGCGGTAATTCTCTCATCACAATCATCTTCCATTTTCAAAAAAAAAGATTCCTCTCAAATATTTTTCCCTCCTTCTACTCTCACCCAAACACAAATAAAAATACACACTAATCTATCCCCCAAATACTTAAGATTTTTACTAATTATTATTAACCACTAAACCTAATTAGTGAGGGGTAAATTAGGAATTAAAAAAATAATTACATAAGGGGTGACCCAGAATTGCTATTGGGACTCATATTTTGTCTTGTAGCTATATCCCCAATTAGTTTTCATATCCCCCAATTAATCATTCATTATTAGCCCATTGGGAAGAGATGGAAGTAAGATCCCACATGGATTAGTCTTTCGTAACATCATCTCAGCCTTAACAAAAGAAAAGGACACGTATTTATGATGTTTCTTTAAAATCAAGTATTAAATGGGCTCCCCTACTATGTGTCGTGTTAGATAAACCTTGTGTCAATTCTTATTTTACTCTTTTACTACTCTTGTATATTTATTGACTAGCAAAGCTAGGAGTGTGAAGAATAAAATAACAACTCCCACCTCTTCAAGTCTACCTAATAAGTTATCGTTTGGCCAAAATTCCCAACAATACAGTTAAACCTTGATAAATGAATTACCTCGGGACCAAGAAAAAATATTCTTTTAGCGGAGTTATTTATTTATCGATAAATGAATATTTATTCATTTAGACAATATTTTCTTAATTAAGAAGTTAAATTGTAGCTAGAGGTAAAAAAAATAATTGCAAACTGTTTCTATCATTGTAAGATTTGGTTCGAAGTTATATATAGATGTTCCAAAACTAAAAATTGGTCAATTAAGAAGCAGATATTCAAGGATTATCGTTTTAGAAATTTGATGGACGTCGAACATGTTTTTCAACTATCCTAACGTGAATGATTTAGTTATGGAATATCAAACAAACGGAGAAATTATTGAGTCAGTAATGAATAACGAGAATGATACTGAACCAGATGATAGTAGCGTCATACCAAATGTTTCATCTCAAGATGCCTTTCGAGCGATGATCACTTTAAAAAATTACCTGATACAACACGAGTAAAATATTCCAGAAATTGTGCAAGCATTGCATAAAATTAAGGATGCGATGCTTTCAGGTTTGGATGAAAACAAAAGTCATTTAACCAAATATGAATTTTTTTGAGTTTACTTCGACATATATTTTTATTTAAAATTTACTGATTATGTATTTGGTTTTATTCTTTATATATATATATTTTATATGAAAATTTAGTGATATTCATTTATATTTTTATAGTGCTTTTAAGGATTCAATTTTTTTATTCATTAATGCATTAAGCGAGGTTATTCATTTATCACCTTGGCCCAAGTTAGGACTAGAGAAAATTATTCATTTGGCGAGGTTATTCATTTATCGAACATTCGTTTATCGAGGTTTGACCGTTGTTCAGTACACCATGCACTTAACTAGATTATCACTGTTTAGTTGATATTACTTTTTGTTTTTCTCCATCCGCAAACACCAGATATACTGGAATGGTTGTGTAACAACTGAACTGCAGCCACCTCCAAGAATAGTACTCACACAAGAACTCTCGAGTTGAAACGTGATATGCAGAAAAGAAAGGAAGCATGTCACACTGCATACTCCAATGCGTTCATGATTATTACAATTGAAAATAAAAAATAGAGCGTTAGTGGAAAAAAAAATAGCCCACCCGGACATAAAATCATGGATCCGTCACTGAGTAACCGGTAAAAATAAGCTTCTTCACCGGCCATAAAGTTTCTTCATCAAGGGTGGTAGGACAACAAACCACTTGAAGTAGATCGTCCCCAAACTTGCGGCAAACATTCACAACAACCCATAAAATCAGAGAAAAAGAAAAGATGAGACTCATTAACAACAAAGAGAAGTCGTAGAGGGAGACTCATAGAAAAACCCTGTGAGAGGATTAGGGAAGCAAGCAGTTAAGAAATTCGTTGCTGATTTGCTCTGATTCTCTCCATGGAGCAAATCAGAGCAACCCCTAGGCAGTTGTGAAAAAGGTTTTTTTATTTCTGTTTTCTTGAACGAGAGAGGTGAGAGAAATGGGGAGAGACTGATCTATTTATAGTTGGATCATGTTTTTTATCGGCTTTAATTTCTAGATCTAGTTTTTTCGTTTTGTTTTCTTAGTTTCATACATGGGTGATTTGTGGTTCTCTTTGATGGTGATCTTTAGGTTGGGTTGTGGTCTGATTTACATTTGCTTCAAGTTTGGTCTTGATCAACCCCAAAGCCAGTGTGGGAGTTCCGATGGTTATTAAATGAGTTCATTGTTTTCCTATTTGGTGAAGATTCAGAACAAGCATTTTATAGCTCTTCTTCTGTGGAGGAAGTTGTATTTCAGTTTGAAATTAAAATCGTTTCTAGGGTTGTGGATCAAGTTTCAACGATTCAAGCTCTCCCGTATGCAAGCGGGTGTTACAGCTACTGTTACTACTATTTGGTGATTCTATTACTGGTGATTCTGTTAACTGCGATCCTGTTACTTGAGATTCTATCATTTGAGTTGAGATTCGTCACTTGTCCTGTATGAAATTTGTTGTAATTAGTCTTGTTTGTATTGTGTAACTCCGGGACTTTGTTCCTGTTTATCTATTAAAAAACCAAAGAGGGCGACCCGTTAGCAACGAATTCACAACAACCAAAATTCGTTGGGAATCTCATTAACAACAAAGAGTAGTCGAAGAGGGAGAATCAAGTCTCATCATACTTATATAATAATAATGCTGATCAGTAACGCAGTGGGTATTGAGTGGTAACATCATCCATCAACTCAGTCCTGGCTCCTGTAGTAGGTATCTTTTCTTTTTATGTTTGATTTTACATACGTGAGAAATTATATTATAGAGATATGTGTCTTGTCTCGTATTGGTTTGAAAACTTGGTCCAGTAAAATCGCACCAACTACACTACCTAGCTAGTACATCGGTCTCTGTGCCCAACATTGAGGTGTAACTTTAATAATGCCAAGCAAAAGTATCTGAGTTACACAAAAGTAGATAAGCTAAGAAGAGTTCCTACAGCTTCTTCAAGTATCTGAGTTGGTGCTCGATACTTAGCTTGTGAGCTTGACTAGAACCTGCAACCACCAAAAGTAGTTAAATAATCAAATGAAAGTTTTGCCTAAATTAATCAACTGTATTGATTAAATTAACTGGTCCATGGATACACTGCCGGAGTTCTAACTTCGATTGTCAACTACATTCGGTGTTCCCAGCACATCTGGAACCACAATGTTTCACGTCATATACTTCGAAGGGTCTCGGTTCCAGGACCATGACAAAATAACTTCAGATTGTGCAAAGTTTCCATTGCTAATTTACAGCAAACCGACAAAACATAACCCCCGTAATGGTACCTACATATACCTACATACACTGGGGATATTTTAACCGTAAGCCACTACTTTCAAACAAGGGCCAATTACAGAATGGTCATACTTTTTGTAATTCAGTCACAAAATGATCATACTTTTGTAAGAACCAATAATTGGGGGATATTTTACTGTTCATGTCGGCATGGTTTTTCAATGCCGGAAATCAAAATCGGCATGGTTTTTTCATGCCGGTATGAACAGTAAAATATCCCCCAATTACTTTTCATATCCCCCAATTAATCCTTCTTTTGTAATTCATTTACAAAATGGTCTTTTTCCATCCGATTTAACACTTTTGAGTAAAATACCCTCCCTCAAAATACCCTTCCTAGTTAACTAATTGGTTGAAGTGGTGGTGATGAAGCGGTGTGGTGGTGGTGGAAGCTTAAGAATATCTGTTAAATCCCAGAGGGGAAGCGGTGAACCCTTTGGGTGAATGCGGTGTAATGAACCTGAATGTGGTTTTACGATCCTGAATGCGGTGTAACGATATGTCACCTACAAATAGCACCACCATCAAAAAAAAAATATAATGATAGCAAAAGTTAAAATTGTGTATGAAGGGATAAATATGAAGGACACATAGGTAATTTCATTAACATATTTAACTGTGAGTCACCACTTAACTCTCTTTTTAACGGAAGTATGATCATTTTGTTAATAGTTTGTAACAGTATGATGCTTTTGTGAATCGGGTCTTAATACTAGGACTCTTTTGTACATTTTCCTTCAAACAATTGCAATGCGTCAAAAAAGAAAGGATTTAAAATTCAACTGTGAAAGAAGAAATTAGGGAATTTTGAAAAAGTACCCTCATACAAAAATACACACTAAAAAACGCCCACGTTTTTTAACAATTTGTTAAAGTACCCTCACGTTAGTTTTTCCATCTAGTGTTAGTTAAGATAAATTTATTTTACATATTTGTCCTTTACTTATTCCCACATTGATTTTATACGTCATTTTTCATGTTCGTCGAGTCCGGTTCAGGATCGTTACACCGCTTTCAGGTTCGTTACATCATTCCCCATGAAGGGTTCATCATTTCAAGTGTTTTGGGGTTTTTGGTTGGAAGGAAATCGACCTTCTACGACATTTTTTTAGGTTCGTTGAGCCCGGTTCAGGATCGTGACAACGCTTTCGTGTTCGTCGAGGCTTGGTTGGTGATCGTTACACCGTTTTCAGGATCGTCGGATCATTTACCCTTCCCTCCAAGGAGATGTAGTTCGGGGTAAATAGGACTTTTAATTGGAAAGATAACGCCACCTAGCACTTAACTGGATGGAATTTTCCTTTTGAATAAAGCAGGGTACTTTAACAAATTTCTAAAAAATGGGGGTACTTTTTTAGTGTAAAGTGAAGTGTAGGGGTACTTTATAAAAAAGCCCAAGAAATTATGAGCGTTGGGTCCAAATGTGGATTTCTTACCAGTAAACTGCACCACTTCTGAGGCCTAATATCATATTCGAATTTTTCATCTACCGATTGTCTGTCTCTCTCCCTGGTCTTTCTTTGCAGTTTTGGGCTTTAGGCCAAGGATATATTATAGGGTGAGCATGGGCCGGTATGGACCGGTTTTCACGTCATCCGCATCCAATCCAATCCAATACGGATTTCAAATTTGGCATCCGCATCCAATCCAATATCCAATAGATGCACGGATTAACGGATTGGGTGCGGATAATCCAATGGATTTGTGTTCGTTAAAATTTATAATGAAAAAATAAAATCAATATAGATGACTTCTTATAGAACCTTCCCATTTTATATATGTATATAAATATAGAAGTGTCATGGACAACACTCCAAGCAAACACCTTAAAAATTCCAAAACTATCTATATATTTTATAGAAACTACATAAATGCACTTAATCTAACGGGTATGGATGTCCAACGGATTTTCAAGGTTGCATCCGGGTCCAATCCGTTATCCATTGGATTTCAAAAGTTCCATCCGCGTTCAACCCATTAACGAACGATCCGGGCTTCCATCCGCACAAATGTGGTTGGTCCCGGTTAAATCCACGGATTACAGATAAAATGCTCAACCCTAATATTCAAACATCTTAAATATGAACCATTTTTTGGGGACCAGCCTTTTTTAGGGGGACTATTCTTTTATTTTGGGTAAGATATTAGAAGTAAATCTAGGTCACCCCTTATCTAGATATTTATGATAATACCTAAATTACTCTCTGATTATTTTTGGTTAATGATTAGTTAGTGTTAATATTAGTTAGTGTGATTAGTGAAATGATTTTGAATAAAGATTTTAAAAAATCAGATTTTTAAAAAGAAGTAGAATTATTGAGAGAGAAAAGTTAGAGAAGATGAAGAAGAAAAACATGGAAAAAAAAATTGAGTTCACTAAGCTAAACTATTCAAGTGATGAATTATTTCTTGGATGGTGAATGTATTCTTCCCCAAAGACAATCTCAAGATGAAAACGGTGGATTTTACCAACCACAACCAGAGGAAGACTATTTGGGTACCCAGGTATGCTCTAAACTTAGATAATGTTGGTTGAATTGGTCCAAATTTTCAAAAAAATGTGAATTTGTTAAGTAGATTTGGTCTTGTTCGGTTACCTTGTGTGAAGAACATGTAACCGAACTCATCCAAAGTGTAGTTTGTTACTTTTTCTAAATACGCAGTTACCGAACTCTCCAATAATGGAGGTTTTTGATGTTCGGTTAACGAACATGTTACCGAACTTTGTAAATAGGATTTGTGTTATGTTCGGTTTGGCGAAATGTAACCGAACTTTAGGGTCTATAAGTTGGTTAGTTTGCAACCAATAGCTAACCAAACTTATGTAAAATAAGATTGCACATTAGTGTACAAAGTTCGGTTGTTTCGCAAACTTCATACCAACCAATATCTAACCGAACTACACACAATTAGTTAAGAGTTCGGTTTGTCAAGGTTTTTTGCGAACAAACAGAACATAGTGGGACAAGTTCGGTTAAATTGAAACTCAACATAGTGGGCAAAATAGCACAGTTCGGTTACATTGGAATTTTTTTTTTGTAATATTAGTAAAGTTCGGTTAGAAAATAGTTTTGTCCTTCTTTGCGAACCAACCGAACTCTGAGTGGGCAAAGTTCGGTTAATCAAAAATCAACATAGTGGGAAAACTAGCACAGTTCGGTTACATTTGATTTTTTTTTTTTGTAATATTGGTAAAGTTCGGTTAGAAAATAGTTTTAGCCTTCTTTGCGAACCAACCGAACTCTGAGTTCGGTTAAGAAAAAATTAATTCGTGATAACCGAAGTGTTCTTCGTGTTCTTGGTTTCAGAATATTCGGTTAGCAAACTAGTTTTTTTTAAACTATTCTTAACCGAACATGCCACTGTAACTTCCATTTAAACCATATTTTGATGACTCGCGCTGCTCAAAATTTCAATCAAAAACAATTAGAAGTAATGGGTTTGTGGGAAAATACTTATGGATAGGTTTGTTTATAAAAGATTGATTAATCGACGGTGAAAATTCAATGAATCGACCAAGCTAAAAATTTGATGATTTTGATTAGATTTATATATTATCAGGGTTAGATGATCATAAATTGATGAAGAAGAGAAGAAGAAAAATTGTAGAACAGAGGAAGAAGAAGTTGTAGATTAGTTATAATTTTAATTAGGTAAAAGAGTAAATATGTTAATGATTTAAATTAAGCTATATATATATAGAGGTGGTGGTGGTTGGTGGTGGTGGTAATTGGAGGTGGTTGTGGTAATCGGTGGTTGATGGTGGTAATAATCGGAGGAGGTGGTGGTGGTAATCGGCGGTGGTGGTGAATCGGAGGTGGTGGTGGTAATCGGTGGTTGGTGGTGGTGATAATCGGAGGTGGTGGTGGTAATCAGCGGTGGCGGGCGGTGGTGGTGGGAGGAGGTGGTGTTTATATATATATAGGTTGGTTTTAAATTAAATTAGGTTAAGGGTAAGTTAGTCATTTTCACATTTTAGGACACCCCTTATAACTATAGGGAATGTGGCCTAATAAGACCATGGTCCCCAAAATATGGTTCTTAAATAGATCAGAATGGAGAAAATAATTGTACCTAGCTAGGAAATATATTTGCAAGCCTTCCTTGGCCTAAACTCCAATTTTATATCACCAAGTAAACTAGATTAAAATTTTGAAGAAGAAGGAGCGTTTTACCTTCCTTTCGGTAGGTCATTCGAGAACCACTATTTTTGGCTGTCGAGTTGAATCATTTCCTTGTATCTGAGAAGAAATTTCACGATTTAGGCCAACAAGATATAACTTTGAAGATAAACTACCTTGGGGAAAAACAAAATTTGCTGCCCCACTTCCTGTGCTGCCCCAAAGAAAGGCTTCGTCAATCTGCCTGGTTGTGCGCTTCTACTATGAAACAGAACTGGTGGTCTCCATACTGAAAATCTATTGATTCTTTTGCTGTTAGAATTAGAATTACATATAGTAGTAGAAGGGTGTATTTCTAAAGATCGATGCCGTGGTAAAATGCTCAGGTAACTATTCCGATAGCCATCTATTTGTGGTAAAATGGTGGAACCATTATTCTGACGTTACTATCCAATAAGAACCTCCAATACTTTTACAGAATTCCAAGTTGTGGTTGTAATTTAGTGGTTAGAATTCCAAGTTGTGGTCGTGGAGACCTGTGCTCAACTCATTTTTCTTTTTGCACTTCTTTTTCTTCTGTGCATCGTCCTCCATGCAGGTAGTCAGTTCCTGATGAAACTTTAAATCCGATCATACTCGTTGCTGCATTCGTCCCTAGCGGAAACTACTCAAAATAGGGGATTTCTTAAACTTGTGCTTTTTTGGTTGGGATGTTATTTGACAAGATCGCTGCATTGCAATGACAACTAATGGATCATATATATTCGTTGCAAAATATCACCCGTCTGTAGGTATAATCATAGGGGTCATTTTGTGGCAGGCAAATCGATAATGCACTACGTAAAAAGTTGATGACAACCAACCAAGAATACCGTTAAAGCGACTGTATATGAATCTCTCAGTAGTCAGTAGTCATCGGACTAAAATAATTATTCGTAACGGAAAAACCGATAATGAAAAATAGGAACATCATACATCGAAGGAAGGAAGAGTATTCAAAAGAATCAAAACCTCATTTTCATAGAAAACAGACTAATAATGGTGTTCTGTGACCGGCCCCCTATATGCACCAAAATATATTATCGGGTACTTTGGCCTAGAAAGAGTCCTGGCCAAAGATTTGGGCAAGCATATATGTTTGTTTATGAGGAGGCCTTGGAAGTTTACTCTATTTATGCTCTTGGGATATTATAAATGAACATCAGTTAGTTAACTATGGAAAGGATGGATTTCTTTTTTCTTAATATAAACTGTTCTTTTCAGGAAAAAAACTATGCGAAGGATGAATGAACTTTTGATTTTCGTCGAAACTGACAAATGATCCTTCTGTGGATGAATAAATCTCATTAACAGCAAACAGAAGTTAAAGACTCAAAGAGCAAGATTCAACTCTCATGCTTACATAATATAATAATAATAATAATAATAATCATACTCGGTAATGCAGTGGGTATTGAGCAGTAACATCATTCATTAACTTATCTTTGTACGTTTGATTGTACATATGAGAGAAATTGTATTGTATAGAGATGTGTCTTGTCCTGGTCCAACAAAATCACATCACACTAGCTAGCTAGTACATTTATCTATGTGCTAATCTTATTTATTCCCATGTAAAACTTTTTGAGGCATATTTTCCGTTGCATTTTTAGGGACGACCCCAAAAGAATTAGGGGCGACACAAAAAGATAAAAAAGATCACCTAACGTAAATTTAAGCTACCCTTTATCTCCGATTTTTCGAAATGGCAACTATGCCCTCCATAATCGGTAGCCAACATCTTAATCGGTAGGTAAACAAACAATCGGTAGGTTAAATTGAATCACAATCTACCGATTAATGTGTGGATATTTCGGCTAATATTCCCTTTTATAATCGGTAGATAATCCAACTTGTAAAACTACCGATTATAAGTATCCCCAGATTCAACCTTGACCAAATTCCATAGAACCATAGCCAGTTGGTTTGTGTTTTGGATGTACCGATAATCGAAAGCAAAGTAGGTTACAAAACCTTACGATTATAGGTTGCCCCAAAAAGAGATTTTTCATAAATCCTTCGTCTGGTAAATTTTGAAATATGTTATATTAGGTAGATAATCCAACTTACATACCTACCGATTATAAGAAGCAAACCATAGGTTTTGAGGATGCAGAGCCAACCATAACCACTTGGTTTGTGTGTTGGATGTAGCCATAATCGGAAGAAAAGTACGTTACAAAACCTTACGATTATAGGTTGCCCCAAAAAGAGATTTTTCATAAATCATTCAAGTGTCATTAACACTTGTAGCCATAATCTGAATCCATTAGTCATATTTCTGCACTTACAATGCCTAAAGCTCAAACACTCAAGCGTCATTAACACTTGTAGGTTGCCTAATTAAGAAATGTTCTTGTGCCTTGAGTCTATTAATCTAAATTCTTGGTGCCCTCATAGCAGCCATGCATGATACCAACGTGTCGTGTTAGGAGATAGTCAAGAGCACCTTTGTAAATGTATCTGAACTTAAAAAAATAAAAATAAAAAAAAGAAGGGATCAAATCTATTTTTCTTTTTCCTCAATGGGTTAGATGCAGAAACAAGAGAGTGAGTTGAAATGGGTGCATCCAAGAATAGTTAGTAGATTAAGGGGTGAAAACCTCCCTATCCACGATCAGGGGTGGAGATCCTTTCTTTGCTTTTCTAGCAACAACAACAAAATTACAGCTTCAATACCGAGTGAAATTGGTTGAATGCATGCTCTTAATCGAGGGAGATTTACTTGGGATTTTGGCATGGTGGTGGCCTGGTAAAAAATTGTTGGTGCTCAGGATATTTTTACTATGCTCAAATATGAATCATATGTGCTTGTAGAGAAATGGGTATTGTATTGGCTAGATAGTACAGATGCAATATATATACATACTTTGGGAGCTTTTGAGTTTGAAAGAAATGAAGTAATGGAATGTCGGTGACTAGTATGAACGTAACATGATTGACAAAGAGTCTAGGATAGCAAGCGTTAGTGAGTGAGATGTTAATGGCTTCATGTCAGATTGATAAGTGAATTCCATGAACTTGGAGTGTAGTCTAAGTGTCTAACGGTATGCTATAAGGCCTCTTCCTATGCACATGCCAAAAAAATGGTGTTTGGCATGCCACCTGGCATGCCAAACCATTTGCGCCACTATGGGGAAACCGCTGAGCGATCGACTCCCTAGCGAGCGATATTGACAATATCGCCGGCCCGATAAAGACTTTATTTATCGGGCGATATTGTCAATATCGCTGGCGATATTCACTCTAGCGGTAACGGCTATTTCTTCATCGCTATAAATAGGTAACTTTCAAACTCAACTTACCTCAAATTTTTTACACAAAAAATTTCTCTTCTTCTCGATCTATTTCTCTTTTCTCAATCTAATTTATTTCTTCTATTTGATCCAAATGGCACAATTAACCCAACTTGATTCGGCAACACAACTTGATTTTTCCTGGAATAGTACTTGAAGGTGCGTTGAGAAGATATGTGATAGATTCAAAGAAATAAGTAAGAAGCAAAGAAGTCTCCAAGTTTTGGATATCAACCAAGTCAAAACCGCAACCAAGAGAAGGCCAAGAAAGGTTAAAGGCAAGGAAAATCAAGGCAAAACAAATTTGAAGCCAAAGAAGAAGATAAACAAAGGAGACTCCGTTCATGAGCGCATTGATTGGAAGTTTAGTGAAATGAAGAAGATGAACAAGATGAAGAACATTGTTCCAAATTTTTTTAGAGTCTTTCCAATTATTGTCTAGTTTTATGTCTTGTAAAATGACTATTTTAATTATATTGAAGTTTTTAATTTTGTGAAGTTTAATGAATTTGAAAATTTGACGAATATTGTTGAAAATTAATATTAATTATATTCTTAAACATTAAAAGTATTACAAATATTTAAACTTAAAACACAAAATTAATATTAATTACAAATATTGAAATTACAACACAAATGTTGGACAATATTGGGGCAAATATCTTAAAACCTCGAAACAACTTTCAAAATGGAATTTTTGCCCGTAGATGCGGCGATATTCCACACGACACCTTTCCTGAAATTCCACCGTGGTTTCACCACTTCTCAAGGTTGGACCTCTCTTACCAAGTAAAGCAACATACCTAGTAACTTCCCGCTTAATTATACAAAGGCGTCGAACCAAATCAAACACTACGACCGCGTAGGTTCATTGTTTGTTCTTGAAATTTAAAAAAATCCTTTCCCACAATAGTTGGTGATCAAATACCGGCTCCATTGTCAAATCAATATAATTCCTGCAAATACATTCATCTTCAGTTTTGAATTTTAGGTTTCTCCTCACTTGACATCTCCTAATTTGACTTCTCCTAGTTTCACATCCCTACAATTGCACGACAAGCGGCTCTTCGATTTTGGATAATACGGTGGTTTGCCATGCACTCACCTAGGATTCATATTATCACCATGCTCTCTAAGGAACTGGAAGAGTGATGAAAAGAATTGGAGATTAAGAAATTCTAGAGAGATTGAGAAATTCTTAAGAGATTAAGAAATTTCGTGTGAGTTGAAATGAGATTAAAATTAGGTATTTATAGAGGGGGAAATATTAGCCGTTGGATGAAGATCGATGAGCGATTATCAAAGTATCGAGCGTGACATTTTGACTGTCGGCTTCGAATCGAATGACCATCGAACGATCATTTGACCATCGAGCGACGAAGACTCTATCGCATTTCGCTGGAAACTCTGTCACAGATGCCTATATGCCAGAATAACATATTGGCATATGAGTTTGCGATTTGGCATACCCATAGTAGGTGCATATATGCCAAATACCATGTTTTGGCATGTGCATAGGAAGAGGCCTAAAGGTATACTCCTAACATAATGACCTTGGACATTTGTATAGGGAGAAAAAAAAAAGGGGTCAGCTTGCCACCCAAAGAATGGGGATGACATACTAGTTGGTGGATACGTACCGAAATGTACTGCCATTCTAAGTACGGAAAATGGGTCATTTGTCCAAAAAAATTTAAAACACGGTTCAAATGGACGAGTAAAAATTTTATGGGTGAAATGGACAAAAAAAAAATAGCAAGGATGAAACTGATTCATCCCGCTTAAACTTAAAAATAGCAAGGATGAAACCTAGGATGCATCCTGTGTAAAATAAAAATAAAAAAATATTTGAAAATGGACAGGATGAAAGCGGGTTACATCGCCATTTTTAAATTTTTGTCCATTTAAACAGTATCTAAACCTGACTGTCCTTTTCACCCAGGAAATTTTGATTTTGGTCTTTTTAACCAATTTTGTGTTCTAAGTATTATGAATTATGAACAATTTAGAAATGACACATGGGTTATCTTGATTTACTAGTTTTTGCATCCTAACCTGACACTGATCGCGAGGTTAATGAAGTAATAATGGAGAGTACCTCATTTGTTTATCTTGCGATAATGCCTAAGATGCTCCATATAAATCACCATTAACTCTGTTTCTGTATTGCTTGTACACTTGCTTTACTGTTCTATACTTGCTTCTTAATTAATTATTGATTCCCCAAATTGTAATATAAGTGATGACTGTACATGATAGATACCTAGTAGGTAGTGGCATCATCATATATGAGAGGTTGGATTTTATCGAAATTAATATGGATTGATACTAGCTTTACTACCCGATTATTAGCTGTTGGGTTTCTACTGTATGTAAACTGATAATAGTAGCTACCAATTGGTTTCAATTGCCAATTGTTTTGAGTTGGATGCCCATATTCTAACAATAGTAGCTAGCAATATCAGTTTAGGCCTTTGAATGGATTACAATGAGTTTGGCTCATAGAATTCAAGTCTTCCGTGAAACGTGGTTTACCATTCTTACTCATCGTTACAGACTCATGTATATTTTATGGCATGTGTGTGGTAGTATGATACAGTACGTATCTGTTGACTAACGGTAATGGCAGTCGGAATGTAGATTATGGTATAGTTGGAATGAGAATGTTACATCATCCTTGTACTTACTGTTCAAATGATACTTCTCTGTTTAAATAGTATTGTCGAATTCGGTACTCCGTTGGTTACTGAATTTAAAAAAAAATGATTACAAGCTTACTTTTTGCAGCTTATAATTATAATAATTTTCTCTTTAAGTTAGCTATTAATTTGATTGAAAGAAAAATGGATTTTAATGGTAGGATTATTATATTTTATTTTTGTATATTCAATACTTACTTACCTGGCAGTGAAGGGTGTAACGCTCAGCTGATTGCCAATTTGATTTTTTGGAAACATAGCCTTGTAAATTGGAACTGAACTTATCATAGTGTTTTAGCCCATTTTATTTTATAGCACTTAACATAGTATATTGTTGTCATTTATTTTAAAAATTGTAGATACCACTGAGCGTCTGTATAGTAAAGAGTCTACACATTACGATGGTGATACATATTTTGTGAGTGGTCAATCGTTCACTGGGTCGTGTATGTTTATGTGCTTATTTATCAATTCCTTTAAATATTATAAATGTTGCTTTTCTGGAACCGAATTGGTGGTTGGCTTACTCGGGGTAGTTCCCAATCTAATTGTAATTCCTTATGCTGCAAGTGGAATAAGTTTACTTGATATGAAATAAGAGATAATTGCTACTATTGACGGTAGTTCATATTATCTAAATAAATGACGAACTACGGTCGTGCTTGATCCCTTCGAGCAACGGAGAGGGTACGTAGGCAGTCGCTCTGCGGTTCAGCACAACTATGCAAGGTTGTTCATATCATCTGAAAGTGTTGGTTTCTACTTGGCAGTTCATACCATCTATTCGGAGATGACTGTAACCCTAACCGTTCATAAAATCTTTTGGTAAGTGGTGAATTACAGAGTGGTGTTCATACTACCTAATAATGAGATGATTGTTGCCTCTTCGAGATAATTCATACCATTTGATAACCATACCGCCGTGAGATAAGAGATGATTATTACCATTCAAGGTAATTCATATCATCTGCCTCGGCTAGTGAGTTAGGCAATGGTTATTATCGTGCGAGGTAAATTATATCATCTAAAAAGGAATGGTTACTGCAAGGCAGTTCATACCATCTATTAGGCCATAATTGGCACCCCCCACTACACCTGGATGAACCGTTTGGGGCGGTAAAATTGTCAGGCCTAAGTGGCACATTGTCAGGCCCACTGGGGCACCCCACCTATGGGTGGTTACCAGGAAGATCGTTGCAGCAACGATGGTTGGTAACCGGAACTACCCCCGACATTCGCACTCGCTATTCCTCCCTGTCTCGATCACGGGTGGGCACCCCACCACATCGGTGGCTACCCGGAAAACCATTGGCACTGGCCCATGGTGGCTGGTATCCAGAACTACTCTGAAAATCCTGACATTACATGACCGTTAAACGAGGATTCTGTTCAGCAGAATCTCAGTCTCTGAAGAACATTGGTGTTCGCTTGGAGATGGTTGTCACTTGCACAAGGTGATTCATATCATTTGGCTGGTTAGCAATGATATCTTGAACTGTAAAGTAGTTTGACGGATTCGGTGACCCTTGGAATGAACAAAAAAAAATCGATGAGCATTTGCTTGGTAAAATCGAATTAGTCTGAAAAATTTGAAACTCTAGTTTCTCGAGTGGCGTATCAGAGAGTCGGAACTTGCAAAGCTGGTCGTAACCCGATTCGTTGGAAGCAAAAATTCTCTGGTCCGTTACAACCACGATGATCCGGATACTCTTATTGGACATGCAATGGTTGCGAAGTTAAAACCACATGAAATGGGTTGTCACCATTCTACCCGGAATTAACGTACGGTGACACACACTCAAAAGAAAGCTCTTTAGTCAGCTACAAATAAATTTGTTTGGTGCCTCAGTTGATATGAAAATAGGTAGTCTCCACTAATGATTAATCAGCAACTCTAATAATGCATTTCCCTCTGCTCCTAATTTGCATCACCAGCATTATTAAATCCATTATTTAACACTCTAACAAGTCGAAATCCGAACGTGGTTCCCTAACACTTTCAAGTTCAGTTATGCTCTAGGAATTCTCTATGTAAACATACCTAGAAGTATGCTAGTGACTCTAAAATCTCTACAAGTTGAAGTTTTGTTTTTTTTATGCAAAAATTTTAAAAATTCTATATGCAAAATATCCAAACACTCCCCCACACTTAAACTTTACATTGTCCTCAATGTAATTGACCCGTCCTAAGTAAAATCAAGGTGGGAAATCCTAATATGATATGCAAAAGAAGAAAACTAAAAACAAAAGGATAGAAAATACAAAACATATGGGTTGCCTCCCATTAAGCGCTTAGTTTAACGTCATCAGCCTGACCCCCTGGTTGTCGTCCATACACCAACTATCTAAAAATCTTGTAGTCCTTCCAGACAACAATCTGCAATTCTAATAATAGCTTCATGAAAACATTAGAACAAAATATAAATATAGAAGCTATCACTTTATTGAAGTTTCCCCGCACTTAGTCCTTTCTACACTCGAAAGTGGATAAAGAACATAAAATTCGGAAAAAGGGAACTTCAAAAGGTTCTTGACTTGGTGAACTTTATAATACTAGAATCAAACACATCAAGTGGTGGATACTTAGAAGCAAAATAATTTGTTAAGACTTTGGAAGCACATAACTCCAATCCTAAGTGAGGTATTTTCCTAAAATCAGGGTTAAAAACTCGTTGAAAATCCACTTCAATTGGATGGAAAGGATCAATAGATATAGAATTATGTACAGAATTAGACAAAACTTTTTCGAGATCCTCATATTTTAAATCTAATGAATTATTTAACCCAAGTATATCGTGGTCCTCTATCGAACTCTTAAATTCTGCTTCAACCGAAATCTCAGCATCATTATACTCCTTGACAAGCTCAATTGTGTCTTCCACGACTTCAATCAATTGGTTTCATTCTCAGTCTCTATCTCTTCAACAATATCGTCATCGGAATTGGAATCATATCCTAGGAAGTCTAGTTCATTGGTGCAAATCTTAAAATCATTGTTTGAGTACGTTACACCATTTATGACAACAGTTATGTCATATCCATTTTCCTCCTTTTGAATAAACGAGTGATCGTTATAATGATCCGGAGTTGGAATAACTTTACCATTATTGCATGAACTTTCTAAAAGTTGCTCATCTTCATCAGAATATTCGTCAACCTCATAAACTTCACTATCCCAACGACACTGGAATTCCATTTTTATGGCCCTTTTAATTTCTTGAAGAGTCTCCACTGATGCTCCATCTTCTTCCAGTTAATTGTATCTCTTATAAAGTTTTCTGATATTTACACGTTTTCCATCATTACTCAAAATAGAGTACCTAGACCCAAACTCTTCCCTTTGAATGGGTGAAATATGAGCAATATGAGTGTGTTTGGTTACACTATCATAAGTTTTGAGTTCAAAACTCTTTGTAATCTGCACATTACTAGAAAACAATTGATCAGAAACATAACTATCCTTCCATCCTCGCGATTGTTCACTTACATGCCCCTCATAAGGTTGTTGACATGTATGAGAATATCCATAAGGTTCCGTGGGATATTGATCATAGCCAAAAGATTAGTTTTGATTATACCCATAGGATGGTTGGTAGTTGTTATAAGAATGAGATTGAAATCCATATTGATTACCACTGTCATATGTCTGATCTTGCTTTATTTCCGTAAGGAAACATGACGACTCACAAGAAAGAGAAAAAAAAAATTCTAAAAACAAAAACAAGCGAAACAAATAACAAATCAATTAGCAACTGCTCCCCGGCAACGGCGCCAAAATTTGATGCGTATCGTAACCACAACAAATTAATCAAAATATTCCCCACTAATTAACTGGTAATATAGCTGTGTAATTGATATGTTATTTATATTAGCAAAGCAAAGGAAAACACAAAGGGGGTTGAATAAAAGTAAAATAAAAATAATAACAAATAAAATAAAGATGATCAAGGAGTCCTTCGCCGTTACCAAACGTTGACTCAGTAGTATACTTATTTATCTTCGTTATAACCATTCATCACCAACCGTAGGAAAGCAGCTATGTTAGAGCATAGCTCGGTTGAACCCACCAAGCGTTGGTATGTCAAGTTTGGTTGTCATATTTTAGTGAACCAAAACTCATTTAAGAGTCGCTTCATTAAATGTTCAAGAGTCAACTTCGTATAGGTTAGCTTGAAAGTATTAGGATGAGACAGTACAAGTATTGCGAAGACTTGAAGAAGTGAAGAAGTATGGAGCTACAACCACAACATTATCCTTCCACTTTAGGTTAGCGATATTTGACTTGAACTTGTTTCATTCCTAACGTATCTTTCAAGTCGTGCATATTGAAAACATAAAACTGCCATGGCATGAACACTCTAGATAGACATAGTATTAAGGAATACAATATGAGGTTTATTGCTTAACCTTTAAACTTTGTATATAAGACATCAACATAATCGTATGAATGCTTTATTGTGATTATGTATGGGTATGAGGTGAATATTTCATCTTAGGAAACAATGTTTTTACATGTGTTTTAAAGAAGTAAGTTCATGATCTTGTGTTGTGAACCGAAAAGGAAATCGGCAGGCGTTATTGGGGTTGTTCTTCATTGCATATCTTATGAACGACCAATATGTGTGATTAGTATAACCCCTCATGACTTGGTTGTGTTCTTGGTAAAACTATTCACATGAGGCATGGCTTATGTATTGTTATGACTTTAATTAGTGAAACCGATCTTAAGTAATCACCTGGGGTATGATCGAGTTTGTGTGTGTAAGACCTAACACTAGGTAAAGGGGAACCGATCCTAATAAGAGGTGCAACACATACAAAGGGGAATCGATCCTTGTATGAGGTGCAGCAAGGTTTGACTTGAACTGTTTCATTCCCTAACGTATCTTTCAAGTCGTGCATATTGAAAACATAAAACTGCGAAGCATGAACACTCTAGATAGACATAGTATTAAGGAATACAATATGAGGTTTATTGCTTAACCTTTAAACTTTGTATATAAGACATCAACATAATCGTATGAATGCTATTGTGATTATGTATGGGTATGAGGTGAAGATTTCATCTTAGGAAACAATGTTTTTACATGTGTTTTAAAGAAGTAAGTTCATGATCTTGTGTTGTGAACCGAAAAGGAAATCGGCAGGCGTTATTGGGGTTGTTCTTCATTGCATATCTTATGAACGACCAATATGTGTGATTAGTATAACCCCTCATGACTTGGTTGTGTTCTTGGTAAAACTATTCACATGAGGCATGGATTATGTATTGTTATGACTTTAATTAGTGAAACCGATCTTAAGTAATCACCTGGGGTATGATCGAGTTTGTGTGTGTAAGACCTAACACTAGGTAAAGGGGAACCGATCCTAATAAGAGGTGCAACACATACAAAGGGGAATCGATCCTTGTATGAGGTGCAGCAAGGTTTATAGTAGATAGGGGAACCGATCCTATGAACATGTGCAACATGTTTTTAGGCAAAGGGGGACCGATCCTATGGACATGTGTAGCACATATAAACTTCCTTGTCTATAAATACTTTGAGTTTGCATTTCTAGGAAACTAATCCTTCGTGATGATAAACTTCTCTGTTATCTCAAACGGTGAAGCGCCATCTCGGGAGAGGAGAGTAATCTAATTAGGTGAAATCTCTTACGACCGCTCAGTTTAAAGTCTTCTTTGGGATTGAGAAGCTCTAGTGTGTACCGTTGGTGGAAAACTAGATAATTGTGGTTTATCTTTAGTTTTCATATTGATTTGATTGACTAACGATGGTTGAACTTTGATTGCACCTAGTTTGTTTATTCTTGAGAATCTTCCCTTCTGATATAAGATTCACTCAAACTAGTTCAAGGTTTCGAAATGGATCTTTAGACTGTTGCTATATCTAAAGACGATCTTGTGATAATCCATTTTTAACAGATTCTGTTTTGTGTGTGATTGATCACAAGAGATTCAAGTAGTTGTGTGCAGGTGTTTATTGAATATCTAAGAAGATTTGAAGACAAAAAAGAGATAAAAGATTTCAGACTTGGTTTTATAATCTTACTTGTTTTGGTAAAAGAGGATCCAATTAATAATCGGTTTATCCTTGTGGTAGAATGGATTGATTAATTGAGAAGATCGGCATCAACACAGCTCTTTGGATTAAGAGTGTTGTTGGCTAAATATTAACGATTACCTTTTGGTGATTGGACATAAGATAGATCTTGGAACCTGGCAAAGGAGTTTATGTTAAGATAAACAGAAGAGCCTTTGTGCAACTCATATCAGTTGGTTGAAGAGAGTTGATACCAAGCGAGTTTGTTGTTCCTTTCTTCAAGTTTGGAATACGAACCAAAGTAATTGGTCCAAGTAACGTGACTTGTTTACAGGTTGGAGGCGTGGGAATACATACGGAACTAGGTGAACTATAGGTTTAGTTGCTTGGTCTCAACTATACGAAGTTAGTTTATTTTGTATAGCGGCTTAATCCTGAGAGTATTCAATTCTGGACAAGGTCCCTGGGTTTTTCTGCATTTGCGGTTTCCTCGTTAACAAAATCTTGTTGTGTCATTTACTTTATATTTCCGCATTATAATTGTTTTATTATAATTAAAGTAAATTGCACAAACGTTAATTCCTATGTACTTGATATGTGAATCCTATTGAGTTTGGTTAAATCCGAACCTTTGTATCAAGTAAACATACTTTGTTTTTATACGGTCTCGATCTTGTATCCATAGACGATCACACGAAGTGTGAACCAATTAGTTGCAGTGTCTCGACTCAGTCCATAGACAATCACTTTCGGAGAAAGGACTTATAGGAAGGAAAAGTTTTAGCTTGAGGTATATTTGGGTACCCTCGCCTTTTCAACATGGATTGAGTAAGAGGGTTCACCCCACCTGAAATCTACATAAAAAATTGGTTTTACTTCATAGCTTATAATTTCGTGGTAAACTCATTACTCTTTAATTTCGATAGCTTTTCTTCATGAAAATTTGATTTTCTTATCTCTTGTTTGGATTTTCATAAGTTTTAAGAATTTTATTTATTCTTTAGTTTTGAGACTTAGAGTATAACAAGATTTATATAGTACTTCGAAAGTTTTATTGTGATTTTCATTATTGAGAGGTATCATATTTGAGAAAAGAAGTTTACCTAAAGTATTATAGCAAATACGATTTTATTGTTCTTCATCACACTACACCATATCCTGGTTTTTGCAACGCCAGGATTTTTTGATGTCCAACGGATATAAAGGTTGCAAACTGAGCAACGGAAATATACGTTGCACATCAAAAAATCCGTTGCATCAATTATATATTAATTCCTAATAATTGAGAGTAATTTTTGCACCGTTGATATAGGTTGCGATCCTACGGTTATTCTAAATTATATTATTTTCAAGAGTTTTTATCTATTTATCTTTTTTCTAAAGGGTTTTATTTTATTTTTTTTCTCTCTTATCTCGATCAAACTCTCTCCTTAAGACAAACTCGATTCTTCCTATGAACTCTCTTTTTTTTCTCTCAACTCTCTCAGAAAAATTTCATTCTATCATCGACTCTCTCGGACAGATTTCAGATCGAGATTTCAGCAAGTTCAATTGAAGCTTCTAAGTAGCTGAAAAAATCCTATTTTCAACCAGAGAAGAAACCCAAAAATTCGTCTTTAAAACCTCAAATCAAAACCCATTTATTTTTAAGATATGTATCCTAATCAAAACCCCTAAATCAGAAAGTTAAGTCGTACACTATTAACCCTAATTTTCTAAGAAGGTATAAACCCTAATTTTGTTTTATTTATTTTGGTTGATTGGAAATTTGTTTGATGATTTCTGGATGTTATTCATCTATTTATTCTCTTGTTTTCTCATTGTTTCAGTAGTTTGGTTATCTTCATCATTAGGATTTAATGAAAGTTCGGTTGTTTTCTTCACTATATTTTTTAGTCTTTCAGGTTGAGGAAATCATACAGAACTTAAAAGAAGGGTTTAATCGCATCATAGATCGGTATTAGTTCCATGATTCTCTTGGTATTGCTCAATTTAACAGTGTTCATGGTGTTTTTTGTGTTTTTTTCGATCGGTGTGTATGTGTTGGTCTAATCTGGTTTTGTTTTGGTTTTGGTGTTGGTATGATATGTAGGATTCGGAAGATTGGTTGCTAGAGTTTCCCTACAGAGAGATGATATTGAGATGATACTAAACTTGTTGTTATTAAACGATCCATTCATTACCACTGATTACTAGGTATATTTTTGTTCACTCTTGTCTAGTCAATGTCTTCTATATATGTTTGGTTTACAAATTATAAGAGACTTTTCAGTCCATATGCTTCGTAGACGCTTGTTTGATGTAAGATGGGTTTAGGTTTATTTGTAATCCTTGCGAAAATTAAAAAGTGGGGTTGTTTTTTTTTGTTTAATCGTATACAAGGGTTTATAGGACTAATAATCGAATATTTATTGTTGATCTTATGTTTTTATGGAGTTTTAGATTTTGGATTTTGTGTTTTTGTTTGATTGGAATATAGAAAAATGGAAATTTTTAGATTTTGGTTAATGTGTATTGTTGATTTGGGGTTTGATTGCTGGAATTGCTTGTATTATTATTGAATTTGTTCTGTCGAATATGTTTGATCTAGAATTTTAGATGTTTTGTGTATCTGAGTTAGCTTTTTGGTGATGTTGAAGTTTTTTTTTTTTAATGCAAAACTTAAGGGAATTTTGTCTCGGGGGAGACAAATCATAAACCCGACTTTACAATTCTTGTATAGTAATAACAGGTGTGAGAAACATCTATTACTTCTACAATCGTACCTTTGAACATAACGTTTTTGAGGATTCCCTTGTACTAGTGACTAACTTCTTATGCTTTATGTTGTAATTTGAACGCAGATCCCGATCTTCTAATTCTAAGACGATAAAGCAAATCGGTTGAGATGAGAAACAATGTTTGCCACGGCAACAATATATGCAAATGCAATCATGCATCTTCGGAACAACAGATTGATACTTTCTTGAGGGAAACTTGGTAATTGATTATTAATGTGGAGCAAGGATCCGTATTGTTGGGCTCCTATTATTAATTGATATATTTTATTCCATATACGAGCTATTCTTCCTTTGCATTGATATTTTTGGTAATGTGTTATCAAAATAAATGCTAACTTATGTGGTTTAACAGGACTGGCTGAGTCGAGCTACGAATTGGGAAAAGTTTAGTGCATAATGTTTGGACTTGGTGTTATCACTCGGATGGGAAACAAATTGGACATTGGTGATGGTCTAGAGTCTTGGAAAAGGATACTACCAGAGTCCGCCCTCTCGGATGGGGTTATCACTTAATTTAGGTTGTAGTTCTCCTTTTTATAATGTTTTTCCTTTAGGATTCAAGTGCTTAACATTTGCAAGTTGGATTTCTTGTCATTATTATAATTTTCTTGTCCATGATGATGTCTCCCGCTTACCTCATACTATCAATCAATCAATGTTGTCGATTATGTGATCGAATTTTGAACATAAGAGATTCACTAAGGCCTTTATCCGATGTGGATCGTGTTAAGGTTTGTGTTTCATTTTTGCATTTTTTTTTTTTTCGATTAATTTCCTTGACTAGTACTTTTGCTTCTACCGAGTTGTGAGAATTTTGGTACAAGCTAATACTGGCCTGATTCTCGCATCTTCTATCTTAGATTATTCTTTTTCTTGTTTTCATATTAGATCAAAAGGTCCTTGAGAGGTATTCGTGTTGAGGTGACTCATAGGAATGACAACCGCCTAAAGATTTCTCGCATAACCACTCACCTACGAACCGGCTTATGTGAGTATAATGTGTTATATCCTTGGGAATACAATAAGATTGAAGATTACTTCTATTGGTTACCTTTTGATGCCATCTTTCACACTAATAAGTTAATAAACCTTCTTTTTCCTTTGTATACACAAGGTTCCCTGTCGAGGATGGCACAAATCGGGGCCTCAGTTCGGTACTTCAAAGAAAAGTACAAGATTTAGTTGAAGTATGCTCATTGGCCATGCCTTCAAAGCCGGGAGTGATGCAAAACCTGCATACTTACCCATGGAGGTGATTCCCATTTTTAAAATATTTTGTGTGTTCTTTTCAATTATAGATTGTCTAATGTCATTTTGATCTTTTCCATAATTATGTACTCTAGTATAAGGGAAAAAATACTCTAAAAAGTTGAATGACAAGCGTGTAATCGGGTCTCTTAAAAGTTGCTTGTCGGGGTCCCAAAGATAGAAAGTAACATTTCAAAAGTATTGAGCAATATGTGCTGAAGGTGTTTTTTTTGCATTAGTTGCTATGTTTATAATCTTATTCCTTTTCTATTAATGACCGAGTTCATTTTTACATACCTGAGTTTAGAAAGCCACTTAGTTTGGGGTAACCTCTGGGGCACCTATTTCCCTACAACAATTTTGCGGCTACATGTTGATGCGCAAACTTGCTCGGCAAATCGTAAACGACAAGCGTTATAGCAATTTCTTCCCAAGTGCTCTTGGCAAAGAGCTCTTAGCCTCTCTTTGGAGTTTGGAATATTAGCACCCCAAAATCAGTACACCCATGATTAGAGCGCCCAAAGGGGCTTTTGCAAATTTCCCTGCTTCCATTTTTCTTACTTTAGTTTTTATCTTCTTGAATATTTGAATACCTGTGAGTACATATGCAAGTTTTCCACATGTATTTATATCCAGAAAGACTGAATAGAAACTAAGAATTAGGTAGCTATGTGCAATTTCGATTGGTAGTCCCGGATTAGGTCAATAGTGCCATTCTTATTGAAAGCAAGATTTAAGAAATCATTAGTCAATTCTCCATCCATTCATCAATCTTTACGTATAAACCTCGTTGCTCAGTTGGTTTCAATCATTTTCTTATCCAAGAGATTTGGTCCAGTTGGTTTCAATCATTTTCTTATCCAAGAGATTTGGTATAACTGCTTCATAGAAGTCATTGGTCACGGAAATGGGTCACTGACTTGATTCCTCACTACTACTATACTGATCATATTTAATAATGCAATAACTCAAGTTCTGAACTGTATTTATGTATGGAAGGCTTTAAAAGAAACATCCACTATAAAATATTACGGGGCATATTCGATAAGTGTTGTGGATTTCGATCTGGTCAATAGTTGTCATTCTTTACTTTCCAAGTATATAGGAAAAGAAAATTTTAAAACTTATAGATTCATCCCCTCATACCTGCCTTTTTGTTCCAATCAGCATCGGTCCTTATAATGAAAATAAAACTATGTTAGCGGATTACATACGGATCAAGATATGTGGGGGAAGGTGAGGATCAACAAATGCATGAAGCAGAACTGAAAACAGCTGGAAGATTCATATAATCCTGATTACTGCTACATCACTCGGTTCGTATGTGAAGAGATTCACTCACGGACCGTATAACAATTAGGAGAATTCAGTAAGTGAATGATCACTGCATGAAGATTATCAAAGAGAACAAATACATGGAAGACAAGTACGCCAAGGAATTTGGAATTACGGTTTCAGAATTGATGACATCAATCAGTAGTGCTCGAGTTTTGCCACCTCCTATGGTAAAATCTCGGTGCCTAGGCTTAATGTTAACTGTGGTTTTTTTGGTCCTTCAACTTTTAACATAGGATCTTTGTCATTTCAGTTGAAGTACCATGGTGAGGGTATTAAACAATTCCTCCGCGACAACTTACGGAGTACAAATGTGGAGGTATGGCTTGTTTAGGAATCTATTGCAATTTGTGCGCCATATTGCTGATATTATCTTGATACATTTTCTTGGTGCCGTGTGATTCAACATGGGGCTTTCTTAGGTCTTGGATTGGCTGCTCTTGGGCAGGTGATGAAGAGATATATGATGATATTAAGAATTTTCTTTATACCGATAGTCTTTTGTGGTTTGGTGAGGTCACGGGCATTGGTATGGGTTTACTAATGGTTGGGACGGCTTAGAAAAAGCTAGTGAGATGCTTGCATATGCTCATGAGACTCGGATGAGAAAATTACTAGGTACGTAGAGCAGGGATCTCGTATTGTTGGGCTCCTATTATTAATAGCTACTTAGCGACTTATGTATTATGTTTTTTCTATACATTTTAGTGGAATTGGCATTAGGCATTGTTCTTTGAGTGTATGGGGAGGGAGGAAGAAGCTGACAAATTGATTGAGCAGATGACTCGGGATCAAGATCCTATCCTCCGTTATGGTGGTATATATGCGTTAGCAATGGCCTACAGGGGTACATCAAACAACAAGGACATTCGCCAGTTGTTGCACTTTGTAATTTCGTTGTTAGTGATTTACGTAAGGAGGACAAATTTATTCTAGCCCTTGGATTTTTTTCTCGTCCTCCGAACTCGAGTAGGTTGGTATTTCGTCATCTGCCTAATACTATTCCGTTATTTCGTAACTTTTCTTCTCTGTTTGTTTCAAGGTTTCTCGAGTTACCATTTAAAAACGCCGTAGTTTGTATCCGTTATTTTTGATCCTAGCTAACATGAAATTTATCACGTTGTTGTATTTCCGGACTCCACGAATTGTATCCCCGCTCTCCGAGTCTTACAATCCACATGTTAAATATGGTCTTTGCAATGGCGGTGGGCATTTCATGTGCGGGCTGAGGTTTGAGTGAGGCCATCGTTGCTGGAGCCACTCACATCGATGTTGTTGATTTTGTTCGTCAAGGGGCACTTATTGCAATGGCCATGGTGATGATTCAAACCAGTGAAACTTGTGATTCTCGTGTTGGGTATTTCGAGGTATTTTTATTACTTCGCCCTAGTATTTGTTTTTCTTTGTAATATTGTACTAATACTTGATTCGACTTTTTTTCTTTATGTTTTGTTTTTCTTCCTTGGAACTCATTTGTATCGTGTTTTATCTTAGGCGCCAGCTCGAAAAAATTATTCTTGACAGGCAGTGGGCATTTCATGTGCGGGTACAGGTTTGAGTGAGGCCATCTCGTTCCGGAGCCACTCACATCGATGTTGTTGATTTTGTTCGGCTCAAGGGCACTTATTGCAATGGCCATGGTGATGATTCAAACCGGTGAAACTTGTGATTCTTGTGTTGGGTCCTTCGGGTATTTTTATTACTTAAGCCTAGTAGATTGTTTTTTCTTTGTAATATTGTACTAATACTTGATGCGACTTTTTTTTTTCTTTATGTTTTGTTTTTCTTCCTTGGAACTCATTTGTATCGTGTTTTATCTTAGGCGCCAGCTCGAAAAAATTATTCTTGACAAGCATGAGGATACCATGAGCAAGATGGGAGCAATTTTAGCTTCTGGGATTCTTGATCTTTGGGGGTAGAAATGTGACCATCAGTCGCTTTCTAAAAACAGGCATGATAAAGTCCTTTTTTTTTTTTTTTTTTGGATTGGTCAGTCTTTGCTTGATTTGTGGCGTGATATATATGAATATATCTTGATGGGTTGTGATATATTGGGTCTTTTAGTTGATCTACAATGGTATATGAATGTGCGAGAATATATTTTCAAAGTAAACTGTCGGAATTATCGCCGGAATTCTAATTTCACATGGAATTACCGTCGGAATTTATTTATTTTTTTAATCTGTAAACGGGTTTGCAACGTATATAAGTGTTGCCTAAATTATTGTAACCGTTGCACAAATTAAAGAATCCGTTGCTCAAAAAACGTTGGTAATCTATTTTACCAACGTTTATATACATTGCACAAATTAATTTGACCAACGGATTTTGGCGTTGCACCAAAATTTGCTACGCCATATTCCCAACAGATATTAGCGTTGGTGAAATTCATTTGCAACGCGTATATCCGTCCCAAATTGGATGTTTTGGTGTAGTGTCAGTTGGTTTTCTAAGTAACTCAATGAGTTGAATGACTCGGAATTGGTATCATGTGTCTCTGAATCCTTTTATGATAATATGCATATATGTATTTATATGTGTGAAAAATCAATGAATGTCAAGATGTTGAGATTTTGGGTGTCATTAACAACAATAACCAGAAATTGGAAATTGGAAATTGGAAATTCCTGAAGATACACAGTGTCAGAAAGTTGAAGTGAAAGTTGGAGTAGAATTTGATAAACAAGAATCATAATCCACAAAAGCTTCCATGCATTATTGGTCCAACCAGCTGGATATGAGAAACTTACAATTGATAAAAAGATGTTAGAAATATGTTATGAGTAAGATGTGTAACCTAAGTAGTTTGTCTATTTGCCTAAAATATGATTGTGATTAACAATCAAATTCCTCTGTTATAACTCTGAATCTGAATTCTAAACTAAGCATAAGTTTTTAATATAATTGTGAATTAATTAAGTTTTTTTGGTATTCAAATTCATAGTTTTTTTCTAAAGCTACTTTCTCGTGTTTTGATTGTGCACCGAACTTGTTGAAGTTACTTCTAATTACAAGGACAACTTTCAAAAAACAATAGTGAATTACATTAAACAGAAGTGGATTATGTATAGTATTTTACATAATTAAAGGGACAACTTACAAAACAAAAAAAGTCGCATATTTACCAATAAAGGTCAAGCAACATGTCTTACAAAACACAAGTCGCATATTTACCATAAAAGAACAAGCCACAGGTCTTCCAAAAACTAGAAAAAAATTAAGCATTCAATCCATAATTAGTCAAAAAGAAGATGCACTTTGGTAGTTTTCCCTCAATTTTTTCAGAACAAAACAGAAAGAGAAAGAAAAAATAAATTGTCAAATCTATAGACAAGGAATTGACGAGTACTTTTCTCTCTCCCACGTTTTTATTACACATGTGATGACACATCATCTTGAGCTTTGATTAGTGTGGTGAAGAGTGTGTAGAATAGCATTACCGTTATTCAAATAACAAAATACACATTCTTTATTCAAATAACAAAATACACAAGGAGATGTTTATTTATATCTTATTTTATTTTCAATAAACATTGTTTTTGTTATTATGATCACTCAGATACATCACTTACTAATTCTTACTAATTCTTCAGACTTTGTTTTTCTCTTCTTCTTTCCTCATCAACTTTCTATTTCTTTTTCTTCTTCATCATAACTTCTTTTCTCGTCACACTTTCTGTTTCTTTTCATTCTTCTTCACCCATCCAAAAACACAACTCAATAGAATTTGAAATACTTCAGACATACTCCTAAGAAGAAGAAGAAGCTTTTGAGAAGATTTCTTAGGATGTTCAACTAATTACATTTTGGCGCTAATAACATGGATTGAGTAAGAGGGTTCACCTTACCTGAAATCTACAAAGAAAATTGGTTTTATTTTATATCTTATAATTTCGTGGTAAACTCTTTACTCTTTAGTTTTGATAGTTTTTTTCATGAAAATTTGATTTTCATATCTCTTGTTTGGATTTTCATTAAGTTTTAAGAGTTTTATTGATTCTCCGATTTTGACTTAGAGTATAACAATATTTTTATAGTACTTCGAAAGTTTTATTGTGGTTTTCATTATTGAGAGGTGTTAGATTTGAGAAAAGAAGTTTACCTAAAGTATTATAGACGATACGGTTTTATTGTTCTTCATCAGTTGGTTTTCTGAATAACTCAGTGAGTTGAATAACTCGGAATTGGTATTATTGGTCATAGTGAACCTTCTACTAGACATCAAAAAAAAAAAAAAAAAAAAAAAAAAAAAAACGATTTTCCATCTGATTCATGGATACAAGATGTTTACCTCAAAATTTAAATAGTCAACAAGATGATACAAGTGGCTAAACCAAAGGGTGTACATATTACTCCGATAAGTATTCCAAATTTTTCCATATTTCTAAATGGATATATATATATATCTTTTTTGGGTATAAATATATTTTTTGATGACTTAAAACTCGATATCATCAAAGTATTAATGAATAACAAAACTCAATAAAATATTTGTATTGTGCTAGTATATATTATTTTTGTGCATTAGTATTTACTCATAAGGGAAATATGTTATATGTTTTAATAACACTATTTTTTGAAGTAAAATAACTCAATGTCTCGTTATATAAGTTTTATCTTTTACATGTGAATATTTTTTAACATCATTTTTTCATTTAGTTGTACAATTTTTTTCTTTGCTCTACTTCTTCCTTCTTCTTTCTCCTTTTCAAACTTTTTTTGCTTTTTGTTTTTCGTCACCATGGATTTAGAGTAATTGGAAAAAGAATGTTGTTCAAATTTAATAAAAACATCAGTTATATGTTTTCTTTTCTTAACGGTGGTTTTTATTTTTGATTCTTAATGTTTTTCTTTTTTTCATTTGCAGAAAAATGTATCTACTAAGGAAGTAATAGATATTTTTAAGTGTTCACCTAGAAATGGACTTAGTCTTGCTGCTTTCAAGATAGACTAGCAGTATATGGTCCCAACAAGTTTGCAAAGAAGAAGCAGAAGTTTCTGCATATGTGTCTTGAATAATGAGTGTAATCTATTAAAATTCCTAAGTTTTTTTTATCTAATCCATTATCTTGGATAATGGGAGATGCAGTAATCTTGGCTGCAGTTGTTGCTACTGAAGAAGGAGTAAGTATTATTTTTTTTATTAGAATTCTTGCTATTATTTTGGACTTGTATTATTAAGTAGGTCTTAATCTCGTTTTTTTTTTCTTCCTTTTTTTCCTTTTTTATAAGTTAAGGTAAACACATTCTACATCCGGATATCATTAATTTATATGTTTTTCTTTCTTCCTCCTTCTTCCTTCTTCTTCCTTCTTCTTTCTCTTTTTTAAACTTTCTTTACTCTGTTTTATACTACTGACAATGCACTGCCTTATTAATTCTTATACTACTGACCTTCTTTCCTCTTCTTCTTCCTTCTTCTTTCTCTCTTTCAAACTTTCTTTGCTTTTTCTTTTTCCTGACCGTGGATTCAGACCAATTGAAGAAAGAATGTTGTGCCGATTTGGTAATACCATCAGTTATATGTTTTTCTATTTACTACGGAAGTGCTAGAGATTTTTAAGTGTTTACCTAAAAATGGACTTAGTCTTGCTGTTTTCCAAGATAGATTAGCAGTATATGGTCCCGATAAGTATGCAAAGAAGAAGCAGAAGTTTCTGCATATGTGGGTCTTTAACAATGAGTGTAACCTATTAAAATTCCTAAGCTTTTTATAATTTGGAGCTGCTATAATCATGGTTGTAGTTATTGCTAATGAATAAGTATTTTTTTAATAGATTTCTTACTATTATTTTGAGCTTGTATTATTAGGTAGGTCTTAATCTCTTTTTTTTTTCTTTTTTGTTTGTTTGTTTGCAGTAGACAATATAGGTTGGATTGTGACGGACCAGAAAATTACGCCTGACGTGCCTGGGCGTACATGCCATAACTTCCCCGATGCGCCATGATGATGCTACGATCCGGTCCTTTAAGTTAGGAAAATGCTCGTCCATTTTTCCTTGCAAGCATGCTCGTGGAGCATGATGCTTTTAACTTAGCTTCCACATCGTTCCAATCTTACCCTTTTTCGCAAAAGGGTCTAAGCCTTGAAGGCTATGGCCAATGCACCTTACATCCATCTCTGGATTCAGAGTGACTTGCCTCAACGTAGGAAATTCAGTGATGAATTTCCTATCTAGCTGAGCAACCGTCGCACTTCCTCCTCACTAAGCTTCGGAATCGCTGAGAGCAAGCACTTGTCTTAATCGTTCCAAGGGTGCATCAATCAAGCTCATGCCGCACTCTCCTTAGGCTTATGCAAGCTCCGCTAACTTGCATATCAATGTAGCTTACCTCCGAGGCTATGCCCAATGCGCCATTGGAACATGCCTAAGTCGAACGGCGTTATAGGAAGTATGAGCATCCATTGGATGGCATGCAACTTGCCTCATCAAATCTGGCCACAATCATCTCTTACATCAAGCTACCAAGCTAGATGATATGAGGGGCCAAAGTGTCGCAATCATCTCACAATTAGATGATATGAGGGGCCAAAGTGCCGCAATCATCTCACAATTAGATGATATGAGCGACAAAGTCTTCGGACCGAAAATGTTGTAACTCATTGTGAATGCCTACATACCCTTTCCTACTCTAAAGGGATCAAGCACAGACCTTAGTTCATCTTCGAAGGGACAACAACTTAAACCAACTCGTTTGAAAGGTCGTGGCCTTGAAATAATGGTAGTAGCTTGGTCCGTATAGACCGTTCTATCAAGATGCACAATGATTATGCATCATCGAGTCCACGCCATGGAATAGTGATGCGTTCGCATCATATGCCCCACTGGCAACATTACGAAGCTATAAATGAGACTCGGGCATCATTAATACTCTTACGGCTAAGCTATGAAGCTTAATTGGTGCATGGTTCGCATATGCACCTTCAACCAAGTACCCCTCCCTATATATGTTAACTTGCAATTTCTACAAGGATGAATTAGGGAGAGGATTGACATGCCTGCTTCACTATCCACGCGCAATGATTACGGACAATGATTGCGCACAATGTTTCACGCGACACTCACTTCTGCCAGCCCTCTCTGTCCTGATGCATAATGATTGTGCAGTATTGGTTCTAAGCCAATAGCCTTCATAATGCGGAAAGGATGCGCTGCAAAACCCATGGCCATCTATCCAACTGGCCTAATGCATTATTTTATGCGAGATTTGTCCCTTAGCCAAATACCAAACATAATGCGCCATTTTGGCACGATATTGGCCTTAAGCCAATCCACCTTTACCAAGCAACAGAATATTTGGATGAAGCTTTATCTCAGGCCATGGTGCATCTTTTAGCATGCACCATGCTAAAAGTACGGGTGTTACAAAAACACACCATAAGCAATTACTTTCTAGTTTTGTTCTCATCATCTTCTTGCTCTGTTTTGCAACATGTTCACTTCCAATCCCTGTTGAGCTAACTCAAGTTATGTCGGGTAGTCTTATCCTGGGCACATCTTTGTTATGAGGGGTTTAGCATTGCTCATCTCGAGTATTGAAAAGACGAGGGTACCCAAATATACCTCAATCTAAAAAAATTCCACCTATAAGTCCTCTTACTGAAAGTGATTGTCTATGGACTGAATCGAGACAATACAAAGAATCGGTATTCACACTTTGTGTGATCGTCTATGGATACGAGATTGAGACAATACAACAATCAAAGTGTGATTACTTGATAATAGGTTCGGACTGAACCAAACTCTTTAAGATCACTATCATGTGATACGGAGTTAACGTTTGTGTAATTTACTTTAAATTATAATAACAACAATTATAATTGCGGAAAACAAAAGTAAATGACACAATAAGATTTTGTTAACGAGGAAACCGCAAATGCAGAAAAACCCCGGGACCTAGTCCAGAATTAAATACTCTCGGAATTAAGCCGTTATACAAAATCATACCAACTTCATTATAGTTTGAGACCAAGAAACTAAACCTATATTTCACCTAATTTCTTGATATCCCGTGCTTCCGACATTCAATAAGTGCACGATTGGAACAATTCCTTTGGTTCGTATTCCTTAAAAGGAACAACAAATGCATTCGGTAACAATTATATTCAATCTAAGTAATATGAGTTAGACAAAGGATCTCTGTTTAATCCAATAAACTCCTTTTCGGGTTTAAATCTATATATTCAGTAACTACCAAAGTAGTCTAGTTTATATTTTGCAATCAATAACAGGATCTATCAAGATACTAAATACTTATGCCGATCTACGTAACTAATCTATCAAAGATAAACCGATTATAGTTGGATCCAGCCGATCAAGTTTTGTGCACACCAAAGATTATGAACCAAAAGAATAAATCTTGTTTGTCTTCAAATCTTCTTAAATCTTCAATAAACACCGTATACCACAACTTGAATCTTTTGTGATCAATTATGCACATAACGGAGTCTGTTAACAAATTATTATCACAAGACGTCTTTAGATCTACAAGCAGTTCTAAAGATCCCGTCGACACTTCGATCTAGTTTGAGTAGATCTTATATCATAAGAGAAGATTCTCAAGAATAAACAAACTAGGTGCATTCAAAGATCAACAACTGTTAGTCAATCAAATCAAATCGAAAACTAATAATACTAAAATTATCTAGTTTCCCACCAATGGTACTCGTAGAGCTTCTTGACCCCACAAAAGTCTTTAGACGAGTGGTCGTAAGAGATTTCACCTAATTAGGGTACTTTCCTCTCCGAATAGACGGCTCCACCAGGAACAACACAACTAGGTAGTTTTGGTGGATTTTAGGATAGTTTTCTCGAAATGCAAACTTGAGTTTTTATAGACCAAGGAAGTTTATTTAATTATGGTTGTTAATTTTATATGCTTTTAATTACCAGCAATTAAAATGCATATCTCTGGAAAATAAAAAAATTGGTATTGTGCATTCACTAATTGGAGATTTTCTAGTAGGATTTCGGTTACTTTTGGACAGAGCATTTCTAGGAATTATGAAAACCGATTTGGAAATATATTGCATATCTTGAGAATATTCGGTTTTGGAAATTCCTTGGTGTTCAAACTTCCTTGGTCTATAAATACCCAAGTTTGCATTTCGAGCAAACTATCCTAAGAGCCAGCAAAACTACCTAGTTGTGTTGTTACTGGTGGAGCCGTCTATTCATAGATAAAAGTAACTTAATTAGGTGAAATCTCTTTCGACCGCTCGTTTAAAGAATTTTGTGGGATCAAGAAGCTCTACGAGTACTGTTGGTGGGAAACTAGATAATTGTAGTATTATTAGTTTTCGATTTGATTTGATTGACTTATGGTTGTTGAACTTTGATTGCACATAGTTTGTTTATTCTTGAGAATCTTCTCTTCTGATATAAGATTCACTCAAACTAGATCGAAGTGTCGACGGGATCTTTAGAACTGTTTGTAGATCTAAAGATGTCTTGTGATAATCCATTGTTAACAGACTCCGTTCTATGCGTAATTGATCACAAAAGATTCAAGTTGTGGTGCGCAGGTGTTTATTGAAGATTTAAGAAGATTTGAAGACAAACAAGATTTCTTTTTTGGGTTAGTAATCTTTGGTGTGCACAAACTTGATCGGCTGGGATCCAACTATAATCGGTTTATCTTTGATAGATTTGATTGATTAGTTGCATAGATCGGCATTAGTATTTAATATATTAGTAGGTCCTATTATTGATTGCAAAATCTAATCTCTGCTACTTTGGTAGTTGTTGAATAAATTGATTTAAACCCGACAAAGGAGTTTATTGGATTAAACAGAAGAGCCTTTGTCTAACTCATATCACCGAGATTGAATAGAGTTGTTAGTAGTGATTTGTTATTCCTTTACTAATTGGAATACGAACCAAAGGAATTGTTCCACAAGGCGTGCATTTATTGAATGTGAAGCGCAGGATACTGAAGAAACTTGGTGAACTATTGGTTTAGTTGCTTGGTTTCAACTATACGAAGTTGGTGTGATTTTGTATAGCGGCTTAATACTGAGAGTATTCGATTCTGGACTAGGTCCTGGGGTTTTTCTCGCATTTGCGGTTTCCTCGTTAATAAAATCTTGTTATGTCATTTACTTTTGTTTTCCGCAATTATAATTGTTGTTATTATAATTTAAAGTAAATTACACAAACGTTAACTCTGTATTACTTGATAGTGATCCTATAAAGTTTGGTTAAGTCCGAACCTATTATCAAGTAATCACACTTTGATTTTTGTATTGTCTCGATCTCGTATCCATAGATGATCACACAAAGTGTGATTAACGATTTGTTGTATTGTCTCGACTCAGTCCATAGACAATCACTTTCGGTAAGAGGACTTATACGTGGAAAAGTTTTAGATTGAGGTATATTTGGATACCCTCGTCTTTTTAATAAAGAAGACAATTTTTCAAATCAGAACAATATAATCCTATTTCTATAACATCTCTCAATTATTATGAAGTTTCTATTTACGTGTGATACACATATTATACCATTACTTGTTATAGTGATACAATATTGATACTTTATCATGCTTTTCATGTTTGAAGTATACATTACAAAAAAAATTTCTAACTCGTTTGGATTTAGATCTCGCATATGAATTTAATTCATTATATTGTACGTCAAAAATTATTAAACATTAGAATTATTGAAAGCTTTTGAACAAGGGCGAAGCTACATTCGGGCTTAGCCTGGCTGAAGCCACTCCCAAACCCCATAAAAATCATTTTTTAACTTTGTATATCTATCAACCAAAAATTTATGCATTCAATTTTAGGTTTTAGCGTTGGTATAAAAATTTTCAAGCCTGGAGCACTACACCATATCCTGCGTTTTGCAACATATCAGTTTCAGGGGTGTGCAACGGATATTGACGTTGCACCGTTGTCCAACGTCAATATCCGTTGCACACCCGAAAATACGTTGGGCAAAATAAATAATACTTGATTTATTAAGTGGAATTAATGGAGCAACGTTTTGAAGCGTGTAAGAACGTTGGACATCAATGGCATTTAAGTAATATCATACATTTCCGTGGGCATTTAGTAGTCTTATTTTTTTAATCTCAGAATTTTTATTTTTATTTTTAGGGATCTCTCTTACGGTTTTTATTCTTTCTCTTTGTTTCAGAGAGCTCTTCCAAGAAAAAACGAGACCTCTTTTCAGTTCTTCTCTCCAAATCAAAACTTTCTCTCAGAATCAAACCCAGAGATTGTTAGCTTTCCTAACGAAATCAAAACCTTTATTTCAGTAATTAAAACCCAGAAGTTTCGATCTATTTTCTAAAATCTGAAAAAAAAAATCCTAAACCTAGAAAATCAATTTTGTTCATGAAATCCAAAATCAATCCATATGATAGTTGATTGCTTTGTGGATTATCATCAGGTATAAACCATTATCTACTAGCACTGTAGTTTAATTTTGATTTTGTTGGTTATTTTTGATCTATTGTTTGACCTAACTCTGCAAAGTTGGAGTCTTTTCTTCGTGGATTTTTTTGTTTCTCGGATTTGAAGTGAGGTTCGTTATCATCTTTCGATCTTCCACTGATAATCCTTGTATTCGTTAATTTATTTGATAATTTGCTTCCTAGACTTTGAGAACGGTATTTGATTTAAGATTAACTTCTGTAATTTGTAGGACTTCTTTGGTTACATAGTAATCAGTCCTAGCATCTCACTAGAAAATTGCCTATTTTCATCATGTCATCATGATCCATAATTCTTTGTTGGCGTCGTATAAACTGACTAGATGAACTTATCACCAAAATAAGACTTTTCCTTCCACAAATATTAGGCTTAATTTTTTAATGTTCTTGTTCGTATTCTCATGGGGTTGTATCTCTTAAGATTGTTGTCTTAAGGTTTTGATGTTGTTGTTGTCTCTGGAGGGTTTGTATAGTGATGTTGAGGTTATCATTTGGCCAAACAAAATATGAATATATGCTGGTAGTTGAGTGCATGTGTTATTTTAGCCATATAGTCAATTGTGACTATTTCTCTTCAGCATGAGAAAGTGTTTAAACAAGGTCTTTTATATGCGAATGGACATTTGTTGGTCTTTAATTATATCTATAAAACTTTGGTTTCTTATCATGTGGTTACACCTTTGTTAGGTGTTGGTATAAATACTTGTAAAGACATTTAGGTGCTAATAAAATTCCTGTAAAGACATTTAGGTGCTAATAATCTAAATATCCCCTCCTATAATTTAAAGCAGTTACATTGTTCCCTTTCGCTTACTTCAATCACTCAGGCTTATTCGTTGCTCTTCTGTTTGATTCATAGTTGGATGTAGCCACATCTGGTGGAGGAAGGCTTGGGAAGTACATTGGTCTCTGCCTTATTGTAGCAATTGTTGGATTTGCAGAGGGGTATGTCGAGGGTGGGATGTTCGGGGATCTCTCCTTCATGTGCCCTAAATTTGTCCAGGTAATTTTTATTTACTGATTTATTTATGCTCTCGCTAATCGGGGTTGTTAATAATGTAACATATTTTTCATTAATCAACTTGTTCCTGTGGGGAAAATACAGTCTTACTTAGGGGGCATGGCTGCATCGGGGGCTCTAACCTCGTCTATAAGGTAATTAAAAAAGCAGTGTTTGATAGTACCAACAATGGTCTTCGCAAGGGGGCAAGTAAGTGACACATTTTGTTAATTCATCTTGATGCATCTCTGATCCATATACAAATTATTTGCTTCGGAAATCTATGTATTTCACCAAATTAATGTTCCTTTAGTCATGACTGATTCATACCAAGAGACCCACATTTGGACTCAAAGTCGCCAAAAATTTCTATTTACTGAATACAGATTCTAGGCACCTCTTGAGTTCAAGAGACATTTTTTTCGTCATTAGGAAACAATAATAGATACTGTTTTACTTCAACTTTCACTCTCCATGTTCGAATATGGTTGAACCTGAACTTGTAACATCTAAAATTTCCTTGGGAATGGATACTTATAAATATCTTATATAATCATCTGCGCAGTGATGTTCCTCTCAATCACCACATTTTTCATGCTGGTGTGTGTATTTCTCTACGCAATGGTCTTCACTAAGCTACCAATTGTCAAGTATTACCGATCAAAGGCAGCTTTGGAAGGATCGAAAACGATTATAATGATCCGATTGTCACCGCATTTAAACACAAAGAAATCAAACTAGTACTTCATATGCCCTTTTTCGTTCTTGTTTTATCTAGTGACACAACCCCTTATTTACGAGTAATTTACTATAAGGTCTAGCAATAATATTTTGATTTTCTATTACAGGCTGACGAGGAAGGGCATAAACAACGGGAGCGCCGACCACCAAACAGCTTGCTAGTTCAAAACATTGACATTATAATGACTGTAATTCTAATATATGCATTGACATTGTCGATTCTCCATGGGTTCTTAGCAGAAGACACAGGAAAACACAGCTTGGGTACCTGGTGATCTCCCTCACTTTATCAAATTGCTCAAAGATGGACTGACTTGAAATATTGTATGGACTTTGACGCGATCTAAGTTGGCTGCAGTTTTATGTGCTGTAAGTACTTCTCATTAATTCTATTAAATGATGATATGTTGGCTAAGTTCACTTCATCAGTTTAAAGAATGCCCAATTATGATTATTAACTGCTTTCAACGTGCTAATGATTCAATTAACTCACTGAATCCAACTGCCAACTCTGATTCGATAAACAAACCTATCTTGTAAATGTTTTATCAAATAGTATGGATGTAATCGGAGTACCCCAATTTGATGACTACAACGAGGTTCCTCGTAAGCTTTACGGTGAACCATGTGATTTCGTATTTAATTTGAAGCTACAGTAAATGAAACTGCAGGTCTTTATTGTTTTCCATTCTTCTTTGTTTTCTGCTAGGGAATTGTTGCATCTGATGTTAATAGCAACGACATGGTCCAGCACTGGTGGCTCTGTTTATGCCACTTCAACCTTTTGCATCTGCTTTTCTATCAAAGATTTTCCTAGGAGACGTTATTTATCTTTGCAAGTCCCACTAATACTTAACTCCTTATATTTATTTGAAATAAAATTGCAATTATAGTCACCTATAGGCTTAGGCCATTTAAACCCGAGGCTAAAGAAAACTTGTATGATATCCATGTGTAGCATAATAGGTGGATCTCTAATTATTGTTGAACTGGATACAGTAACTTGACCATCTTACAGAGAGAGAAAAGAAGCAATTGCGCTAATCAGTCATGTGAATTGGGACGTGGAACCTCTTCTCCATAGAGATTTACCGCTGAACAATTGTTTGTACTAGAATAATGGTAATAGAGGTAAGAACTATCAGTATGCTGGTAAGGTCATGTTACTTTGTGTCATGTCGAACTTTATATTCTAATGTCAGTGGTTGTCTATAATATTCCCATGGTTTATGTATCATAACACATACTAATTTTCATGATGTGAAAGAAATTCGTGCTATGTTGTAGAAAGGGCAAGAAGTTGCAGTCAAGCGTGAGAGAGCAGTGGCATCGTCCCTACCTCATCAGGTAACTAATGATTTATAAAAACATTTTTCATCATGTCTGAAGTTATTTCTTATATAAGTTTTCTTGGCCTTAATCCAGCTCCCTATAATGCATGATGGTGGGGAGTCCTATTTTTTTTTTGTTCACCATTCCTATGATTTGCTTCAGATAGATTCAATAATGTTTAAATCAGTCAAACTTGCATAAATAATGCCAATGAGTAATTACGCTTTAGTTACTAACAGAGAGACCCACACGTGCTGCACTCGGGACCTTTCTGTATGCACTCAACAAAGATACTATTTTGAATTATTCAGCTTTTTTATTTCCGTTTTTTTATTTCACTTTGATATACTTGACACTCTCAATCGCTCCTCGACAGAATGTTCACGTTGGAGGTAAACCAAGGCCTGGTGACAAGCAGGATGAGGACATCATAATGACCAGCAATCGGAGCAGCATTTTGAATATCATGTCCATAAAGTGGAAAGCTTATTATTGAAGTACAAGATCTTGTACAGAGGTATCATTTTGAATACCACAGTTTTGTACTTGTTTTAGATTTTATTGGAGTGAATTCCATTGGGTGGGTCGTGGTGGATGAAGGAGATAAATATGCTTTAGCTGATTAACCATCTTCCAAGATATGTTCATGATGGGTCTTCAGCTCTAATCGGCAGATATTTATCCTCTAATTTTACTTTTCAGAATTATTGTGTCCAGGGTAATCAGTATGAAAACTTACATAAATCATACCAATCGTATTGAAGCAACATCCAACTACACTTGATCGGCCATTCCTATCTAATTTTATTTCGAATCGATTTTTGTTTGGTTAACTGCCTCAAACTACATTTAGCTTGCTCGATGCTATCAGAATCTCAAGGACCAAGGTTTGTGTTTATTCTCCGCATCGTGTTTTATACGAGCGTCAACATTATTGTTTTTAGTTAGATTTTTGTCTTCAAAGATTAGTAATAATAATTCATAGCTGGTGGTGGTGGTATTGGGAGTTCCCATCTATTCCGGTGGTTATAACAAGCTTGTTTCTCTTTTATACTTATACAGTTATGCTCAGTCGATGATGGCGATGCCCAGAAATTATGGGAAACAGTTACAGGTCATGTTTCCATATAAGGTGCGAATAGTAACCCTGTGTTCAGGTTATCTCTCATTAACACATTGAATTTTACCATTAACCTCAACTTCTACCTCTTTTCAGGCCTCAACTTAAATTTAAGACAAACATTGTTTACGAAGTAAGTTTTCTATCGATATTTTTTTTGATTTCGTATGTTCTTAATTGAAGTGTCAACATTTTGGTTTCGTCAATAAACTATGAGGCTTTTGTATCAACTTCAGTTGGATTATAATTCTGTCTTGTACTCTGCAGGATAATGATTTTAATGCTCTTCCACCATTGGTACTTCTGATTACACCGTATATGTAAACAACTAAAGGTATTCTTATGAATTAATTTATATTTTCAAATTCAGAAACTTGGATTCGTGACCATTGTTAGTATTTATCTTTGAATCAACCAAATAATTGTATGGTTTATTATAGTTCATTTGTTACATGATTCAACTCGAGGAATTCATATGATTCATTACAAACATATATCTTGATGAATTATAATGACGAACCATATGTTCATATGTAAATTTTGGGTCTTGTAGTGGATCTAAAATGGTATATGAAGGTGCAGAAATCTGCCGGAATTATCGTCGGATTTTTTTTGTTTACTTGTATATAGTTTTGCAACGTATATAAATGTTGCTCAAATTACTGTAACACGTTGCCTAAATTAATGTAACCGTTGCACAAATTTGATAATCCGTTGCACAAAATGCAAAATAAAACGTTGCTGAACCGGTTTTGCAACGTTTAAATACGTTGCACAAATTAATTTTCCCAACGGATTTTGGCGTTGCACCAAAATTTGCTACGCCACATTACCAACGCATATACGCGTTGGTTAAATTCTTTGCAACGCGTATATCCGTCCCAAATCGGCTGTTTTGGTGTAGTGGATTATTCTCCATCTCTAGTTCCCCCACTGCTTTTGCATCGATATATCTAGCTCAAATAGTTCCGAGTCAGATGTATTAGCCGAGTAAAACCTCGAATCAGGCCTTAGGAAAATGATAAAAACAATGATTTGACATCAGGTTCTAACTTACCCAACCCTTCTGAATCTAATTGACTTATACTTGAGTCTAGCTCATTACATTTGATTCATAAAATATAAGTTCTAAAATTATAAAGTAGTAGAGTTATAAAACAAATTTGAGTCCAATTAGATATGTGCCCAACAAATCGGGTACAAAATAATACCTGATTCAAACAATTCCGAGTCAGATATATGAGTCGAGCCACACCTCGTGTCCAACATTAAAAAAAAAAAAAAAAAACAATCTGACATCTAATTCCAGTTAAAGTTAGATTTTAGATTGCGAGTCAGATCCAAACAAGGTGTTACCATTTTCAATGGATACAAGATGGTTATATAGGAATTTAGATAATCACGAGATAGTCAACTAAATGTATCTCTTACACTCTTAGTCAACATAATCGTGTCGTTTCGTAGTTGTGTCCCGTGTCTATATTATAGTTGCTTCTAACACCTTGTTTTTTTCCCGGTGTAAGCACATGGATTTGGCCAGAGCCGAAGACATGAGAATGGGGGCTTCGGGTAATGACCAACCGAAGACACCATTGCCGATGATATAGCAAGCCGAAGTCACCCTCAACAATGATGTGGCGCAGATAGGTTGCCCTCAGAAGATGATTAGTGGTTGCCTAAATAACCCCAACTGTAATAGTACACGTGTACGACTAATAACAAGAGCCTTGTCATTAGGGCACACGTGTACGGTATCTTTATGTAAGGTTTTGCCTATAAAAGCAGAGCAATCCTCAAGATAGATAAGCCTTTTCAGATAATTGTACTGTGTATTGGGATTAGTCTCCTTATAACCTTATAATAATATTAGGGTGTTTACACCCGGCTCATCTGAGTCTTGTGGATCTAACTCATATCACCTGACTCACGGATCAGATCTGACTCAAAATAAAAAAAACAAACAGTGTGACATCTAACGCTAGCCGAATTAAGGACTGAGTCAAATTCAAACAAACACAATCTTATTTGGCCAAGGAGGAGAGGAGGAAGGAGTAGACTAACAAATTCACACTAATAATATAGTAACTAGATTAACAGTCCACATCAGCGCCCAGCGCTTTTTGGTTCAGCGCAACCAATCTCAGCCATCAGATCAATGAATAAATCTCCCAGCGGTGAAGCATTCAGCGAAAAGGTAATTTTTGTGGCCCTGAACCATTCATCGCTACTATCTCACTGCTAATTCAAGTGAGGGCAAATGCTAGGAGAGAGAACTAGTGTTAAGAAATAGACAACATTTTTTTTTTTTGAATTGCAACATTTTTCTGCTAATCTAGCAGCTCAATCTAGCCCATAGGACTTAGCCTTACCATTTTCAATAGATACGAGATGTTTATCACGAAATTTAGATAATCACGAGATAGTCAACGAGATGTATCTCTTACACTTTGAGTCATCATAATCGTGTCGTTTCATAATTGCGTCCCGTGTCTGTGTCTATGCATTATAACTGGTTCTTACACCCCTTTTTTTCCCGAATCATCTGAGTCAATTTGTTTATTTTTTGAGTCAGATCTGACTCAAATGTAAATCAATGGCTTGGTCGAATGAGTCAGGAGCATTTTATTCCGTGATTCAAATGGGTCCGAATCAGGAGTTAGGAATCAAATCGCGGGTTAGATAATTTAGATTCGACTCAAAATAAAAAACAAACGATGTGACATCTGACGCGAGCCGAGTCAGAAACCGAGTCAGATTCAGATAGTAAAGAGGTAAATTTTCAAATCAGAACGACACAATCCTATTTAGGATAACAACTCGCAAATATCATGATATTTTCTATTTACATGTAATACACATATTGTATCAAATCGATATTTTATCATGATTTTCATGTTTGGCATGTTTATTAACTTTCTGAATCTATCTCATTAATTACATCTGAATCTAATTCTTTATATCCACGTCAAAAATTATCTAACACTAGGATTATGGGGTGGAGCTACAACTGGGCTCATCCTGGCTGAAGCCACTCCTAAAGCCCCCCAAAACCATTTTTTTACCACGTATATCTATCAAGCCAAAATTTTATGTACTAATTTTAGGTTTCACTCGGGTTATAAAATTGGTCAAACCTGAGGCATCCTCCATTTCTAGTTCCCCTACTGCTTTTGAACCGGGATATCTAATTCAAATAACTCCGAGTCAATGTATTAGATGAGTAAAACCTCGAATCAGACATTAGGAAAATGATAAAAACAATGATTCAACATCTGTTTTTAATTAACTTACCTGACCCTTCTGGATCTAATTAACTTATACTTGAATCTGGCTCATTACATTTGATTCAGAAATTATAAAGTTACTAAAATTATATAAATTGTTTGAGTCAAGTTAGATATGTTCCCAACGAGTTGGGTACAAAATAATACTAGACTCAAACAATTCTGAGTCAGACCCTCCTATCAGATATAAATAAAAACTGAAGACAACGATTTGACATCTGATTCCAGTCGAGCAGATTTAGATCGCGAGTCAAATCCAAATTAACAAGGTGTTACCATTTTCAATGGATACAATATGTTTATCTAGGAATTTAGATAATCATGAGATAGTCAACGAGATGTATCTCTTACACTTTGAGTCGGCATAATCGCGTCGTTCGAGATGTGTCTCGTGTTCGTGTCCGTGTCCGTGCAACATAGCTGCTTCTAACACCTTGTTTGTTTTTTCCTGACTAATCTGAGTCGTCTTAATCTGACTCGTATGGATCTGAATTATCGGGTCAAATTTAACTTATAATAAAAAAACAAACGATCTGTCATCTTATAAGCGCGGAATGAATCAGATTTAGATGCCAAGTCAGCCAAAAAAAAAAAACAAACAAACCCATTCTTATTTGGAGGAGAACAAGATGACTACACTAACAAATTCCCACTGTACGGAAAAGCGAAACGTTTATTTTTGTTTTTTTTTCTCCTCATTTATTTTTTGGTTTCCTCCCCCTCTCACTCAACTTCTGTTTTCACTTCTTCTGCTCTGTTTTCCTCCCCCTTCTCTGAAGTATGAATTCGGAACAACTATTGAAGGCACATGTTGCCGACCTGGTATATATTTCTTAACATTTTTATGTTTTTTTTCTTCTTCTTAATTTCCGATGTTATTCTTGATTTTAAGGGTTTTGGTTTCTTGGATTTTCAGGAAAACATATCTACTAACAAAGTGCTGGAGAGTTTGAGTTGTACCAGAGAAGGACTTACTAAAAAAGATGCTAGAAAAAGACTAGAAATCTTTGGTCCCAACAAGATTGAGAAGGTCTTAACAGAGGAGAGTAAGATCTTGAGATTGTTAGGGTTTATGTGGAACCAATTTTCATGGGTTTTGGGAGCTGCGGCGATCATCGTAATAACTCTTGCTAACGGAGGAGTAAGTAGATTTTACATTGATCGATACTATTTAATTTCTTTCTACAGAAATTTGAATTTGTTAATTTCAACTATGAATTGGGTTTGATTTGTTGCAGAATTGGCAAGTATTTCTAGGGATTATCACCTTACTTGTGTTCACTTCAGTTATCAGTTTGATTGAAGACTGTAAAGCTACAAAGGCTGCTGCTGATTTAAAGGCTCGCATTGCTCCTAAAGCTATGGTAAAACCTAATTTTCCCCCCCTTTCTTTTCTATAATGGATGATTGTGGTGGAATTTGGTAAGTTGGGGGTGTTTATTGCTCCTTTAGCATCTTTGGGTTCTCTGGAATTTTCTAATTTGTGGATGATTGTGGTGGGTAGGGGTGTTTACAGTGGGATGGTGGTGGTGGTTGGTTTGGTTAATTATATCATAGCTTATTGTGTTTTTTTAATTAGGTCCTTCGTGATGGGTGGTGGAACATGGAAGATGCAGCTGTTCTGGTACCTGGAGATATAATCAAGCTTGGTGATATAATCCATGCTGATGTCCGTCTCCTCAAAGGAGATCCTGTAATGATTGATATGGTGTGTGTGTTTTACAAGCAACATTCAGTCTACCATTGCTGTTCAATTCTTGATAAATGTAAATTGAATAATTACCTGTTGGATGTTCTGTTCTGTCATTGCAGGGTCTTTTTTACTGACATATTCTATCCAATAGATGCCTACACAGAGGATTTTGTCTCCTCTGGATCGATTTGTACACAGGGTGAAATAGATGCTGTGGTGATTGCTACCGGAGCTCCTACGCATTTTCGAGAACATACTACAAACCAAATTGGTCAATATCAGAGGCGAGAACTATCACCTTTGTTGTAATTCGTGATAACTAATTGCTGTGTTTAACTTGGGGTCTGATGCTGGTTAATTGCTGCTTCACAGGTTTTTACTGCAATCGAGCAATTCTGCATTTGTGCAGTTGTTGTTGCGATGCTGATAGAGACCATCTTAATGTACCCAATTCAACAACGTGCTTATGGTACGCTAATTGACAATCTTCTGGTTCTTCTTATTGGAGGGATTCCCATAGCCCTGCCTACAGTCCTCAACGCGATAATGGCTATTGACTCTCATCGCTTGTCTCAGCAGGTTGGCTCTGAGTTATGTTTCAGCGATGTTATTAATTGATAGACTTTGTTGGTGTTAATTTTGCTATTGGGACATTTGTTTTAGGGAGCTATCACCAAGAGAATGACGGTGATTGAGGAATTGGCTGGAATGGTTGTGATTTTCAGTGACAAGACTGGAACTTTAACCCTGAACAAACCCTCAGTTGATTAAGATCTCATTGAGGTTGGGAAGTACTTCAACCGTTTGCATTTCTGGTTGAGGGATGAATGATGTGTTTTTTTTTATTCTTCTGTATCTTGTTCATTTCCTTATATTCTTGTACTTTGAGCATTTTATACGTTACTCAGGTTTTGATGAAAGGAATATCTCCAGATACTGTTATTTTGATGGCGGCCCGAGCCTCAAGGATTGAACACCAAGATACTATAGACACTGCTATAGTTGGGATACTAGGTGATGTGAAGGAGGTAAGCGATGCTGATGGACCATAACTTCAATCCTACAAAATTGGCTAGTAGTTACTAACTATTCGGTGTTATTTGGCATTTCCTAGGCACGCGCTGGTATTCAAGAGGTTCATTTCCTTCCATTCAATCCAACCGATAGGCGTACAACTCTGACTTATATTGACAATGAAGGTAAAATGCACCGAGTCAGCAAAGGTGCACCAGAGCTGGTACTTTTTGGTTACAAGCCTCTTGAATAGTGGTTCTTCATCACTTGTCCTGACTCGTGATTGTGAAATGGTTATCAGATTTTTGATCTTGCACATAACAAGTCTAGCATCGAGTGTTGGGTTCAAGCTGCGGTAGATAAATATGCAGAGAGAGGTATAAGGGCACTTGTTGTAGCATATCAGGTATATATGTACTCTATATCTGTCTCTCAGCCTCTTTTTTCCTGATGCATCTTACTCACATTCTGTGCCATATCCCGTATATATGTTTTAATCTTCAGGAAGTTCCAGAAGGAATTAAGGAGAGCCCTGGAGGTCCATGGAAGGTCATGGGTCTCTTGCCTCTCTTCGATCCTCCTCGACATGACAGTGTTGAGGCTATAACAAGGGCTCTTAACCTCGGCGTAAATATCAAAATGATCACAGTTGGGGGCTTTTAAATAAATGTATCTTTCACGGCATGTTTAGTATGGCTTGATATCCCTAATTCAAATTGCAGTGCACATGACTGCGCATAGTTTTGTGCTTTTACTGATTAACGCTTGTAATTTCTCAGGTGATCCATTGGCAATAGCCAAGGGAACAGGACGCCTTCTGGGACTGGGTACCAAAAACATGCATACCTCATCTTCTATATTGGGCGAGAATAAGCTTCACATACTTATGGCACTCATGAGAGAAGAAGATGATGGTTTTGCCGAAGTCTCTCCTGGTACTTCTTTTATATGACTTGATAGTTTGAGAACTTGTAAGCGACTTATTACGTGGACCTGGAGGAAAATGAACTTTTGGCCTCAATATGCATAAAGTTTTGATGTTTGTTTGTTGTTTTAGGGGACAAATGTAAGATGGTGGAGTGCTTCCAAGCAAGGAAACATATATGTGGAATAACTAGTGATGGAGTAAAGGATGTTCTCGCACTCAACCAGGCTGACATTGGAATAGCCGTTGCAGATTCCACTGATCTAGCTCGTAGAGCTTCGGACCTTGTCTTGACCAAACCGGGTCTTAGTGTTATTATCAATGCAGTATTGACAAGTAGAGCCATCTTTCATAGTATGAAAAGTTGTATGGTAAGGCGGCTGCCATACTAAACTGAAACCCAATTCTTCTTTTCTTTTATAACGTTTACTACATGTTAAAGTAATCGTGATAAAAAGTTGAAATGAATTCAAGTTATGAGCTGTTTTCACAGTGACTGAAATTGCATTGCAGATTTATGCGGTTTCCGTAACAATCCAAACTGTGGTAAGTTATCTGTTAACTTTTGCTATTCCATCACTATGCTTATCTTTTCGAGTTCTATTCCAACACTTTCATTTTTCACCTATGATGACAGCTTGGGTTCATGTTGCTTGCTGTTATTTGGAGGTTTGACTTTCCACCTTTCATGGTGCTACTCGTTGCCTTCCTGAATAATGGTTTGTAAATTCTATATTTTCTGTCTTACATATTATCTGCTGTTTTGATTTTTGTCTCATAAATTCTATATTTTCTCTTAAGTTTTGAAGTTCTTTTTTGGTGTATTTCTTACTGTTTCGTATAGGTACTATAATGACAATGGCAAGGGATAATGTGAAGCCATCTCCTCTACCAGATAGCTGGAAACTGCGAGAAATATTGGTGATGGGTATTGTTCTTGGAAGCTATTTAGCGGCTATGACCATCACTTTCTTTTGGGCAGCATTCAAAACTGAAATTTTTCCAGTAAGAAACCTTGTACTTTATTTTCCTCGTGATTCGGAAACATTTATGCATTTTTGTATCAGGCTTCCTTGACATTGACTTTTGTTTGTTGCAAATCGTAGACATTATTCAAGGTTTCTAGTCTACAAGGTACAGGCCAGGAGGTAATGTCGGATAACTTAAATCAGCAATATACCTGCAAGTGAGCACTATCAGCCAAGCGCTAGTATTTGTGACTCGGTCACACAGATTGTCTTTTGTTGAGCCTCATAGCATATTACTCGCTGCAGCGTTCATTGTTGCTCAGCTGGTGAGCTCTCTCTCTCTCTCTCTTCTGCACTACATTTTCTTTTTCCTTCCTGTTGTAAAAACAATCAGGGAAATATTCACTTACACTTGTTTGTTGTGTGTATATTGCAACCTTGATTGCGGTCTATGCTAACTGGACATTTGCAGCAATTCAGGGGATTGGATGGGGTTGGGCTGGCGTTATTTGGCTTTATAATATAGTCATCTACATACTCCTTGATATCATTAAGATTATAACTCACTGTGCTCTGGTACGTTTACAAATAACAGTCATTCACATGATTTTCTCTAGAGTTTTATAGATAAATAGTTAAAGCGAATTGGTTGGTTGTTTATCTGATGCACTCCATGGTTTCAGACTGCGTTGGCACGTCGAATGAAGTGGGTAGATACTCAGATGGAGTTATACAGATCCGAGTCCATTCTAATTAACTGAAGTACTTGTCTACTAAAGTATGGTATCCTCTAGCTACAGTAGTTTTTTTTTTTTTTTGTCTCTGCTTTCTTATCTAAAATGCATGAATTTCTCTTTAATTAGCCAATTCCATGCCCTATACATTATAGCTTTGATAGCTTAAAGAATTCACCTGTTTTTGTGTATAAGTAATGTTATAGCTGGGCCGGAGTTGTAATTTCTAGACATTGCCAGTACATTTACATCCACAATGCTCACATCATACTTGAAATGGTCTCTTGGTTTTGCTGTTCCATGGCCATGATAAAACAAATTCATTGTTCAGAGAGTTGACTCTATTTTTTCATCATCGATCAATTCGATAAGGATCAAACTCTTAATGGGATGAAAATTTTGCCAATGGCTGCTGAAATGAGGAAAAACGAAACTAGAAGTGCATAAAAAAAAAAAAAGTGTGGCTGCTGGGATTCGAGCCCAGGTCTTCACGGCCACAACGTGGAATTCTTACCACTAAACTACAGCCGCATTGGTGACTCATATCTCCAAATATGTTCCGAGTAACAGAATCTTCAATCTTTTCAAATACAGCCTTGAGCCTTCTACTACTCCAACTTCAAATGAATCAATAGATTTCCAATATGGAGTGCCTCGTTACGAACATCAATTTGCTTCTGCAAGGGATGAACCTATTTTGAACTTATGCCTCGGAAAATTAGTTGGAAATCCCATTACCATTAGCAAAAGAAGAATAGGGGATAAAGTTACAACAAAAAAGAGAACTCAGAGAGCAAGAAGACTCAAGTCTCACTCTGCTCATGTAGATATAGAAAATACCTTCGCCACGTGTAGGTCCACGAAGAAGGTAAATTGATGGTCAGATCTCATCAGAAGATATCATTACCAAATATCGAGATAAAGCATTTATAAAGATGCCCGATAGGTCTAATCAACTGACAAAAGAGTACAATGTAACTCTTGTGGAAATGGATGTTACGAAGTAGTAGTGGTGAAATAAAGATTACACAAAGGTGGATTGTTAATTAGTTACAACAAAGTAAATAAAGAACCTAGGGGAGAAAATGATTCGTCCGAAAAAGAGTATAGAAGCGAAGAAAGACGGTCTCGAGCGAAGATAAATTGTTGAGCAAGAAATGCGGACAACTGTATAGACAAGAGGCCGGAGTTATCGCCGAAATAGTAGTAACATTTGCAATGAAAATTGAAGTAGCAAAGTAAAAGGTAAAATCACGTGAATTGTGTAAATATTAATTAGCGAAGTAAATATGAGTTGTATTCCACTTCATTGAGTGCCTATAAAAGGAAGCCTTAGGACATTATAAGGGGGTTGAGTAATTTTGTATGGCGAGGGCTATGTATGAGAGTTATTCCTTAGCTTTCATATTAGGGTTTGGGATGTATATTTAAGAAATATCAATAAGTTCATCAATTAACGTTCACTTCGTCTTTGGATTTAATACAATGTCTTAGATTAGTTTCTATTTAGATAATTTCGGTGTACTGTAGGATTTCCTGCAGTAACATTTTGGCGCTAAATACAGGGATTTAGTAAGAGGGTTTACCCCACCTGAAATCTACAAAGAAAATTGGTTTTACTTCATATCTTGTAATTTCGTGGTAAACTCTTTACTCTTTAGTTTTGATAGCTTTTTTTCATGGAAATTCGATTTTCATATCTCTTGTTTGGATTTTCATTAACTTTTAAGAGTTTTATTTTTCCTTCGGTTTTGAGACTTAGAGTATGACAAGATTTCTATAGTAATTCGAAAGTTTTATTGTGATTTTCATTATTGATAGGTGTCAGATTTAATAAAATAAGTTTACCTAAAGTATTATAGAAAATACGGTTTTATTGTTCTTCATCAGTTGGTTTTCTAAGTAATTCAGTGAGTTGAATAACTCGGAATCGGTATTATTGGTCATAGTGTACCTCCTGTCAGACATCAAAAGAAAAAAAAATCGATTTCCCATCTGATTCATGGATACGAGATGTTTACCTCGAAATTTAAATAGTCAACGAGATGTTTCTTTTACACTCTACACCTGCATATATAATCGTGTCTCGTGTTCGTGTCCAGGCAACATAGCTGCTTCTTATTTGGCCAAGGTGGAGAGGATGACGAGTACACTAAAAAAGTCACAATGTATGGAAAAGTGAAACGATTTTTTTTTTCTCCTCATTTATTTTTTGCTTTCCTCCCCCTTCTCTCTCAACTGTTCTTTTCACTTCATTTTCACTGTTTTTCCCACCCTTCTCTCAGCTTTCTCTTTATTTTTGTACTCCATTGCTCGCACAGTTTGTTTGAAGGCATGAATTGTATTCTGAGCAGCCGTTGAAGGCACAGTGTGCCAACCTAGTATAAAATACACCACCATATTAGCAAGTTTTTGTAGAGATTATTATACTCCTTGTATTCAATTCAGTTATTCATTTAAATTAAGAAAACCATGTTATTATATATGTGGGTCTTTACAGATTCCTTAGAATTTTATTGGAATCCATTGTCACGGGTTATAGAAGTTGCAACAATCTCAGCTAGATATAGCTCTTTCTAATGGAGAAGTAAGTTATACTATATATTTTCTATTTGGTACTACTTAATTAATTTTATTACTACAACCTTTCATTTTTCTTGTTTATACTTTTAAATTCGGTTTTTCATTGGTTGCTGAAAAACCACCAAATTAGCAAGTGTTCCTAAGGATAAATACAAGTGGCTAAACCGAAGGGTGTACATGTTACTCCGATAAGTATTCTAAAAATTTTCATATTTCTAAATGGATATATATCTTTTTTTCTGGGTATAAATATTTTGTTTTATGACTTCAAACTCGATATCATCAGAGTATTAATGAATGACAAAACTCAATAAAATATTTGTATTGTGCTAGTATATATTATTTTTTTGCATTGGTATTAACTCATAATGGAAATATATTATATGTATGTTTTAATAACACTTTATTTTGAAGTAAAATCACTCAATGTCTCGTTATATAAGTTTTATCGTTTACATGTGAATATTTTTTAACATTATTTTTTATTTAGTAGTACGATTTTTTTCTTTGCTCTTCTTCTTCCTTCTTTTTTCTCCTTTTCAAACTTTCTTTACTTTTTCTTTTTCGTCACCGTGGAGTCAGAGCAACTGATGAAAGAATGTTGTACCGATTTAGTAAAAACATCAGTTATATGTTTTTATTTTCTTAACGGTGGTTTTTCATTTTGATTCTTAATGTTTTTCTTTTTGATTTGTAGGAAAATGTATCTAATAAGGAAGTGCTACATATTTTCAAGTGTTCACCTAAAAATGGACTTAGTCTTGCTTCTTTCCAAGATAGATTAGCAGTATATGGTCCCAAAAAGTTTGCAAAAAAGAAGCAGAAGTTTCTGCATATGTGGGTCTTGAATGATGAGTGTAATCTATTAGAATTTCTAAGTATTTTATCTAATCCATTATCTTAGATAATGGGAGCTATAATAATCATGGATGCAGTTATTGCTATTGAAGCTGGAGTAAGTATTTTTTTAGTAGGTTTCTGACTATTATTTTGGACTTGTATTATTAGGTAGGTCTTAATCTCTTGGATTTTTTTTTCTTTTTGTGCAGCATACACTATAAGTTGGATAATTTCATTAGGTAGTATTATACTTATTGTCTTCGATTATATTCATCATTTAATTGAAGAGAATTACTCTTGAGATGCTGCTACTTTAATGGCTTGACTTCCTCCGCTTAAAGTTAAGGTAAACCCATTTCTGTAGCCGGATATCATTAATTTATATGGTTTTCTCTACTAAGGAAGTGCTAGAGATTTTTAAGAGTTCACCTAAAAATGGACTTAGTCATGCTGCTTTCCAAGATAGATTAGCAATATATGGTCCCAACAAATTTGCAAAAAAGAAGCAAAAGTTTCCGTGGGTCTTGAATAATGAGTGTAGTCTATTAAAATTCCTAAGATTTTTATCTAATCCATTATCTTGGATAATGGGAGCTGCATTAATCATGACTGCAGTTATTACTAATGAAGAAAGAAGAATAAGTAAGTATTTTTTTATTATGTGTCTTGTTATTATTTTGGACTTGTATTATTAAGTAAGTCTTAATCGTTTTTTTTTTTTTTTTCGAGCATACACCAAGTTGGTTAGTTTCATTAAATATTATTAAACTTTTTATCTTCAATTTTATTCATTGTTCAGTGAATTACACGGAAGATGCTACTACTTTAATGGCTCGACTTTTTCCGATTAAAGTTAAGGTAAACTCATTTTTGCAGCCGAATATCATTAATTTATGTGTTTTTCTTTTCTTCCTTCTTACTTATTCTTTCTCTTTTTCGAACTTTCTTTACTCTTTCTTATACTATTGACATTACACTATTTTATTAATTCTTATACTACTGACCTTGTTTCTTCTTTTTTTTTCTTCTTCCTTTTTCTACTTCTTCCTTCTTCTTTCTCTTTTTCAAACTTTCTTTGCTTTTTCTTTTTTCTCATCGTGGATTCAGACCAACTGAAGAAAGAATGTTGTGCCGATTTGGTAAAAACATCAGTTATATGTTTTTTTTCTTAACGGTGGTTCTTTTTCCGATTTCATTTTTGCTACTTTACTCTTTTTCCACAGCAGCCCTAAAATCCCAAATCTCCTTCTATCATTTCTCTCGATAAAATTAATCAGCCATCTATGGAGTATCTCAAGCTTCTCCCCGAAGAGATTTCATTAGAGATCTTAATTCGCTTACCAACCGAGTCATTACTAGATTCCAAGTTAGTATGCAGAAATTGGAGAAATATCATTTCTAATCACCCATCGTTCTCCAAAATGCAATTACACCATCTGAATCATCCTTTTGTTGAATCTGGTAAATTGGGTTTTCTTCTTTGGAGTGGTGGGCGATTATACTATTTTGCTATTTCAAACTCGATATCATCAGAGTATTAATGAATGACAAAACTCAATAAAATATTTGTATTGTGCTTGTATATATTATTTTTGTGCATTGGTATTAACTCATAATGGAATATATTATATGTTTTAATAACACTTTTTTTGAAGTAAAATCACTCAATGTTCGTTATATAAGTTTTATCGTTTACATGTGAATATTTTTTAACATTATTTTTTCATTTAGTAGTACGATTTTTTCTTTGCTCTTCTTCTTCCTTCTTTTTTCTCCTTTTCAAACTTTCTTTGCTTTTCTTTTTAGTCACCATGGATTCAGAGCAACTGATGAAAGAATGTTGTGCCGATTTAGTAAAAACATCAGTTATATGTTTTTATTTTGTGAACGGTGGTTTTTCATTTTGATTCTTAATGTTTTTCTTTTTGATTTGTAGGAAAATGTATCTATTAAGGAAGTGCTAGAGATTTTTAAGAGTTCACCTAAAAATGGACTTAGTCATGCTGCTTTCCAAGATAGATTAGCAATATATGGTCCCAACAAGTTTGCAAAAAAGAAGCAAAAGTTTCTGTGGGTCTTGAATAATGAGTGTAATCTATTAAAATTCCTAAGATTTTTATCTAATCCATTATCTTGGATAATGTGAGCTGCATTAATCATGACTGCAGTTATTACTAATAAAGAAAGAAGAAGGAGTAAGTATTTTTTTTTATTATATGTCTTGTTATTATTTTGGACTTGTATTATTAAGTAGGTATTAATCGTTTCGCTTCTTTTTTTTTTCGAGCATACACCAAGTTGGTTAGTTTCATTAAATATTATTATACTTTTTGTCTTCAAATTTATTCATTGTTCAGTGAATTACACCGAAGATGCTGCTACTTTAATGACTCGACTTTTTCCGATTAAAGTTAATGTAAACTCATTTTTGCAGCCGGATATCATTAACTTATGTGTTTTTATTTTCATCCTTCTTACTTCTTCTTTGTCTTTTTCGAACTTTCTTTACTCTTTCTTATACTACTGACATTACACTGTTTTATTAATTCTTAAACTACTGACCTTGTTTCTTCTTTTCTTTTCTTTTCTTTTTTTCTTCCTTCTTCTTCTTATTTCTCTTTTTCAAACTTTCTTTGCTTTTTCTTTTTCCTTATCGTGGATTCAGACCAACTGAAGAAAGAATGATGTCGATTTGGTAAAAACTTCAGTTATATGTTTTTTTTTTCTTAACGGTGGTTTTTGTTTTTGATTTTTAGTGTTTTTATTTTTGATTTGTAGGAAAATCTATCTACTAAGGAAGTGATGGAGATGCTTAGGTGTTTACCTAAAAATGGACTTAGCCTTGGTTCATTCCAAGATAATTAGAAGTATATGGTCCCGACAAGTTTCCAATGAAGAAGCCGAAGTTTCTGCGTATGTGGGTCTTTAACGATGAGTGTAATCTATTAAAATTCCTAAGATTTTTTATCCAATCCATTGTCTTGGATAATGGGATCTATAATAATCAAGGCTGCAGTTATTGCTATTGAAGAATGAGTAAGTTTTTTTTTTTTACTAGGTTTCTTAATATTATTTTAGAGTTGTATTATTAGGTAGGTCTTAATCTCTTGGATTTTTTTTTTTTTTGTTGATAGGTTGGATAGTTTCATTAGGTAGTATTGTACTTATTCTGTTCAACAATATTCATCGTATAATTGAAGAGAATTACGCTTGAGATACTGCTACTTTAATGGCTCGACTTCCTCCGATCAAAGTTAAGGTAAACCCACTTCTGCAGCCGGATATCATTAATTTATACTATGTTTTTCTTTTCTTCCTTCTTCTTCCTCTTTTTCAAAATCCCTTTGCTTTTTCTCGTACTACTGACAATTCACTGCCTAATTAATTATTATACTACCGAACTTCTTTGCTTTTCTTCTTCATTCTTCTTCTTTTTCCTTCTTCTTTCTCTCTTTCAAACTTTCTTTGATTTTTCTTTTTCCTCAGCATGGATTCAAAGCAACTGAAGAAAGAATGTTGTGCCACTTTAGTAAAGTCTTAATGAGTTCTATAGTTTCATTTTAAGAATGATTGGGGTGTAACAATAAACACTCTTGATGGAACTCACCTATCTGAACGAGGAAGTGGGGTCGTTTCTTATAGGAATGGAGCCGATTCTCTAGAGCATTCTGAGAAATAGGTCATGTCCATGGCAAAAATGGACAAAACGGCACAAACTTAGAAACGTCAGGAGGATATCATGCGTGGTTGTTATCGCAAATTGCACTAAATGCTAGCAGTTCAAGACATCGCGTTCACTGTTTCTAGCAAGTAGTTTCCGTAACTTCTCATTAAGCAAGGGTTCAAGACCTCATGGACACCTTTGCCTAAATTGTATTTTCCGTATTCTGATTTTTCAAATTTTATCGAGATTTCATTCATGCGGGGGAATTTTGGAAAAAAATGAGTTTTAACTTAAAATATTTTTGGTCTTGGTGTGGTTTGATCTTAGGACCTCGGGGTTCTATGGGTACTCACTCATTTTCATTGAGTGAATGAATCCCTTTAGTCCCACATTGGGAATACTAGAGAAGGATGTCCATTATATATATAACCATTCCCTTATGGATATATTGGCAAACAATACATGTTTTAACCCATGAATATGCGCAAATTTATTATTGTGGGTTTTTCTTTAGAAAACAATTTCCAAAATTAATTTCTTTAAGTGTTTTATTTATGGGAGAATTCATTTTCCGATTTTAATTGTTTCACAAGAAAACCTAAACCTAAGAGCGGAATTAATGATGCTTAATTACTTCATTAGTTGTTCATATTTTTGGATGCGAAGTGCATATATTCGGATGATAATTCTTCTTCTCCTTAGTTAATGATGTTCAATTACTTCATTCAGAAATTTAAGTTTGGGATTTCATTGTCGTTTATGGTGAAATTGTTGTTGTTATGTAGCTTGTATATAAGCTACATTGTCCCTTTTGTAATCTTTAGCTGAATGAATACAACTTATCACAGTTCTTAAATACTGAAACATTATTTTCAGGGTGCTATCGCCAAGGGAATGACGACAATTGAGAAATGGCTGGAATAGATGTACTTTGCAGTGACAAGAATGGAACTCTAACTATAAACAAACTCTCAGTTGAAAAACATCTAATTCGGGTTAGGAAGTACTTTAACTATTTCGATTTCTGTTCGAGGGATAAATGATTTTTTTTTTCTTTTTTGCATTTTGTTGTTTCCTTCTATTCTTATACAGGGTTCATTTTATATGTTACTCCGGTTTGAATTAAGAAGAAGTATCTCTGGATACTTTTTTTTAACGGCGGCTCGAGACTCCAGGATTGAAAACCAAGACGCTATAGACACCGCGATTGGAATGCTATGCGATGTGAAGGAGGTAAGCAATGCTGATGCACCATATAAGATTATACTCCAACAAAAATTGGTTGGTAGTTACCAATTGTTCGGTTTCATTTTTCGCTTCTTCTGGGTTAAACCTTAATTGGAGGCATATAAATACATCGGTTCACAACCCTAAAAGGTATGCAATTTTCTCTACACAAACTCCTGTGAAGAACTCTGGCTAAGCATCGGAGGGGTTTTTGCAGGTACCCCCAAAGATTGTTCACGTGGAGAGAAAGGTAGCAGTTCGATCAATATCACCATCATCATCAGATTCGTGTTTGGAGGTGAAAACATTTTACCTTCCAAACAGTGACATCATAGATCCATGTAAAAGTTGTGAGATGGTTGCTTGAGAATTTACTACTATATTGGAGTCGTTGTTTTGGTTTTGAATTGTGGATAGGTGCGACATGGCCCAACAGAGCTAAAAGGTTGTTCCAGGTGATAACTAACTGCTACTGGGCAGTGGATAACGATATGTTAGGTTGTGCACCATTTTTACATGAGGGATGTCCGTGTGGTGTGCTGCCAAAATGTAAAGTGTGTGTGTGAGTATAACAATCCCATCCTCATATCCAGAAAACACCTGTTTTCATTTTTGCTGCTTTACTCTTTTCCCACAGCATCCCTAAAATCCCCAATCTTTTTCTATCATTTCTCTCGATAAAATTAATCAGTCATTAATGGAGTATTTCAAGCTTTTCCCTGAAGAGATTTAATTAGAGACCTTAATTCGCTTACCAACCGAGTCAGTACTTGATTCCAAGTTAGTATGCAGAAATTAAAGAAATAAAATTTCTAATCACCCATCATTATCCAAAATGCAATTACACCATCTCAATCATCCTTTTGCTGAATCTGGTAAGTTGGGTTTTCTTTTTCGGAGTGGTGGTCGATTATACTATTTTGAGTATGATGAGAATCATGATCAGTCAACATCACACATTCAGAGAATTGCAAGAATTGGATGTACCTCTCCATTTGAATATGTAGGTTTTAGGTTTGTTGGTTCTGTTAATGGGTTGGTTTGTCTTCTGAATAGTTGTTTTTCTATTTGTATTTATAACCCTATCACGAGAGAATATCTTATGCTTCCAGAATTAACGATTTACGGATCAAAATAGATAATCTTATGCTTAAAATAGAAAATCGTATGCTTCCAGAAAATCTTAAGAGAGATGCTGACATTCTTCAATATGAGAATACCATCTTTGGTTATGTTTCTTCAACCGATAAATACAACATTGTTAAATTTTATAAATTCAAGAACCATTTGAAGATTCATATATACACTCCAGGCAGTGGCAAAGTATGGAGATATCTTGGGAAGTTCAATTATGGATACAACCTATATTTGAAATGTCAGGTTTTCTTTGCCAATGGAGCTTTTTATTGGCTGGACCATGAATTACAAATGATTGGTACCTTCGATTTGACTGAGAAAAAGTTTTGTGAGCATCTTTCGCCACCTCCTTGGCCACCAGAGACTGATTGGTTTGATTACAGAATGGGGGTTTCGGATGGGGTTTTGTATTTTGCACTTGAAAAAGAAGGAGACCGATTTAATGACGTGTGGCTTGTTAAAAATATAAGTTAATTTGTGATCTTAAAGAGTGTATAAGGCTTAAAGAACAAAAGCCCAGAACAATATTAATCAGGCCCAAAAGGGAGCTAGAGTACTTCATTTTTTTCTCTAGCATCTTCGGCAATCAAATAGAGAATTCTGTCTCTAGATTTTTCCTTGGCTAGTCTTTCAGTCACGTGCTTCTAGAGAAATCATTTTCTGCACAGTTCTTCCAGTGACAGTCATGTAGTAGACTATTCTAGAGTTAACTAGAGTAGTTTTGGTCGGTCATGGATTGTCTATATAAATTGGCAAGTCTAGATCATTTGCAAGCATCAAAAACTCAAGTGAGTAAGCAAGTAGTAAGAGTGAGAGCTAGTAGTAAGAGCCAAAGTGATTTTGTAAACCAAGTGAGCCAAAGAGGTACACTAAAATTCCCTTGTAACATTTTCATTTCTAAATTAATCAAAGCCTCCTCTTTTCAATTAACCAACCTCTTTTCCCAAACTCTTTTCCTAATCCATTTCCATAAACCCATCACACTTCCGCATTGCGCCAACAAATTTGGTATCAGAGCCAAGTTAATCCAGTAATCCTAAAACTCCACTCATGACAATTAACCAAGGTTTTAATTATGCCCAAAGCCTAATTCCAATTTTTGATGGTGAGAGTTATGATTATTGGAGTTTACAAATGAAGACATTGTTCATTATACAAGACCTATGGGATCTTGTAGAAGAAGGTTACGTGGTACCCGAGTCGGCAACAATTCTATCAACATGGACTGACGCACAGAAAAAAGACTATAAGGAAAATAAGAAGAAGGATGCTAAAGCACTACTATTTCTACAACAAGGGGTAAGCAAAGCTATTTTTCCTCCAATTTCGGTGGCGAAAACTTCGAAGGAGGCCTGGAATATTCTCAAAGTGGCATTCCAAGGATCTGAAAAGGTAATTTCCATAAAACTACAAACTTATGGCGAGATTTTGACAATTTACTTATGAAAGAAAATGAGACTATCCAGAACTTCTTTTCAAGAGTTACTGAAACAGTAAATCAAATCAGTAGTTATGGATATACCGTAGAAAATAAAAGAGTTGTAGAAAAGATTTTAAGAAGCTTACCGTTTAAATTCGATCATATCGTCGCTGCCATTGAGGAATCAAAACATTTATCGACTCTCTCGGTACACAAATTAATGGGTTTCACTCGAGGCGCATGAAAAAAGAACAAATAGGTTCGCGGAACAATCGTTGGAGCCGGCGTTTCAATCAAAAATAAATTTTAGCCAGAAAAGAAAGCTCCGGAGGGGGATCATCATCAACATCACCTCACAAGAAAGGGTCGACATCAAATCAAGCACCCAGAAATTTCTACCGCGGACGTGGAAAAGGAGGTTATAGAAACAACAACCAAAGGTACGTAAAAAATTACTCCTCAAATCTCCGATGTAATGTTTGCAAAAACTTTGGCCATGCAACTGAAAATTGCAAGTACAAGTGCACAAAGTGTGATAAATTAAATCACATGGAAAAAGACTGCGGGCTTAATGAAGCCAACTATTCCGAGAAAAAAGATTCTCAAAATCAAGTATTTTATTCCTACCTCACCTCGCAACAAGAAGCGCAAGGTATATGGTATGTCGACAGCGGATGCAGCAGCCATATGACAGGACACAAAGAATATTTCGTGAAGTTGGAAGAACAAGATATTCCACCGGTCAAACTCGGAGATGGAAAGTTCCAGAATGTTGAAGGAAGAGGAGTCATATCCGTACGTACAAGGTCAGGTAAAACTCGATACATATCCGATGTTCATTATGTTCTGGCCTAGCTCAAAATTTATTAAGTGTTGGACAACTTATAAAAAAAGGGTACTCACTACATTTCGACGACGGAGAATGCACAATTTATGATAAAATTAATAAACAATTGGTGGCAAAATTAAAAATGTCAGCGAATTTTGTCTTTCCCCTATCTATGCCATGAATTGGAGATTGTGAGATGAGTACCAATCATATAGATAAATGCAAGTTATGGCATTTGAGATACGGGCATCTCAACTACAGATCCTTGAAGGTTCTAAAATCAAAGAACATGGTAATTGGTATTCCTAATATCGGTGGTGGAGATAAAGTATGTGAAGGCTGTATTCTTGGGAAGTTTCATAGACTTCCGTTCACAAAAAAGTCATGAGAGCAAGAAGGCCCCTCAAATTGGTGCACGCCAATATATGCGATTCGACAAGAACAACCTTACTCAACAATAAAAGATATTTCCTACTATTTGTGGATGATTATACCAGGATGATGTGGGTGTATATTCTCGAGCAAAAGTCCGAGGCATTCACTAAATTCCTAGAGTTCAAGGCGCTGGCAGAGAAGCAAAGTGGTCATCAACTAAAAAGGTTTTCCGTACAGGACCGTGGTGGAGAATTTACTTCTAATAAATTTATCAACTATTGCAAAGAAAACAGTATTAAGAAAAGGAGCACCGTTCGATACACTCCACAATAAAACGGGCGTCGCTGAAAGGAAAAATCGTTTAATCGTGAGAAATAGCTGCAGCATGCTAAAAGCAAGAAATCTACCCAACACTTATTGGGCTGAAGCAGTCAATACGGTGGTTACATCCTCATTCGTTCGCCAACAAAAGCAGTTTTCAACAAAACTCCATATGAAGCTTGGCATAAGAAAAAGCCCGAGGTAACTTCTTTCAGAATTTTTGGTTGCGTAGCATACTCAAATATTCCATCCCAATATAGAGAAAAGTTTGATGAAAAAGGTGAAAAACTTCTATTCATCGGATACATAGAAGAATCAAAAGCATACAGACTTCTAAAGCCAGATACAAAGGAGCTAGTAATTTCAAGAGATGTTATCTTTCATGAATTCAAATCATGGGATTGGAATGATGAACCAGACAACCACGATTTGCCACTACTCATTGAAGATGAGCCAGATCAGCCACGTCACGAAGAAAGTACTCCACCAGCAAGCCCGAGATCTCCTAGTCCAACACAACAAAGTCCAAGTTCATCAGAAGCAAGTGCCACACCTAGAAAGGTGCGTTCCCTAATAGATATATAAAATATCTCTAATTGTTGATTTATATCACTATAACCTCAGAAATATGAGGAAGCAGCAAAAGAACAAAAATGGAGAAACGTCGTGGACGAAGAAATGCGAGTAATCGAGAAAAATAAGACATGGGAGCTTTCAAATCAACCAATAGACAAAGAAATAATTGGTCTGAAATGGGTCTACAAGACAAAGTATAATGAAGATGGTTTAATTCAAAAGCACAAGGCAAGGCTAGTTGCAAAAGGATATTCCCAGCAACCAGGAATTGACTACAACGAGACATTCGCCCCAGTCGCTCGCATGGAAACAATCCGGATGGTATTAGCCTTGGCAGCTCAACTAAAAATGAAGGTCTACCAATTGGACGTAAAGTCGGCGTTCCTAAACGGAGAACTTGAAGAAGAGGTGTACGTTGAACAACCTCAAGGATATGTCCGAAAAGGAAAATAAAAAATGGTTTATCATCTCCGCAAAGCACTATATGGTCTCCAGCAAGCACCGCGTGCATGGAACAGCAAAATCGACAAATACTTCCGAGATAATGGATTTGAAAAAAGTCCAAGTGAGCCATACCCTCTACATAAGAAAACAAGGTATAAATTTCCTAATCGTCTGTCTCTATGTTGATGATTCAATTTACGCCAGCACAAAACAAGAGATAGCAGAAAAATTTAAGAAGGAAATGATGAAAGAATATGAGATGAAAGACTTAGGACTTATGCGATATTTTCTTGGGATTCAAGTAAAACAATCTCCAGAAGAAATATTCATTTCCCAAGAAAAATATGCAGAAGACTTACTGAAAAGGTTCAACATGATGGATTGCAAACTAATAGCAACTCCAATGGGTACCAATGAGAAATTGGTAAAACATGATGGAGCGACAAAGGTCGATCCAACCTTATTCAGAAGTCTAGTCGGCTCACTGATCTATTTAAAAAATACAAGGCCAGACATCGTCAATGCAACCAGCATTGTTTCGCGGTTTATGAGCGAGCCAAGCAAGTTACATTATGCATCCGCAAAGAGAATTCTTCGGTATATCAAGGGAACAAAGAACTTTGGCATCAAGTATACAAGCGAAGAAGATAATAATTTAATTGGCTTCATGAGATAACGATTGGGCAGGTGTTCTATGAAGACCGAAACAACATATCGAGACTATGTTTTCTGTATGGGCACAAAAGTTATCTCTTAGAGTTCTAAAAAACAAAATACAGTGGCACTTTCGTCAGCCGAAGCAGAATACATAGCATCAACAAGTGCAGCATGTGAAGCAGTATGGTTGAGAAGAATAATGACCGACCTACAACAAAGGCAAAAGCAGCCGACAACTATCTACAGTGACAATATGTCTACAATTGCAATGGTAAAAAATCCAGTCTTCCACGGAAGGACGAAGCACATACAGCTACGACACCACTTCATCAGAGAACTAGTGGAAAACAAAAAAATCGAGCTCCAATTCTGTCCGACACAAGAACAAAATACGGACATTTTCACAAAAGCAGTCACGGTGGATAAGTTCAATTATTTTAGAGAAAAACTTAACATCACAAATTAAGAGGGGTGTTAAAAATATAAGTTAATTTGTCATCTTAAAGAGTGTATAAGGCTTAAAGAAGAAAAGCCCAGAACAATATTAATCAGGCCCAAAAGGGAGCCAGAGTACTTCATTTTTTCTCTAGCATTTTCGGCAATCAACTAGAGAATTCTGTCTCTAGATTTTTCCTTAGCTAGTCTTTCAGTCACGTGCTTGTAGAGAAATCATCTCTGTTGCACGGACACTTCAAGAAAGATGCCGTAACCGTGTCGTGTCCGACACGGTTACGACACTTCCCGATACTCGATGGACACGCCACATCATTTGTCGCGTAAAAATTGGTATTGGACACTTCGCGCACACCAGTTGGACACTTTCGGACACGTCAATAATGATTTATTTTGGTTTGAAAAATCAAAATAAACTAAATGTGATGCTAATCTATTCTTGTTTTAGTCAAATCCAAGCATTATTCATGAAAAACTTTAACATTATTACATTATTATTAATTTTATATAATTAGTAATCAAATATTTTAAAAATAAGAGTAATTATTTTGTTGTGTAGATTGTAGTAATATTTCATTTTAATGATGTGAGTAATATATATAACGTATCCCCGCAACCCGTATTTTTGAGATTTGACGTGTCCCCGTAACTGTGTCGTGTCGTAACTGTGTCCCGTATCTGTGTCCGTGCAACATATATAGGAAATCATTTTCTACACAGTTCTTCTAGTGGCGGTCATGTAGTAGAGTATTCTAGAGTTAACTAGAGTAGTTTTGGTCGGTCATGGATTGTCTATAAATAGGCAAGTCCAGATCATTTGCAAGCGTCAAAAACTCAAGTGAGTAAGCAATTAGTAACAGTGAGAGCTAGTAGTAAGAGCCAAAGTGCTTTTGTAAACCAAGTGAGCCAAGATCTACACTAAAATTCCCTTGTAACATTTTCATTTCTAAATTAATCAAAGCCCCCTCTTTTCAATTAACCAACCTCTTTTCCCAAATTTTTGTCCTAATCCATTTTCATAAACCCATCATATTTCCGCATTGCGCCAACATGGCTGTTAAAAAAGAAGAATCATTATCATGTCAAGGAAGAGGGAGAGGAACATCAGTCATTGGGTTGGAGGAAATATATTAGGAATAACAGAATGGACTTTTTAGTTGTTTCGAAGACTGGCGGTGTTTTTACTTACGCTGATAACTATCTCAACATTCATGACACAAAAACTTCAACCTCCAAAATTCTTGTGAAGTTTGAGAGTTGCATTGTACACGTAACCCCTCACAAGAACACCTTAGTTTCATCGAAAGAATTAAGGAAGAAGATACAAAAGTAATGGGGTCAGCTAAAATTGACGAGACAAAAAGCGGTGAGCAGCTACAGTGGCATGCGGACCCTGATTACATATACCTATAAACCGGTAATTCTTGTCGAGTTTGATTTTGAATTTGGAGAACAAGTAACATTTTGTATGAACCTAATTTCTGTTTTAGTTGGTAATATATCGAGACACACTGTTATTTTGTGTTTATATGATCCATCCAACTTTATGCGATCGTTTATTACTTTCTTATTTTAAGCATTTTGTTCGTGACCTGACCTTATCTGAATGGGAGAGTTTAGTTGATGTATACTTTAGTGACTGCTTTTCTTCACATGTTCGAGTCGAATAAGTAAATACACGCAGTGCGAAATGCAAGAGTTTTCCAGTAGAACGAAGGAATTAATGTATTTTCATGTTACTTCTTAACATTCTTTGATAGTGTTTTGATTTCTGCAGTTAGATCCCAAGCTGCACCATTAGCCACCACAAGCTCAGTCACATTTGCTATTTTCCAACAATACTAGCGTAGTTGATTTTACTCATTCCTCCATAAATTCATTGTCATTGCACTAGAGCAAATATGTATTGATTGATAAAATGTAGTCATTATAGCTGTCAGAGCATCTACTGCATTGATGGTTTGTCGTACCCTGCTTTTGTAATTTCATGTGGAGAAATTCGTGACCAAGAGGTACTATTTGTCTCTTTTACTCCCTGCTTCCATTAAACACAACTAGAAGACATTTTTTAGGGTCCTAACTATCATATGACATACGTTTCCATTGTGTCGCTAACCAGAACCTGCCTGATTGGTATGTCTACAACTACTGCTACTTTTCCTTCTACACGGGAAGGATCAGTTAACAAGTGAGCTTGCAGACTGCTGTGTAATTTAATTTGCGTCAATGTGGCCAGTGATGACTAGAACTTAGAATCCATGACTTTTGCCAACACTGCAGATATTTGCTTCAAGTCTAAATTTGTTGTTGCTCGTTAATTTGTCTCATATTTTGCTTCCAAGTCGGTTTAGGATTTGGGTTTTGTTTGTACCCAAAATTAATTTTAGGCACAAAACACAATTGTTTTGATGATGATGAAGAAGAAGTAAGACAACCATAAAAAATAAATAATGAAGACAAGAATTTTACATTGTTGGCAAGTAATGCCTACGTCCCACTGGGATGAATCCCCCTTAGGAGAGAAGTTTTATTGATATAGGTATTTGTTGGCAATCTTGTGTAAGTACTGCAATAAAACAAACAGAAAAGAAGAGAAACGCAAACCCAATTAGACGAAATCAAAGTCGAGGCAAGGATTATATCCTCTAGCCTTAAGGCATTCACCCCGCATGGCGGTGCTTATGGATTATCGATGTCTGTCTCCCGAGGATACAACGACTTTTCTTCTCGATGTAGTAGCACTCCAAACCCCGAGAAACGCGAACCAAACTTTAAGTGATGAACTCTCTGTTTTACAAAACCTTAATGATTTTAGAATGCAATGAATGAAAATTGGGTTTCTGATTGATTGCTATCTCTAAGTGTGTGCAGGGTATTTATAGAATTACTAGTACCTCTTCAATGAAGAATCATGATTCTTCAAGGATTTCTTCATGGGGTGTGTCTCTAGAATTCCAACTTGAATTCCCGAAGAGTTGTTTCTCTTCACGTCTAGTTTTAGGTTTCTTACCGTTTCAAAACTTGAAACTATCTTAACCTAATTAATAGGCCAAATTAGAATTAAGCCCATAACTACTAAACCAGCCCAACACCCAAATCCACATGGTACTAGTTCAATGAATTTTCCATTCATAAATAGAAAATCGGATCAATTTTCCAACAATCCCCCACATGAATGAAGATTCATTGACTAACAATGTGAGTGAAAATGCGACAGACACTAAAAGAGAGTTCAAACGGAAATAAATTGCATGGGGATAGGTAGCTTTCGCCTTGAACCTTCCTTAGTGAATAGCTATGGGCTTACTCTTTGGTGGTGTGCCATAGGCTTTGAACTGTCAGTTTTTAAGTGTAAACCAAGACAATAACTATCACACAATTTATTTCCTCACCAAGTTGGTTCTCATGGTTGTGTTCATTTTCAGCTACTGAACAATTCCGGAATTCATGAAGCGCTTTTAGATGAACCCAGCCTATCAAAGGTTCTCACGGAAGCGGCCACACTTCTCACTTCATATAGGTGATTTCCTATTTAAGAGTATCTGCCATACCCTATTTGGAATTTCCAAATCTTAGGAATCATTAAAAGCATCGCTTATCCTTAAATACGCGACAGGCAGCACTGTGTCATCATAGGAATGGGTAGAAACATATCTTTATTCATGTTCCCCAGTGCTTCGTGTGAATCGTTCTTAATTTCTGTTTTCCCGTTGAACCTAGATCTTGGGATCTCCGAGTCAACTAGGTTGGGTTTCCTTAATACGATTCGGTCGATGTAGGCTTTAAGCCCATTCCCCTCGATGATCTATAGACTTGCTCTCTGGATAAACCTTTAGTAAATGGATCCGCTAGGTTATCCTTGGACTTCACATAATCGATCGTAATAATTCCCATTGAGAGCAAGTCTTTCACGGTCTTGTGTCTCAATCTTATATGTCGAGACTTACCGTTATATATACCACTCCTTGCTTCGCCAATTGCGTATTGACTATCGCAATGAATACATATTACGAGGGAACAGGTTTTTGGCCATATCGAATATCTTCTAAAAGTTTGAAGCCACCTGCTTCTTCCCCGCTTTATCTAAAGCAATAAACTCGTATTCCATTGTGGATCTAGCTATAAGAGTTTGTAGAAGATTTCCAAGATACCGCTCCACCTTTTTATTGTAAATACATACCCACTAGTGGATTTAACATCTTTAGAATCTGATATCCAATTCGCATCGGAATATCCTTCTAATACAGGTGGATATCTCGTATAGTGTAATCCATAATCCCGGGTATATCTAAAGTACTTTAATACCCTGATTATAGCCTTCTAATGGTCTTTTCCTGGATTACTCGTAAATGCAGCAACTTATTTACCACACAAGATATGTCCGGACCAGTGCAATTCATCAAATACGTTAAGCTACCAATTATGCGAGAATACTCTACTTGTGATATACTTTGATCACGATTTTTCGCTAGATGAAGAGTTGGATCAATAGGTGTTTTTGAAACGCCTCCATCATCCTTCTCAAATTTACTTAGTATGCTCTCAATGTAATGAGATTGAGAGTCATTGATGGTGGTTTTAGACAGGGGTAATATCGTAAAACCCCATGACCTAGTGTTACCACTTAACACATTAACTAAGAGCATTTAACTCGGTGTAAACAATTAATAGGGGTATTTTTTCAAAATACCCAGATTAGGTTTTCGACACGTAACCCTAATTCCAAAACAAAGCGCACCCCGCGCACCATGGCAACAATGCCAAACCAAGCCGCACCACTGCGCACCATGGCAAAGAATGCCAAACCAAGCCCATCTGCAGACCACCATGGCAAAGCAATGCCAAACCAAGCCGCCATGCGCTCGCACCATGGCAACAATGCCAAACCAAGCGCATATTGCGCACCATGGCAACAATGCCAAACCAAGCCGCATCTTTTGCGCACCATGGCAACAATGCCAAACCAAGCCGCATCGGGCTGCGACCATGGCGACAATGCCAAACCAAGCCGCACCACTCACAGACCATGGCAGCAATGCCAAACCAAGCCGCACCCTGCGCACCATGGCAAGCAATGCCAAACCAAGCCGCATCTCTGCGCACCATGGCAACAATGCCAAACCAAGCCAGCATCTTCGCGCACCATGGCAACAATGCCAAACCAAGCCGCACCCGCGCACCATGGCATCAATGCAAAACCAAGCCGCATAACTCGCGCACCATGGCAACAATGCCAAACCAAGTCGCTATGCCATTGGAGACACGCCAAATATAGCGCCCTAGGCTTGCAAGACTTGCAGCAGGGTCAACATGGCGCACGTGCCATTGGCACATGCAAACGCGCACGCAAGCCATATTCCAAGTCGCTATGCCTTTGGCCCACGCCAAATATAGCGCCCTAGTTTGCAAAACTTGCAACTAGGTCAACATGGTCAAGACGTGCCATTGGCACATGCCAACACGTGCGCAAGCCATATTCCAAGTCGTTATGCCATTGGCATACGCCAAATATACGCCCTAGGCTTGCAAGACTTGCAACTAGGTCAACATGGTCGCGTGCCATTGGCACATGCCAACGCGCATCGTAAGCCATGTTCCAAGTCGCTATGCCATTGGCACACGCCAAATATAGTGCCCTAGGCTTGCAAGACTTGCAACTAGGTCAACATGGCCGTACGTGCCATTGGCACATGTCAACGCGTACCGCAAGCCATGTTCCAAGTCGCTATGCCATTGGCACACGCCAAATATAGCACCCTAGGCTTGCAAGACTTGCAACTAGGTCAACATGGCCGTGGCACGTGCCATTGGCACATGCCAACACGTGCCGCAAGCCATATTCCAAGCCGCTATGCCATTGGCACACGCCAAATATAGCGCCCTAGGCTTGCAAGACTTGCAACTAGGTCAACATGGCCGCACGTGCCATTGGCACATGCCAACACGTACAAACAAGCCATATTCCAAGCCGCTATGCCATTGGCACACGCCAAATATAGCGCCCTAGGCTTGCAAGACTTGCAACTAGGGTCAACATGGCCGTACGTGCCATTGGCACATGCCAGCGTGCCGCAAGCCATGTTCAAGTCGCTATGCCATTGGCACACGCCAAATATAGCCCTAGGCTTGTAAGACTTGCAACTAGGTCAACATGGCCGTACGTGCCATTGGCACATGCCAACACGTACCGCAAGCCATATTCCAAGTCCGCTATGCCATTGACACACGCCAAATATAGCGCCTAGGCTTGCAAGACTTGCAACTAGGTCAACATGGCCGTACGTGCCATTGGCACATGCCAACACGTACCGCAAGCCATATTCATGGCGTGTGCCATTGGCACACGCCAAATATAGCGCCCTAGGCTTGCAAGACTTGCAACTAGGTCAACATGGCCGCACGTGCCATTGGCACATGCCAACACGTGCCGCAAGCCATATTCCAAGTCGCTATGCCATTGGCACACGCCAAATATAGCGCCCTAGGCTTGCAAGACTTGCAAGCCTGTCAACATGGCCGTACGTGCCATTGGCACATGCCAACGCTGCATGAGGCCATGTTCCAAGTCGCTATGCCATTGGCACCGCATGGAAATATAGCGCCCTAGGCTTGCAAGACTTGCAACTAGGTCAACATGGCCGTACGTGCCATTGGCACATGCCAACGTGCCGCAAGCCATATTCCAAGTCGGCTATGCCATTGGCACACGCCAAATATAGCGCCTAGGCTTGCAAGACTTGCAACTAGGTCAACATGGCGTGCGTGCCATTGGCACATGCCAGCACGTACCGCAAGCCATATTCAAGCCGCTATGCCATTAGCACACGCCAAATATAGCGCCCTAGGCTTGCAAGACTTGCAAGCTAGGTCAACATGGCCGTGCGTGCCATTGGCACATGCCAGCAGCGTCACCGCAAGCCATATTCAAGTCGCTATGCCATTGGCACACGCCAAATATAGCGCCCTAGGCTTGCAAGACTTGCAACTAGGTCAACATGGTCGTACGTGCCATTGGCACATGCACCAAACACACACTGTTGGTAGCCTAACTTGCAAAACGTGCAACCTACCACCAAGGCATTCCGCACATGCCATTGGCACATGCCAAACACACACGCTGGTAGCCTAACTTGCAAACCATGCAACCTACCACCAAGGCATTCCGCACATGCCATTGGCACATGCCACGCACGCCACTAGCGATTACAGCATTACCACTTCCTTTCAGTACAACAGCAACAAGGGCATTCGCACATGCCACCGCGCGCCATTAGCGGCGCCACTTGCACTCAAAGTGCAACCAACGAGATATCAACACAAAACTGGGGGATGCTTCTTTAGGGTTTTGGTTTGGCGGTCTGACATGCAAACGTACATTACGCTCACATTAAGAAAGAGTGAAAAGGAATAAAGCGGTCAAATAAAGAGGAAATAATGGTGAAAACGTTTTTTCACCCATTAACACCATGCAGTTACCACCTCCTCCCATTATTTCACCCTTTACTCTCTTCCTTCATGAGGCCAGAGTCGTTTCAATCTCGACTTGTATAAATAGGTCTTACCTATTTTCACCCGGACAACAAGTCTCGGTCGAGGAGAAATATACTACACTTACACTCTCGAGAAAGGCAACTTTGCAAGCTCCCAAAAGCTTTCATCTCTTGCAAGCTTTCTAAGATTTCACTTTACGATACAAGTCGAGACACTTCTCTCCTCAACACCTTTCTTTGCTTCCCTCCCCAAATCAACCCTTCTCCTCCACTTTGTGACCGAAGCAAGTGCAGGAACGGCCATTTCTTGGTTTAGGCCGGACTTATGCATTTGATCTCTCGAATCTATAAAGTGCTCACGTGCAGCACATTTGTTTAGGGTTTGAACCAGTTTCTCACTCACCTGCCGCATTTACCGAAATCGGCAGAAACGATTTTTACCCATAAACAAGAGCATACCAAACCGTCTGATGCCTTGGAAATCTTTATTCCTAAAATAACATCAGCAACACACCTAACTTATATCAAACTTGCTCTTTAGAAGTTTCTTTGTATCGTTAATAACTTTCATGTTATTACCCATGATAACATATCATCAACGTAAAGACATAAATTACACAACCCTTTGGTGTATGCTTGAAATAGACACACTTGTCACATTCGTTTATTTTAAAACCATTTGATATCATCACACTATCAAATTTTGGTGCCATTGTACCCGCTTGTTTTAATATAGAGTGATTTTACCAATTTACAAACTTTCTTTTCTTGACCCGGGAACTACCAAACCTTCAAGGTTGTTCCATATAGATTTCCTCATCTAATTCTGGCTCATTTAAGAAAGCCGTTTTAACATCCATTTGATGTATCTCAAGGTTATATAAATGCCAATTGCAATTAATACTGGATTGAGGAGCAATACGTAATTGAAATTGAAGCATACT
>JAJJWW010013581.1:0-12129 GCA_023531295.1 Papaver armeniacum
AGATCGCGCTAGAAAAGGATGAAGAAAAGATTTGCGATAGCGGGAGCGCAAAGCGGAAGGAGAGAGTCAAAGAAAGGTTCGAAGAGAAACTAAAGAATGAAAAGGAGGAAAAGAAAACTATATATAGGGAAAAAAAGATCCTCGAGAAAAACGAGGTCATTTAATGCGAAGAGACATGAATGGTCAGAATAGCGGTTGAAAGAGACGTGTCGAGAAAAAGACATTAATAATCAAAATCCGTGTAAAAGTACAAAGCGAGAAACGGATAAAGATACTTGATCGCGGCAAGAATATTATAAAAACTTTTATGATACTCCTCCCCTCGGGAGAAGTATGAGGAGTGATGGGAGGCAGTCGCCATTGTATATCTCAAAAGCTTAGAACGCAAAAAGAATGAGGCAAATACATTACTTCTCAAGTCCAGTATTCTTTCGTTCCTTCATCAACAAAAATCAAGGGTGCTACCACAACGATTTTCCTTAAAGATGGCTCTTGAGGCAATATTTAAAAGGAAAAGAGGCAACAAGATGTAGGATCATTAATATCATGACGTACAAGACTCGCGGGATTAATAAGCAAAATAAACGACGCAATGAATATATGATGAATAGGCAAAACATAAAGAAGACGAGAGACTACGAGGGTTAAGAAGTGTCGCGAAGCGAATGTTTGTGCATCCCTACGACCTTGGCAGGACATTAGAAAATAAAGGGTAGCTTAGCTGTCATCCACTATGTATTACCCTATATAAAGGGTTAGATGAATCTTTAAAGAGGGAGATCTTTTTGGAATTGTTAGGCGAGAGTCATTAGGAGAGAGAAAATTTAAGAGTGTTTTAACTTCTAAATTAATTCTACTTCCACAGTAGTAAATACTTCATGAATTCAATCAATAAATGTTCTTGATCTTACATCTTCCAAGAGATTAATTAAGCAAAATCGAGTAAGGGGTGTAGTGTGGGAAATCCTGCTACTACAAGACCCATTGTTCATCATCCATGGAAACAACCAACAGAACTCCATCTCTGAAACAACAGCTCTTAACCCTAATTTCTTCCATTTCCTCTCCTGCCAATTCCAACGGCATCAACATCTCACAATTTTAAACAACGGTGTGATTTCCGTCTTAACACCATCACCAACATCAATTCTTCCGGGAGCTCAATCTTGATTCTTGCCTTCTTGTCACGGTTAGATTCGAACGAAACGGCAGCCATGTTCATCAATTTCTTCATCTCCCATGACGAGACTCAATTAATCACAAGCCCATGTAAATCTCGTATATCTTCTCAAACTCACCCACTCAGATTCTGACTGCCACCACCACTTCCACCACCGCTCAGTTGTTTGTGATTTTGTAAGGAAAACATATTGATAGGCATGGAACACCAAGGTGGTGATAAGCGATGGGCTCACATTTCAAGAGGCTTTCCACGCTCTCCTCGAAGTACAACATAACAACACAAAATTGTCGCCTTATCATCCACAAACTAGTGGACAAGCGGAAATTCGAATCGTGAGATAAAGTCCATTTTGAGAAAGCATTGAATACCACAAGGAAGATTGGAGCTTTAAGCTCAATGATGCACTTTGGGCGTATAGAGGCGTATAAGACACCGATTGGTATGTCTCCATATAGGTTGGTTTTATGGTAAGGCTTGTCATCTTAGGTTGAACTTGAACATAAGGCTTATTGGGCGATAAAGAGAAATTCAACATGGAGTATGATGATGGCGGGAAGCAAAGGTTACTGACTAAATGTGGGCTAGAGAGATACGTAATGATACTTGAGAGTGCAGTTTACAAGGAAAGACAAAGCTTTTCATGACAAGATGATTTCGCCGGAAAAGTTTGTTGTGGGGCCAAAAGTCCTTTTATTTAATACTCGTTTACGTTTATTTCCTGGAAAGCTTAAGTCATAGTTAGGTGGGACCATTTGTTGTTACTAATGTTTATGCTCATGGTGCAGTTGATATTGTTAGCAACAAAAAAGGACAACATTTGAAAGTCAACGGCCATAGGTTAAAGCCATATTATGAAAACTTTCCAACGGAGCATGTGGACGTGATTGGACTTCGAGATGCACTCCCTCTGGAGGAGTAATGAGCCACAAGAGCTAAGTCGGGCCGTCGACTTTAAAACAAGCGCTTAATGGGAGGCAACCCATAGGTTTTGTATTTCTTATCTTTTTTTTGTTTTTGTTCTTTCTTTTCTTGTTCCTTATCATGTTAAAATTTCCCACCTTGACTTTACTAGGAGGATTCAATTACATTGAGGACAATGTAAGGTTTAAGTGTGGGAGTGGTTAAGCATGTTTTTAAAAAAAAAATTACAAAAAATTTTGATAAAAAAAAAAAAAAAAGTTTTACATAAAAACTCCAACTTTTAAAGATTTTAGAGTCACTAGCATACTTCTAGGTATGTTTACATAGAGATTTTGACCGACATAATTGAACTTGGAAATGTTAGAGAACTACATTCGGATTTCTTGCTTGTTTGAGTGTTAAATAATGGATTTAATCATGCCGGTGATGCGAAATTTGGTGCGGGGAGAAGGGCATTATTAGAGTTGCTGATCAATCATTAGTGGAGACTACCGTATTCATATCATGAGAGCCTTCGAGCCAGAAATCTTCCATCTACTAAAGAGCTTCTTTTGAGTGTGTGTCACCATACGTTAATTCCGGGTAGAATGGTGAGCTACCCAACCTCCCACCAATAGAACACTACTCTTTGATCTCTTGAGTGCTAATTTGTCAATCATGAGGGTGACGTCTATAGATGAAAGCTTCCTTCTTGTAGTTCGATTTGCGGTTAGCACCATTCTCTCTCTCGACAACAACGGATCCATAGAAACACTCTCATCATCAACAAGGAGGCGACATCAAAATCTACTAGGAAAGTTGGAAAAAGTTTAAGGTTTACGAGCAACGGAACGAGAAAAAGAGCAAATTTCAAATACAAGTAAAGCAACATACAAATGAGCGGATTTTTACATATTTGTTGAAGACTTACAATACAATAAGGTAATTTTATCCAAGTATGAAGACTTATTCATGAAAGCAAAGAAAATCAAAAGGTGAGAATTTTTGAAGTTTATGATTTCAAGACGATACAAGTTATGAAGAATCAAGCGGTAAAATACTTCTTCCACGGCCATGGTTTATTTTGTATTTAATTTCTCTTGTTTTAAAAAAAAAAAAAAAAAAATTGAAAGAAAAATAAAAAAAAAAAGAAAGAAAAAAAAAAAAAAAAAAGAGAGAGAAAAACAAGAGAAATATTTGTTCTTATTTTTGTTAATGAGCCGTGGGGAAGGAAAATCTATAAGGAAGTTTCAAGCGACAAGGTTTTAAGGTAAAAGAGTTACAAATTGTCAAGGATTTGTGAAATTAAAGAGTTTATCATCAATAGTTGAAACCGAAGACTAAGAAGATCAAGATGAGGAGCGGAAGAGCGTTTTACATTGGATGCGTGGAGAGTGGTGTTATCATAATTGGCGATCGGATGTGAAGGTGAGTGAGTAATCTCATCCTCGATAATAATGGTTGATTTCCTTTCTTAGAGATCGTCAGAAAAATGGTTTTTCAAAATATTAAAAGATGTGGGTTTTTCAAAATATTTCGGAGTTGTCCTTCCCACCATTCAACGTGTTGCAGGATTTTTCTCTTCATTCCTACCTGCACACATGTGAGAACCATAAAAAGCCGTCTTTTTTGAGTGCAATTATCATAAAATCCTTTTTGGTGAGGCGGAAGTCGGCGAAATGCTTATTGATCGTTTCTCAAACACGTTCTCTCATTATGGTGTGGTTATTCTCGCTCAACATTTAAGAATGAGAATATGTTCTTTAGTATTTTTAACTTCTTATTACTAGCATGCGAAACTCATGTCCTCATAGCTCCTTGGATGCTTGTGACTCTAGAACAGCTTTGAAGTTGTGAGTTTTTAGTTTGATTTGCTCGAGGACTAGCAAAGTCTAAGTGTGGGGGAATTTGATAGGGTGTAGAATACATCCTGTTACTATCTATTGTTTATGCTTTCTTTGCTATTTTTCTTGTAAATTATGTATTTTACGCTTGTTTTTGAGTTTTGTAGCTACTTTGGAGTCGCACGGGAAAAGAAGAAGAAATTACTCTATTTGAGCCAAGGGCAAAAGGTCATTTACGGGCGATTGATATATGGAGCCCAGTTAGGTTAAAGGGTAACCCAATTTGGAGAGTACAAAGCCAATTGATCAAGGCTAAAGGAAGTTTGTCATCGAGTACCTTATCATTTATCAGAGGTGTAATTATCCACAGGGTGTCCCCCAGCCTATGCGATGGGTATCATTATCAATCCTTTTTCCTACAACCCTAAATTACTCGATCATCACCTCTCAATCATTCACTTTCACCAGGAACCCAACGACTAGAGAAATCGAAAATGGAGAATTAGGGTTCGTTGAAATTGAATGAGGAATCGAGACTACGAGATGATAGGAAGAGATGGAAAGCAAGATGGATTCACGATGGCGGTGGTCTTAACATTTGAGAGTGGCTTGCCCCATTGTAAGAATCGATTGAGACGTAAAAGCCGCATTGTGGTTCGATTGATTGAGAGAAAGGAGACCAAATCAATAGCAGAGAAGAAAGTAGAGATCGATGATCTTTGGTGGATTATAGGGTTTGAGAAGGAGTTGCTCGATCATGAGTGGAGTTACGTGATCGGTCGCGTATGGCGGGAGAAATTCTTTTAGAACGAGATATGTGTTGATGCTCGTGGTATTAGTTGTTGCTACCATGATGGCGATGACGCTCTTGCATGGAGATGGTGGATGTTACGGGTTCGATTCATCGAAGGAGAAGGAAGATGCAGGTTGCTACTGAATCTGAATCAATTTTGGTTTTGAAATCAGGGTTCGATCGGATACGAGATGACGGAAGTTGCGAAGGTTGGGTGTGATTGAAATTGTGTGCTTCGAGAAGAATGAGGTTTCAATTCTTCTGATGGTTAATTCGATGAAGAACAGCTAGTTGTTTCCATATATTAAAAAGGGTTTTCGGTTGAATATATGATGGCAAAGATGACAAGAAGAAAGAAGATCTTTGTCGTTGTTGGTTCAAAAGACGGAGATGGGCTTCGTGTGGGTGACTACATTGTTAATTGAGGTGCTATAATGGAATGTTGAAATTATTATTGAGGAGAAGTGATTTGATGTTGTGATTCGGAGAAGAAGTTCTTTATGAAGAAGGGAGTGATGTTTTATTACGGGGAAGCGGAGAAGGTCAGATAAATGATGATTTTTGGGTTCTCAGCAATACAATTCAATTGAGTTTGTGGCCCTGAGAAACTACAATTTGAGCTAATGAATTTGTGATTGCAGGCTTTGTGACTAATCTTTGGTTGTGTGCATGTGATGGCTTGAAGGCTTGAGGTTATAATGGAATGGGTTTACAAGTGGATATGGAATTGGTTCTGGCCCGAAATGGAGAAACAAGATTGACAAGGTTATGGCCTGGTGGTATTTATGGCGGCAATTATGGCGGCGGTAAAGGTGCGGTGTAAGGGTTTTATTGCGGCTGAAATACGAGCAAGTATGATGGCCTTGAACTGAATCTATTGGTGACTGAAGTTAATGTTAGGAGAAATGGATAGAGGTGAGAGTGGGTGTGTGTTGTGGTATGGGTGATAGTAATGCGGTGTGGTATGGCGATGAGTCGAGGACGGATGGCGATTGCAAGCAAGCCAGAGATGGCTCAATGGAGATGTTGCGGGGATTGGTCTTTGCAAATGACATATGGGTTCTGAGATGAATTAGGTCTTTGGTGAGATGGCTTTGCGGGCGATTTGCGAGGCTATGAGCAGCAATGTGATTGTTTGGTGGGACTTGGAGCTGTGTTGCGAGGATGGAAACAAGGTGGAGATTGAATGAATGGAGCTAGAATTGCTTTCTTTGTGTGATTGGTAAATGCGGGTGCAATGGGCGTGTTGCGGAAAATGGGATGATGTGAACTAGAATTGCGGTCAAGAAGCGAAGGGAAGGGTGGAAGAAATGGAATCATGGTATTTTTACCGGTGGAGGTTTAGCTTGTGGTTGTGAAGGGCCATCGCGGGCGCAGTGAAGACTTGAAGCACAATGATAGTGCAGCTGAGATATGGCCTGTGCAAATGGCCTTGGCCAATACCAACTTAACCATTCAGATGAGTTAGACTTTCACTCAGCCTCTGACTCAGCTGAACCTTGACCGGTTCGACTCACCCTGGCGGACCTTGACTCTCCACTGACTCGGTGCGAGTTGAATCAAGCTGACAGTTGACCCGACCTATCCGACCGTTGACCGGTGACCGGGCGGACTTTGCCGGTCACCGAGATATTTTAAAACGACTAATCCAGGCGGGGCCACAATCAGTTTTCGGCGAGCAAAAATTCCAAAATTTTCTATGGACTTCGTCAGGTGTGAAGATTTGGGCTAGGAATTGGATGGAGAATTGGCTCCAAATTTGGAAAGAGAAGATGGAAGAAGAAAAGACTTGAATTTGGAAGTTGAATTGCTAAAGGAAAAGGATTCTAATCCTTGGAAGAGTTGGAGAATATTGAAGCCTATAAATAGAAGTTTTCTACATCTTTTACACACCTCTCTACACACACATCACTTTTCAGATTTTCTTTTTAATTATTTGTGTGAACTTGAATTCTCCTTTCAAAAACATGAGTAGCTAATTTTCTTATTGATTGAGGATGAATTCCTAGTTCTTAATTCATGATTTGAGTTTTGTTTCAATTCATCTTGAGGTTTTCACATGATTATCGATTGTTTTTACTAATAGGAATGTTTATTCATTCATGATTGATTGATAGATTGTTTGGGTTGCCACGCTAAATTGATTTGTTAATTAATCTATATCTAGTAAAGTTAGGGGATAAGTAATCGTTCTTGACACTTTACACAGAAAACACGAGACCTTGCGGAGGGATTAATTGGAGCAATTGTGTGTAAAACAACGCTAGAAAGTGAACAGCGAGCAGAGTTTAACTACTAGTACTAAACCTAAATTCATAAATCTTAATGCATTTATTTAAATTACATCTTGAGTGATCTACTATAGGTGGTTCTTTTGAATAGAATCGCTAGTCTAAGCGGACATGTTATCTCAGGTGATACATGGGATTTTAGGGCTAGCTAAGCGGATCTTTCTGCTATACCTACGGTTGGTGATAATTTGTGACTAATAACAAGTAGAAAAGAACATAACTTGATTCATTGTTTTCGCAACGAAGAAAGGATTCCTTGATCTTGTCTCTCTTATTGTTTTCAACTTTATCTTTTAATTGCTTTGTTTATTTTCTTTTGCTTTTTACACCCCCCTTTCGTGACAATTTTTACAACTAAGATCTTTTGCTCCTCGTGGGAACGAACTTGACTTCCATTATATTATTTTTAATTGAGTGGAAACATTAATTAATTTGATTGCACCTACGACACGCATCAAAACATTAATTAACTCGCCAGAGTAGAGAATCGGCCGAGTTCCGTTCGTTTATAGGGCATTCCCGGAGCCACATTGGTAGTTCTTTATTTATTAAGAACTTTAAACATACATCCCAATGCTCTTCGTCTCCATGTCTTGTTGATAGCGGCATTTTCTTCTCATTCAATCAGCACAATTTCTACTTCAACGGCCTTTCTGCGGCATCATCGCATCACTAACCCATTACGGTAGCATCGTGAAAAGTATCACAGGACCCATTTATTTCATCATCGCTGAAGCAACCATGAACTCAAGTCTGTGACTCACTTCCACAATTTCTTCCATTCCTCTCCTGCAATTCCAACGGCATCAACATCTCACAATTTTAACGACATGGTGGCAACGGTTTCCATCTTAACTTTTGCATCACCAACATCAATTCTTCCGGGGAGCTCAATCTTGATTCTTGCCTTTCCCCATCACGGACCGATTCGAACCCAAACGGCATCCATGTTCATCGATTTCTTAATGCTCCATCGAGCGAGACTCCCGTTAATCCCAAACCCATGTAAATCTCGATATCTTCTCAAACTCTTACTCGATTCAGGTTGCCACCACCACTTCCACGGATCTATCGATTAGCCACAAAACCCATTTGTTCCACTTGATCCCATTCTTCAATTTACGCATCCTCGATCTACGTCGTGATCGGTAGCATCAATTTCTTCTCAATCACCTCAAAGGCTCAACCTCAACGGAACCACCTTCATCTCAATTTCTTTTGATTCAAACAACGTGATAGTGATCCTTAAGGCAAACCCATCTTTACTTCATCAATTCTCATTCATTTGTAACATCGGACCCTTCAATCTTTCTCGCGAACCCCTACGAATTCTCGATCTCGATTCCGGCGGCAGGCGCCTTTCAATTCCCGGGCGAAAGGGAGGAAAAAGGAAGATAATCTTCTCGACCGATTTAGGGTATAGTGTTTGGGTGGATATTTTTCACCCTCGGGCCGGGGACACCGGTTGGGTGCCCTGCAGGATGTCACTTTTGATAAGGGCAAGGTTGCGACCCCTTAATACCCACTAGTCTGTCTTTAATAATCCTCAAAATAGGAGCCCCTTAACCTCAGGCTTGGGCTCCATATATCAATGCTTTGTAAAATGACCTTTTTGCCTTTTGGCTCAAGTGGGTGATTTCTTCTTCTTTCCTCAGTGTGACTCCATAGTAGCTATAAAACTCAAAACAAGCGTAAAATACATAATTCAAGAAAAATAGCAAAAGAAAGCATAAACTACTAGATAGTAAATTAGTGTATTCTACACCTATCACCGGTTGAAAAAAATCTGTATTAACAACTTTGGCATCTTTAAAAGGAAAGATATTTTCATGAAAAATGACATCACGAGAAACATAAGTAGTTTTTGTATCAATATCCAATATGGTGTATCCTTTGTGATTATATGGATAACCTTGAAATACACAGGTTTAGCTCGAGAATCGAATTTATGCTTAATATTAGTATTTCTAGCATATCATAACCAACCAAAGACACGGGTGGAGCGTACGGTTGCAAATGGCCAGTGCTTTAGCGCAGTCCAGTTTCTGCCGTGGAGTATGAGCGACTTCTCTTGATGAATCCATTTTCTTTTAATCCAATCCCCGGAATTCCATTAGGCGAAAATTCGGAACCATTATCGATTTAAAGCTTTGCTTTGTTGATGGTGGTTTTTAAACGAAGGGTAAAATCGCAAGAGCCCCAAAATAACCTAATGTCCGGTGACATTTATTAGGACATTTAATGCATGTAATCAGTAATTAATAGGGGTATTTTTCAAGTGGGGTTACAACGGCAAAAACCCTAATTCCCTCCCGATACCCGATGGCAAATCATGATGACCATACCAATCGCCTTAGGAAGCATACCAACCATGCTAAGCGCACCTCCATGCCAATGGAAAATCATGCCAGCCACACCTAGCCCAAGCTAGCGGCACCTCCATGCCAATGGCAAATCATACCCGACCACGCAAACTGGCCGGCATGCCAACCATGCTAGCGCGCCTCATACCAATGGCAAATCATGCCTGACCATACCAAGCGCGTCGAAACATGCCAACCATGCTATCGCACCTCTGTCAATGGCAAATCATGCCCGACCCATACCAAGCGCGCCGAAGCATGCCAACCATGCTAGCCAGCACCTTGTGCCAATGGCAAATCATGCCACCACACCTAGCCCAAGCTAGCACGCACCTCTATGCCAATGGCAAATCATGCCAACCATACCAAACGCGCCAAAGCATGCCAACCATGCTAGCCGCACCTCCGTGCCAATGACAAATCATGCACAACACCTAGCCCAAGCTAGCCGCACCTCTATGCCAATGGCAAATCATGCCAGCCCATACCAAACGCGCCTAAAGCATGCCAACCATGCTAGCCGCACCTCCGTGCCAATGGAAAATCATGCCGACCACACTTGGCCCGAGCTAGGCGCGCTGAGCCAAACACACTCGCCTTGGCCCTAGCTACTGGCGGCCACGCCACGCCAAGCCAAACACCCTTGCCTTGGCCCTAACCGCGCCATGCCAAAGTAGCGCCCGCACCTAGGCTTGCAAACCATACAACCTAAGCAAAATTAGCCATGCATGCATTGGCACATGCCAACAAACTGTTTGGTAGCTTTTTCTACCAAGGCGCGACCCAAATTATTGCATGCCATTGGCACATGCCAACACGCTCGGCGGTAGCTTACACCGGGCGCGACCAAAGTTCGGCCACGCATGCCATTGGCACATGCCAACGCGGTAGCTTTTTTGGGGCGCGACAAGCTCAGCCCACGCATTACCATTGGCACATGCCACATTTCATTTGGTAGCTTTTCTACCCGCGACCAGTTGTACGCATGTCATTGGCATGCCAACACGCTCTTAGTAGCTTTCTACGGTAGCGACCCAAATTAGCCACGCGTGCCATTGGCACATTCTGTCCTTGTTTGGTAGCTTTTTTTCTATGCGCGACCCAAATTATTACCGCATGCCATTTGGCACATGCCAACATGCTCGCTAGTGGCTTTTTTCTACGGGAGCGACCCAAGTTGCCCACGCATGCCATTGGCACATGCCGACATGCTCATTTGGTAGCTTTTTCTACCAAGGCGCGACCCAAATTGTCCACGCATGCCATCGCTGTACCCAAACACGCTCATTTGGTAGCTTTTTTACACGGGCGCGGCCCAAATTGGCCACGCATGCCATTGCACATGCCAACACGCTCATTGGTAGCTTTTACCGGGCGTAACTTAAGTTTGCCTCACGCATGCCATTTGGCACATGCCAACACGCACATGTAGCTTTTCCTACGGGGCGCGCAACCAAAGTTGGCCCGCATGCCAGCACATGCCAACACGCATGTTGGTAGCTTTTCTTACCGGGCCACGGGCCTAATGGCCAAAACACGCTATTGCTTTGCCACACACCACGTCACCAGCAGGCATTGCCACTACACTCAACGTACAACCTACACCCAAGGCATTAGCACATGCCCGTTTTAGCACATTACCACACCACTAGAAGGCTGCGGCATTGCCACTTGCACTCAAGATGCAACATGACAAAGGCATTCCGCACATGCCAATGGCACATGCCACACGCGCCCTAGCAGCGCGCCACTTGCACTCAAGGTGAAACTAACACTCGAGATATCAACACAAAAGTTTGGGGATGCTTTCGGGGTTTTGGTTTTGGCGGTTTTGACTTGCAGCGTACACTACGCTCGCATTAAAGAAAGCGTGAAAAGGAATAAAACGGTCAAATAAATGAGGAAATAATGGTGGAAACGTTTTCACCCATAAACGCCCATGCGGTTACCACCTCCTCCCATTATTTCTTGCCTCTCTTCCTTCATGAGGCCGAGTACGTTTCAATCTCGACTTGTATAAATAGGTCTTACCTATTTCCACCCCGAGACAACAAGTCTCGGTCGGGAGAAAAAAATACAATACTCTCAAATAAGGCAACTTTGCAAGCTATCCAAAAAAGCTTTCATCTCTTGCAAGCTTCCTAAACTTTGGTTCCCGATACAAGTCGAGACACTACTCTCCCAGTGTGGCCTCACACCTTTCTTTGATTCCCTCCCCAAATCAACCCTTCTCCTCCGCTTTGTGGCTAGGAAGCAAGTGGAGCGGCCATTTCTTGGTTTTAGGCCGGACTTGTCTGAATTGATCTCTCGAATCTATAAAGTGCTCGTGCATCACATTTGTTTAGGGTTTAAACCGGTTTCTCCTTTCAGCCTCTTAGAATTTACCGAAATCGGCGGAACGATTTTCACTATAAACAATTGGCGACCACGGCGGGAGGATTGATCTATCGGCTATAATGTGGTTGTCGGTCTCGTTCTTGACCGGATGTCAAGATGTTAGGGGAAGGCGACTCAATCAGAGCTTCAGCGCAGGACAACCGGTTGCAGGTTGTAAAAACTCGCTTTGGCGGGGACTTCTTGAAAGATGCTACCGGATTGGGGACTTGCGACTGTCAAACAGCTGCCAGACAACACAACTGCGATTTATTAAGCCTACACCCGTAAACCTGGGACTCGGCGAAGATGCTACCAACGATTGGAGACTTGTTGGCGATGCTACCAACAAAGCCGCCTTTTACATGGAGAGGGCGTGTAG
>JAJJWW010013583.1:0-16115 GCA_023531295.1 Papaver armeniacum
ACTTAACATATTTCACATATGGTTTGGAGCCGCTGCTTTGTTGAACTGTTTGTTTAAACTTGCTTGCTTTAGCCTTGGCGCATTTTTCCTAAAACAAATGAATACAATATATCTTAACTTTTTCAATCATACATACAAGCCTTCAAGAAAGCTTAACTATTTCAAAGTTTACCTCTTGGTGAGGATTTTGCCAGTACTCAACCAACGGTCCCCACTGGCTTTCAACAACATCCTTGGGTCGATTAGCAAGACGCTCTTCCTGAGTAGTGTACTTATAAAATCCTTCTTTTTTCACTAAATGTTTGTGATTCCTCCAGCAGTCATTCAGCTTAGCTCTAATCCAATCATTCAAATCATCCGGGCAATCGAATACTTTCTGACAACAAACAACATTTTACAATCATCACGCTACAATTCTAAAACACTCAAAAGTGAAACAATTTAAAAAAAAATCGGTATACCTTTACTTCCAATATAGCATTCAGAACGAATACAGCCGGCATGTGAGTCCAATTTGATACTGTCAATGGTAGTTTGTTGCCATCTTTAGCTATGTGGCTAATGTACGTAGTCAAGTAAGTAGAGTTTGGTCCGACAGGTGAATTAAGCCAAGATTCAACTGGAAGTCTCTGTCCTGGCTGTAGAGTATCCAAAAACTTCAAGGTTGTCGGTCCTCTACCTCTTCTAGCTCGTTTATCCTCTTCACCGCAGTCTGCCATCCTACCAATTCAATCATATATGTTAATTTCTAGCATAAATAACCTGCACTGCACACCCAGGTGACCTGGATTGAATAACAGCATGACATAGCATAACCTGAAAATGGATTTGATGCAGTAATCGAAGATGTTGAGAAATTGGGCTTCGACACCCCTACATTACAGGTGCCTACTCATTCACATTTCACACCAAAAACAGTTCACATAAGTTCAAATGACCTACACTGCACACCCAAGTGACCCGAATTGAAGAACAGTATGACATAATATAACAGTTGTTGGTCCTCTACCTTTTCTACCTCGTCGAATTTATATAACAGGTATCAGGTATGAAAAATTGACTCAGAACCCTAGCTTACTGTAAAAAGGGGAGCTTTTGAAAAAAACCCAGATATGTTACGAAATACGAATCAGAGAATCTTGAAATCTTGAGGGAGGGATAAGTTTACCTAACAGCTTTGCTAGAGAATGCTGTTGATGTAGACTGTCAACACTTTGATCTGGGAGAAAAACTTCGTTGGTGAGGAAACTGAAGTGAAGAGAGAAAGTTAGGGCTTGTAAAGGGAGGGATAAGGTTTAACATTCCCCTAGGAATATACTCGCGTGGGACGAATTTTAGGGTGGATATCTTGTTGCCTCCACCAACTGGGCCGGAATGCCGCCGCACTTTATTAGTTCAGGGGGCCTAACCCAGCAGGCTATGCCTGTATAAAAAAAAAGAATGTAATGAGAAACCTAAAGTAGAAATTAACGTTCCGCTTTAGACATTCTAGTCCTCTCCTTTCAAGCCTAATACTAGAAGGTCCAAATTTACACATTTGTAACGAGTTGGTCCTTTGTGAACGATTTAGTCCAAAATGGACTCTTTTTGTGACAAAAATACCCATCAACATTTCTTATTCATCGTCGGTTTCGTTTTATTGGTTTCATTTGTTGAAACTCGATGAACTTTCCATCTTCTCCGGTTAAAGACGACAAGATTTTTACAAAATTTCAGCACGGATTCGATTCATGATCAGGTTTACATCATTTAGGCGTCTCTACTTTTTCATATTTCTCTCAACACCGAAGAATCTATGGAAGAAGATCTCAAATTAAACAAGCAGGATCTGGTAAATTTAATCTAAATCTTAAAAAAATCATTAAATTTTACACCAAAGCAATTTAATATTTCTTCGCAATCTTATTACAATTCTTTTATGATGCTTTAGGTATTCATTTTATCTTGATTAGTTATCAGATGCTATTCTTTTCTTATACCCAAGGTTGTTTTTAATTAAACAGAGTTTTGGTCGAGGAGAAAACGAGAAGGAACTGTAAATTTTGGTTTCATAGCGATTCTTTTTGAGCAGTCTACTAGTATCTCCAATCACTGGTAATTGCATCCATCTGATTCCTTTAATTCTGTAAATTTTGATCTCATCTGTGATTTTAGTTTTGTGAGGGATTTAGGTTCTTGCTGTTTTTTTGTTGATTAGGTATAGATTTCATATTAAATGATGGGTTCCAGTGAAAACATATGAGCTTTTGTGAGTATTGTTGAATGTATATCTTATTTTAAAAATGGAGAAGGAATAGGATTGTAGGGATTTGGAGAAATTTTGGAAATCATTGTGGTATTTTGTTTGTGTTTGTTTGGTTTGATTAATTGTAGCTGAATATTGTAAACCTGTTTTGTTTATGCATTTTGTTGGTATGGCTGGAATGTTACTAGGATTTGTTGTAATTTAAACCTTCTTGAAAGCACCTCTAAAACCAAGGCATCTCCCGGCACCAAGGGAGACGAACTTAATTAATTTCTGACTACTATAGTTAGTTGCTTATTAGTTGTCAGCACCACCATCTGGATGCAAATTACATTCGAAGGATAATATGTATTTCTCAATTCTTAGCACTTTGAATGTACGGAATTGTTGTAAACTCTGACTTTTGACTTTAGGGTCCAAATCATGTTGTTGTAACAGCTTGTGCTACCGGTGCACATTCAATTGGTGATGCTGCGAGGATGATTCAATTTGGAGGTTCGGCTGGAATGGTAGCTGGAGGAACAGAATCCAGTATCCATGCTTTATCTATGGCATGATTTGGTAGGTAATGATCATTCATTTAAAAAGTCTAATGAGACTCATCTTATCTCACTATATTGAACTCAGACAAGAGTATAGAGATAGATTAGAGATTTTCTGGTCCATTATTGCAGATCTATTGAGGGTTTAGTTGATTACATTAAAGGACGAAGAGGAAAGCAGCAAACTGGTAAGTGCATTCAGAGAATTTTGAACATTTATATTCTGCTAGCTACTAAGTTGTTGAGTATGAATGCTTTAATTTCAGGTTGTACAAATATTGCATTTACTAGATTCAGTTCTGCATGTTGGGTTTAAGGTGGTATGCTACAGATTATTGCATTACTTGTTATCGGTTAGTAGTTGGTGTTGATGGTAAGAAGAATATTCAGATCTAGAAGATACTAGTAGTATTTATTATTTTGATTTTTTTGAATGATGATCCCATGATTAAATGATTGAAGATGTGTTTTATTTTTATTGGATCCCATGATTCAGTGTGATGTGTGTAAATACCAGCACCAATTTTTTTTTTTCCAACCCAAAGAAAACAAAAAATGAATTATCGACTTTGTTTGTCAAGTGGTCTGTTGGATGATGTAAAAGTGGGCCCCGTTTTAATTTAATTATCAAAAAACCGGCGAGTTCATTTGTAGCAAACCACCTTAAACCCAACATCTGGTTGTTCATGTTGTCGTCAGTGTTGTGTGTTTAAAAAACTAAAATCAATAAAAGGTGAATTTTTGACTTTACTGTCTTTTAGAAATACGAAATGGAGGACCACTTTAATCCATCGATATTCCTGTACCACATGGGGGGTGTTGAACTTTTTTATTGTACTTAGATTTACTCTTTTTTTTCTCAGTAAAGTAGTTATTTTGTTTTGTTCTGCATCTTCCAACAACTGCTTTTATTTTGGTCCCCAACATCTTGGACCAGAATCAAAGATTCTCATTCCCCAATTCTCAAAAAATGGATGTGGTGTGCCCCTTTAATCTGTTTCCTTTTCTTTTCAGCGCCACAACCGAGCCTGATGTTGAGAACGTTCCCCTTTGGAAATTGGTGAAGAGGGCCAAAGGGAAGGAAAAGGAGAAGCCCACAAGCAGAATTGATGAGGAGCACTGTGATACCGATGACGATATTCAGAGTGGTTATTCTAGTATGTAATTTGATTGGTCTTTTAGTAATCCTAGTGATAATGAAACCGATAGGGTAAAAATGAAAAAAATCGACATTGGGGAAGAAATGTTGAGGGAAATAGTTACGAGATACATAACAAGTGGGATAAGGTGTAAGACCAAAAGCATTAGGAAAAAAATCTTCGAGCAGTATAAAGTTAAAATCTCTCTACAGCAAAAGCACGCAAAGCACTCCATGACCGCCTTTGTACGGACGTATGGATCCTATATAAACAAACTTGAGTAACTCTAAAGCCTTGTATATATGGTGTGTGTTAAGTTTTCTATTTGGTAATGTGTATGTTGTTGATATGATTCCTTTTTTCAATTGTTTGAACTCGAGTTTAGTTTTTGAGATGTGCCGTGAGATTGTTGAAACGAACCACGGAAGCATTGCTAGTTGGACCATCCACCCGAGAGACTAAAGAGTTTGAAGGCTTATGTATTGCGTATATGGCATCCATTGAAGGGTTTAATGATAGATGCAGACCAATTATAGCATTAGCCTGGTCCCTGCTAAACAATATGTATGGTGGAACAGTTTTGTCTGCTACCTCTGTGGATGGTAACAATGGCATGTATCCTATTGCCATTTACATCTGCAGTGAGGGAAGAATGAAAGAATGGGACAAATTTCTGTCTATCATCGCTTCGCTCCTTAAGAACACCAAAAGGGCAATTACATTTTTTTCATGACTTCTCAAATGGTGAGACACTGGAATCTCATATCTATCAGTTATGTATATGTTTTTGATGCGGCTAATGTGCTCGAATGTTGTCCTTACAGGCATCGATATTGTTGTTGACCAGAACTTCCAGGATGTTAAAAATTTTCATAGACTATGTGCTCGTAAGTTTTATCAGGATATCCGTATTGGGTTTGTTGAACCAGAATCTCAGAAAAAAGCATTAGATGCAGCAAAGTCTTACAACCTTGTTGACCACCAAAGGAATCTGGTAAAATTGACAGAGCTTCAAAGGCGTCGGGTTGAAGTGTGTGGGCAATAAAGTTGTGCTAGGAACTCGTATGACCCTTCTGCCCATTGTCCGCAAATGGTAAACATCTTGACAAGGCGTTTGATCATGGATAACTGAGCTCAAGTGTTTGCCCATATGCCAGTTCGTAATGGGTTTTGAAGCTAAGCTTATCCAGCTGTTTTTGACAAGGCGAAGGAATGGAAGACTGTGGAAGGATGGACGTATCGTTCCGAGAGCAAGTGCAAAATTAGGGGATCAAATCCTTCGTAAAGACTTGTATTACGCATCATCAAGTCCAATTTGGCGGCGCAGCCAAGACCACACTTTGGTGACAAATATATGCAACAGGCCAAGTAGGAATGTCTCTTTGTTACAGAAAACATGCGAATGCGGTAAATGACAGATATCAGGTGTACCTTGTGTGCATGCTTTGGAAGTTATTGCTCAACATGATAAACATAGACCACCACTCTATGAAAAGTAAGTCATCATTCATGTGCATTTTGTATTATATTACAGGTTATGTACCAACACTGTTCTCATGGGTTCTCAGATATGTTCACGAGTATTTCACTGTCGAGATGTACATGGTATAGTATGCTAGCATTATTTACCAATCGCCCGGCATTACCGAATCGCTGCAGGTACCCGGTATCAACCCACCACCATAAAAGAAGATTAGGCGTCTTTCCTAGGACAAAGGCCTCACTGATAAGGAAAAAAGTTGAAAATGAGGCGACCGGCAGAGAACCACTCATCAATCTTAGGGTATTTATTTTGGGTATCTTGAGTCCACACTGTTAAACCTTTTATTTTGGGTATTTATTTTTTGATTTGGTGATTCTCAAAAAAAAAAAAAAAACAATTATTAGCTGATCTCGTTTTCACCAACATTGGTGCTTAGTGTTATGTAAAATTGAACAAGCTTAATTATTTATCCGCATGAACAACATTATGAAGTCGAGTATTTCATTTACAACTTGAACAATATTATCATTGTTCCATTTCATAGTGTTGATGGTGGTTTTTAGACAAGGGGTAAAATCGTAAAACCCCATGACCTAGTGTTACCCGCAAGAACACATTAACTAAGAGCATTTAACTCAGGTGTAAATAATTAATAGGGGTATTTTTTCAAAATACCAGATTAGGGTTTTCAACACAGAACCCTAATTCCAAAATCAAGCCGCACCCTGCGCACCATGGCAACAATGCCAAACCAAGCCGCACCCTGCGCACCATGGCAACAATGCCAAATCAAGCCGCACCATGCGCACCATGGCAACAATGCCAAACCAAGCCGCATAATCGCGCACCATGGCAACAATGCCAAACCAAGCAAGCGCATCAGTGCACCATGGCAACAATGCCAAATCAAGCCGCACCCTGCGCACCATGGCAACAATGCCAAACCAAGCCGCATACTGCGCACCATGGCAGCAATGCCAAACCAAGCCGCACCCTGCGCACCATGGCAACAATGCCAAATCTCCAAGCCGCTATGCCTTTGGCCCACGCCAATTATAGCGCCCTAGTCTTGCAAGACTTGCAACTAGGTCAGCATGGCTGCACGTGCCATTGGCACATGCCAACACGTGTCGCAAGCCTTATTTCCAAAGCCGCTATGCCTTTGGCCCACGCCAAATATAGCGCCCTAGGCTTGCAAGACTTGCAACTAGGTCAACATGGCTGCACGTGCCATTGGCACATGCCAACACGTGTCGCAAGCCATATTTCCAAGCCGCTATGCCTTTGGCCCACGCCAAATATAGAGCCCTAGGTTTGCAAGACTTGCAACTAGGTCAACATGGCCGCACGTGCCAGTGGCACATGCCAACACGTGCCGCAAGCCATATTTCCAAAGCCGCTATGCCTTTGGCCCACGCCAAATATAGCGCCCTTGGCTTGCAAGACTTGCAACTAGGTCAACATGGCTGCACGCGTGCCATTGGCACATGCCAACACGTGCCGCAAGCCATATTTCTAAGCCGCTATGCCTTTGGCCCACGCCAAACATAGCGCCCTAGGCTTGCAAGACTTGCAACTAGGTCAACATGGCTGCACGTGCCATTGGCACATGCCAACACGTGTCGCAAGCCATATTTCCAAGCCGCTATGCCTTTGGCCCACGCCAAATATAGCGCCCTAGGTTTGCAAGACTTGCAACTAGGTCAACATGGCCGCACGTGCCATTGGCACATGCCAACACGTGCCGCAAGCCATATTTCTAAGCCGCTATGCCTTTGGCCCACGCCCAACATAGCGCCCTAGGTTTGCAAGACTTGCAACTAGGTCAACATGGCCGCATGTGCCATTGGCACATGCCAACACGTGCCGCAAGCCATATTTCCAAGCCGCTATGCCTTTGGCCCACGCCAAACATAGCGCCCTAGGCTTGCAAGACTTGCAAAAGGTCAACATGGCCGCACGTGCTATTGGCACATGCCAACACGTGTCGCAAGCCATACTTCCAAGCCACTATGCCTTTGGCCCACGCCAAACATAGCGCCCTAGGCTTGCAAGACTTGCAACTAGGTCAACATGGCCGCACGTGCCATTGGCACATGCCAACAAGAGTCGCAAGCCATACTTCAAGCCGCTATGCCTTTGGCCCACGCCAAACATAGCGCCTAGGCTTGCAAGACTTGCAACTAGGTCAACATGGCCGCACATGCCATTGGCACATGCCAAACACACACACCCGGTAGCCTAACTTGCAAACCGTGCAATCTACCACCAAGGCATTCGCACATGCCATTGGCACATGCCAAACATACACTAACTGGTAGCCTAACTTGAAAAACGTGCAACCTACCACCAAGGAATTCCGCACATGCCATTGGCACATGCCAAACACACATCACTGGTAGCCTAACTTGCAAACCGTGCAACCTACCACCAAGGCATTCCGCATATGCCAAACCCACACGCTGGTATCCTAACTTGCAAACCGTGCAACCTACCACCAAGGCATTCCGCATATGCCAAACCCACACGCCGGTAACCTAACTTGCAAACCGTGCAACCTACCACCAAGGCATTCGCACATGCCATTGGCACATGCCACACGCGCCACTAGCGGCGCCACTTGCACTCAAGATGCAACCAACACTCGAGACATCAACACAAACCTGGGGATGCTTCTTTAGGGTTTTGGTTTGGCGGTCACAAAGATGCAGCGTACACTACGCTCACATTAAGAAAGAGTGAAAAGGAATAAAGCGGTCAAATAAAAGAGGAAATAATTTTGAAAAACGTTTTCACCCATTAAACCATGCGGTTACCACCTCCTCCCATTATTTCACCCTTTACTCTCTTCTTTCATGAGGCGGGTACGTTTCAATCTCGACTTGTATAAATAGGTCTTACCTATTTCCACCATACAACAAGTCTCGGTCAGAGAAATATACTACACTTACACTCTCGAGAAGGCAACTTTGCAAGCTCTCCCAAAAAGCTTTCATCTCTTGCAAGCTTCCTAAGCTTTCACTTTCGATACAAGTCGAGATACTACTCTCCTCAACACCTTTCTTTGCTTCCTCCCCAAATCAACCCTTCTCCTCCACTTTGTGACATTGAAGCAAGTCCGAACGGCCATTTCTTGGTTTAGGTAGGACTTGTACACAGATTGATCTCTCGAATCTATAAAGTGCTCACGTGCACACATTTGTTTAGGGTTTGAACCGTTTCTCACTCACCTACCGAATTTCCGGAAATCGGCGAAACGATTTTACCCATAAACAATTGGCGACTACAAATGGGAGGATTGATCTATCGGATACAATATCAGTTGTCGATCTCGTTCTTCGACCCAGATGTCAAGATGGTAGGGAAGGCGACTCAATCCGACTCAACTACCGCACGACCCGGTTACTAGTTGTAAAAACTACACAAGAAAAGCGGGGACTGCATCAAGATGATATTACTCAATCGAAGATGCTACCAGCGATTGGGGACTTCTTTGGCAATGCTACCAAGAAACCGCCAGCAAAACCGCCTTTTACACGGAGAGGGGCGTGTTCGCAAAACCTATGAAGTGAGTAAATTCAGACTGGGCAAGATATACAATCTATTTTTAGGTTCTTAGTAAAACCGTCATACTACTGAGTCTTGTGCCTATTGCTAGCACACACTTTTATAAAAGTAATATTCTTTTCCCAAAACATAATCAGAGTCATATTATCAAAACCATTCATCCCAGAAATAATCAATACCCTAAAAGCTACCCATTTGTCTATCAAAGGTCAAGTTTTGAACCAGACATCCAATATGTTTATCAAAAAAAAAAACCTAAATGAAAGTTTAACGGAGAAACGTTCAAGGAAAATCATCCAATGAAGTCTGCTCTTTTTGGAGAAAGTCAACTTCGCATCCTCAGAGCCGCTCTCTTCATAGTCAACATCTTGGAAAGCTTTTCGAGTTCCATCTCCTGTCGTGCAATCTCCTCGGCGGAAAGGCTTTCGATTGCTGCTGTTTATGGGTAAAAATCGTTTCTGCCGATTTCGGTAATTTCGGTAGGTGAGTGAGAAACTGGTTCAAACCCTAAACAAGTGTGTTGTACGTGAGCACTTTGTAGATTCGAGAGATCAATCTGTACAAGTCCGGCCTAAACCAAGAAATGTCCGTTCCAGACTTGCTTCGGTCACAAAGTGGAGGAGAAGGGTTGATTTGGGGAGGGAAGCAAAGAAGGTGTTGAGGAGAGTAGTATCTCGACTTGTATCGAAAGTGAAAGCTTAGGAAGCTTGCAAGAAATGAAAGCTTTTGGGAGAGCTTGTTAAGTTGCCTTCCGAGAGTGTAAGTGTAGTATATTTCTCTGACCCAAGACCTGTTGTCAGGTGGAAATAGGTAAGACCTATTTATACAAGTCGAGATTGAAACGTACCCTGGCCTCATGAAGGAAGAGAGTAAAGGGTGAAATAATGGGAGGAGGTGGTAACCGCATGGTTTAATGGGGAAAACGTTTTTCACCATTATTTCCTCTTTTATTTGACCGCTTTATTCCTTTTCACGCTTTCTTAATGTGAGCGTAGTGTCAGCTTACATCTTTGTGACCGCCAAACCAAAACCCTAAAGAAGCATCCCCGGTTTGTGTCGATGTCTCGAGTGTTGGTTGCATCTTGAGTGCAAGTGGCGCTGCTAGTGGCGCGTGTGGCATGTGCCAATGGCATGTGCGGAATGCCTTAGTGGTAGGTTGCACGGTTTGCAAGTTAGGTTACCAGCGTGTGTGTTTGGCATGTTCCAATGGCATGTGCGGAATGCCTTGGTGGTAGGTTGCACGGTTTGCAAGTTAGGTTACCAGCGTGTGTGTTTGGCATGTGCCAATGGCGTGTGCGAAATGCCTTGTTGACCTAGTTGCAATTCTTGCAAACCTAGGGCGCTATGTTGGGCGTGGGCCAAAGGCATAGCGGCTTAGAAATATGGCTTGCGGCACGTGTTGGCATGTGCCAATGGCACGTTCGGCCATGTTGACCTAGTTGCAAGTCTTGCAAACCTAGGGCGCAATGTTTGGCGTGGGCCAAAGGCATAGCGGCTTAGAAATATGGCTTGCTGCACGTGTTGGCATGTGCCAATGGCACGTGCGGCCATGTTGACCTAGTTGCAAGTCTTGCAAACCTAGGGCGCTATGTTTGGCGTGGGCCAAAGGCGTAGCGGCTTAGAAATATGGCTTGCGAGACGTGTTGGCATGTGCCAATGGCACGTGCGGCCATGTTGACCTAGTTGCAAGTCTTGCAAACCTAGGGCGCTATGTTTGGCGTGGTCAAGGCATAGCGGCTTAGAAATATGGCTTGCGGCACGTGTTGGCATGTGCCAATGGCACGTGCGGCCATGTTGACCTAGTTGCAAGTTTTGCAAACCTAGGGCGTTATGTTTGGCGTGGGCCAAAGGCATAGCGGCTTAGAAAATATGGCTTGCGGCACGTGTTGGCATGCCAATGGCACGTCTTGACCATGTTGACCTAGTTGCCGTCTTGCAAACCTAGGGCGCTATGTTTAGCGTGGGCCAAAGGCATAGCGGCTTAGAAATATGGCTTGCGGCGCGTGTTGGCATGTGCCAATGGCACGTGCGGCCATGTTGGCATGTTGACCTAGTTGCAAGTCTTGCAAGCCTAGGGCGCTATATTTGGCGTGGGCCAATGGCGTAGCGGCTTTGGAAATATGGCTTGCGACACGTGTTGGCATGTGCAATGGCACGTGCAGCCATGTTGACCTAGTTGCAAGTCTTGCAAGCCTAGGGCGCTATAATTGGCGGCCAAAGGCATGCGGCTTGGAGATTTGGCATTGTTGCCATGGTGCGCGGGTGCGGCTTGGTTTGGCATTCTACTATGGTGCGTGTGTATGCGGCTTGGTTTTGGCATTGTTGCCATGGTGCGCAGGTGCGGCTTGATTTGGCATTGTTGCCATGGTGCGCGGGTGCGGCTTGGTTTGACATTGTTGCCATGGTGCGCAAATATGCGGCAGTTTGGCATTGTTGCCATGGTGCGCGGGTGCGGCTTGGTTTGGCATTGTTGCCATGGTGCTGAGTATGCGGCTTGGTTTGGCATTGCTGCCATGGTGCGTGTAGTCACGCTTGGTTTTGGAATTAGGGTTACGTGTGTTGAAAACCCTAATCACGGTATTTGGAAAAAAATACCCCTATTAATTATTTACACACGGTTAAATGCTCTTAGTTAATGTGTTGGGTAACACTAGGTCATGGGGTTTTACGATTTTACCCCTTGTCTAAAAACCACCATCAACATTAAGTCCCCGCAGCTCGGAGCAGGGGGGCTTTGTTGAGGTAAGCATAAGATGGTGACAAACTATTAACAACAAATCGTAAAGAAAATTGAAGGAGGCTTGTCGACCTTTTATAAATAGGATTTGGAATCCTTGCCTCGGTAGTTTTGCACAAGTCGGGAGGCTGGCACAATTGGTGGGCTTTGATGCGGCAAGCGTATTTGGGAAGTTGGCGTGAGTTGGGAAGCCGAGTGGGCTATTTGGCGGGACCGGCGCAAAGTGTAGAAAGCCGTGCGTGCCCAGGTTGGCGCAATTGGTGGGGTAGGTGCAACTTACCAGCCGTGCTTTCGGGCGTGATTTATGTAAATAAAGAGGAGTAGACGTTTCTTCAGCCCGACCAAAGTTTCCTTATTTTGCTTTCCTTCACGTGCGGCTTCCATTAGGGCATCATCCATGCCAAAAAATACGGAAGCACTATGTCTTTCATTGCTCCCTTTCCTTTTTAAGGTTCCGTATTCATATCCAACGCGAATGTATCGTCTCCCTTGTTTAAGAAGGGGTTCTTCTGTTGATTCCCCTTTTCCTTTGCTTTGCCGGGTGCGTTTTCTTCTTCTTATTTTTTTGTTCTCGCCATCCTCTTTTTATATGCGTGTAGACGGGATGGAATTTGATCATCTTTCCATTTCTTGCGATGTATGATGGGATCTTCCAGAGAGACGGCCGTGCCTTTAACCTTTTGAAAGGACTTGAGAATCGGTGGAGATCGATATTCTTCTCTTGAGGAGGTATTGGTTGGGGTTGAATCTTTGTTCCATGAAGCTAACGAAATTATTAAGGACCTCCTTCCTTCTATCCTCACGAAGAACAGTGCATGTTCGGACTCTCTTGGGTTCGGTGGACGCGGAGGAGAACGCCATGATTCTTGATTTTGATGTGGATGAATCAAAAAACTTCCTTGAAACGTCGATGAAAAAACTTTCGATGGAGTATATGATAGAAGCGAGACTGACCTTTGAAGTTGATGCCAAAGGTGTTATTGATGATCGGAGGAGGGTCATGGTGGTGTATGCTAGAATAGTTGTCGGGAGGACACTGCTTTCTTCTCTTGTGGCTGCTTGAATGGAATATTGAGGTTACTTGCATTGCTAAAACCGCTGAATGGAACCTTTGTTGCCGAAGGATTCTTTGGAAATGCTTGAAGATAGCTTTGCCCGAAGGGACTTGCGCTCCATCCTTCGAGGGCTAGTTCCTCCTTTTGTTTTTTTCGTTAGTTGCTTAGTTCCTGATGTTTTCCCTTCTTTTTTTTTTTTTTGTAAACACATCTTTCCCTTCTTCTTCATCATTAAACCTTTTGCTTCATATATATATATTTTGAAAGGGGTTGTGGTATGATGGCTCTGCAATAGTTTTACGGGTTCTTCGATGTATTTCTCGATATACGAAGGTTCGCTCGGAAGAGATATATTTATTTTATTTTTATTTTTTTTTATTTTTGACAAAAAGGGTAGATCTCGGGGAAAAATACAAATGGTGTATTCATCGGGGGAAGTACGGCTATTAAGAGGAATGATTCAAAGGAAATGCGAAAGGGGAGTGATTGGGAAATACTGACATTTTAGGGATTGGATTCCTTGAGCCATCGCGAGTGAACTATCACGCCTTCGGGTGATGAGCTTGCAATATCCTCCCAAAGGGTATGTAACCCAGTGTGACTCGCCTTCACCTTCCTCGGGCAAATCCATCTTTCTTGTCATCCTCCCAACTTGAAGCAGAGCTTTCCTTAACCCTTTACATCTCCGTTGAAAACGGGTTCGGACGTCGTGTAACCATTTGAGCCTTGGCTTCGTTGGTTTAAGCTAGAAGCTTCCAAGCTTCTTGCAAAGTGTTCGAATGGTCCAACTCCCCATTCACATTTTTGACGGCGTTCGTGCGGTTGTTGCTTAGAGTCCCCATGACGAGAATGGGGAAGAAAAGGTCGGTTGCGAAAAAAGGTTGCTCGGTCGGACTTACTTGCATTTGAAAATCATGGGCTAGCGCCAACGGTTCCTCTTGGACGCTTGGGTTCCTTTAATAGCTCGTTGATGTGATAACCCGTGGGGCGGTTATGAGGAATCCCTTCGGGCGGGGATGTCGGCGGAGGTGTACGCCCGGTTTTGCTTTGTTGTCGAGCGCCCATAAAGCGTCCCAAAATCATGTCATGATCTAGTTCTTTGACAATGTGGAACTTGCTGTGCGTTATAGCGTATCCCATATCGATCTCTAGGTTTATGTAGCCATGCGCGTTCAAAGCCTCTCCTCTCAAGCTCTTAATAACAGGCGGGAAATAGGTAGCGTCTTGTTTTGTAAATCCGGCTGCCTTTAGTGTCTTGAAAGTGATGATGTTGTGGTCAGAGGTCGTGTCGATGAGCGTGTCGTCAAGTCGGTACCTCTTAAACGGGACGTGGTCAGCGGTCCCAGTTCTCCGCCCGCTTGTTTGGGAAGCTTGAGCCCTTGACGTGGATTCCGAGGGGAAAAAGCCGTTTCTTAGGATACAACACGATTGAGAGGCTGCGAAAATATCTTATTGAACCTTGGAGAGATAGAGAATTTCGCATATATGTCGCATCATGGATTGTACGAGTCTCGTGCACGGGTCCCCAGAGGCCGCGGTTTCTTATTGGGAGTGGGTCTCGATGCACTCTTTCGTCTCCTAGTTGGAGTTCTCCTGCTTCTATCCTTTCCTTGAAAATATGCTTTATTGTGTTGCAATCGCTAGTCGAGTGGTGAACGAACTGTGGTAATGGCGGTATTTGGGGTTTGCCATCTCGGCCTCGGTTGGTGGACGTCTAAGCGGTGGAAATCGATGACATCATCTTGAACCCCGAGGCTTCTAGGAGGTCAATCACCTCCTCGATGGGGAATGGGAAATCAAGGATATTTCAGCCGGACCTCACGATCTTTGCAAGGAGTTTTAGTGGCGATCTTCCGTTGCGAGGGCTCCGTTCGCCGGCGCTTCACGTTTGGTGGTGGCTCGTAGTTGCGGCTTTCCTTTTTCTCTTTCGTTCACTATGTTCACGGAGGATGAGCCGGCATTAAATTGTTGTTTGATGAGCGCCTACTCCCTTGAGTTTCACGTGCGTCTTCGATTCGAGTTGGCCTAGTCCTTTCCAGTGTCTTTTGGTCTTTGTTGTTGCGAGATCGTCTGGCGGCCTCATGGAGTTCGAATGTTTGGAAACGCAAGTTTTCTAGCGCGGGCGCGGTAGATCGGGACCATACCATTGATGCATCGTTTACCAATTGTTGCTCGGTCACGTTTGGGTCGTGACAGGTCGAGTGCTTGAACCCAGAACCTTTTGGCGAAATCATTCGGATGTTCGTTATCCCACTAGTACATTCTCCTGAGAGTGCGAAAGAGGTAACTTGTTCGGACATGAAGAAATACTTCTGTAAAGCGGTGACCATGCTACTCCGGTTAGGAATGCTGTTCGGTGGGATCTTTGTTATACCATGTATCGCCCTTCGGTAAGTGATTTTGAAAATTCCTTAAGCGAAAAACGTGATTATATTCATGTTCACCCAAGGATTCCGAGGAAGCTTGAGAAACATGTTCGCGTGCATTCCCAGTACCATCGTACGGGGTAAATTGAGGAAGAGTACCCCTTGGGATAGGGATTCTACGTATTTCGGACGGGTAAGGGGGTTGGTGATGATGTACATCGAACTCATCATGCTTGATTCGGTCACGTAGGAGTTGTTCCAAATCTTCCCTCGTGGAAATTTGGTGGTGGTTGATTTCTCTCCCAACGGGACTCTAGTGCGAGTTTCTTCATCCGTGGAGGCGTGCCCTCCCGGTGCCGGCGTCGGGGGTTGTTGGAGATGCTTCTAGGTGTCTACGGAGGATGCGACTCATGGGGTAGTCGCTCTTGTCGGAGTTTTGAAAGGTGAGCACCTCCTTTTGTGTTGAAACCATGCATGCGGGCTCACGCGGCGTCTCTGTCGTTCCATCAAATCGGCGATGGTGGACGTGCGTCGACTTCCTCTGGTCCCTCGGTCTCGTCCCGTCGGCGGGGTAATTGGAGCCTTAGTTGTCGGAGCGCCATGCGGAAGAAGCATTCGGGGTCGCGGTGGCGGCCCTAGCCTATTTGGGGCGTGACACGAAGAGATATTCTCGTTGTCGTGATTAGAGGTTGTGCGAGACGCTAGAGGAGGCGGCGGCTGCAGCCTGGTGATAGGCGGTGTTACACTTAAGGAGTGCATTCGATATTCTTTGTTGTCGGGCGGGTGAAGTAACAATGTTATGGGCGAGACTCCAACATCGGGGGATGCGTTCTGCGTTGATGTTCTCGGCGGCCGCTCAAGATACGAGTTCCACCATGTTGGGATTTGACGTTCGGAAAACGAAATCGGGAGTTGGAGTTGATAATGTAGATAGATCAATCCTCCTTGTAGTGCCCGATTGTTTATGGGTAAAAATCGTTT